>JAQMYL010000033.1:25098028-25116496 GCA_030014365.1 Clarias pachynema | reverse complement strand
CGATAGTTCCTCTATAGAAGGTGGTCAGGATCGGTGGTGGAAGCTGGGCCTTCCTCAGTCTTCTCAGAAAGAAGAGATACGGGAGTTTTCGAAATGACAGACAGCATTAATGAAATGTTTTTTTTTCAAAATTTGTGTAATTTCATTCTCAATTTAAAGAAGAGATTTTGTTTTTACATGCTTAGGAACAAAAGGGTCAAACATAGATTTTTAAATGCCATGATAGTAATTTAATGATTTGTGTGCGTGTGAGTATGGATGTGAGAGAGAGAGTATTCTACTCTTATAATCCTCCCCAGATGAAAGCCATGGAAAGAATCAAATGATAGTTTTGACAATTGCGTGTTTTATTTTGATGGGTGCAAGTTGATTTAATTAAGTTTATATTTTGTTAATAAAACTGTTCTTAAAAGTTAATCCTTTATTTGGCACATATACAATTTTGACATGTTTTGCCATCATTTTGTATGGTTAATTGTAGTCCCGCGCAATCCTCGCCCCGTCAAAAAAATACTTGACCACACCATCCCCTTGAAATGTTTTTACAATTCGACCACTGGCTACCCAGCCCTATAAACAGCAAGGTGCAATGTGCTGTGGGTTCTGACACATTTCTATCAGAGCCAGAAATAACCTTTTCAGAAAATTGTGCTGCAGTAGTTCTTCTGTGGGACTGGACTAAACAGACTAGCCTTTGCTTCTCATATAGATTAATAACCTTTGGATGCTTCTGTTTCTGTCACCTGTTTCAGTTGTGCTTCCTTCGACTACTTTTGGTGGATACTAACCGCTGCATACCAGAAACAACTCAGAAGATCTGCTGTTTTGGAGATGCTCTAACCTAGCTTTTAAACCATCACAGTGTGACCTTGTCTGTCAGATCCTTAAGCTTGCCCATTTTTCCTTCTTCTGGCACATCGAATTCTAGAACTGACAGTTCATGTGCTGCCTAATATATCCAACCCCTTGGCAGGTGTGAATAGGTGATAACCAATGCTATTCACTTCTCCTGTGAGTGATCTTAATGTTATGGCTGATCTTTTTTGAAGTTTAGTGTGCAGCATTGACATGGAAAGGATTGGTGCAGTGGACATGGCTTAGAATGATATCTTGGAGATGAGAGATGAGAGATTTGTAGATGAGTGGGTTGAGTGCTAGTGTGTGGGTTTGGAGAATTATTCTAGGAATATGAAATGAGTAGCTTCACAGTGGAAAGTGTGAGAAAACTTGTTTATTTCAGGGTGGTAAAGTGGTAGATAACATTTGGAAGTATCTCTGAATACGAACAATTGCCACATGGCTAAATGTAAGTGTAAATAATGTCAGTTTTTTAAAGACATTGATGAGTTGCTGACATTTGGTAATGTGGCTAAACATATTGCTGTTCCTTTCTGCTGCCAGAGCCTGCTATAACTCTTATTTTCTTTTAACAGTGATTGTGTAGGATGTCCTTCAAATCAATAATATAATGGATGACATAACACTGAGCATCATTATTTATTCTCATGCCCTGACACCAATAGGTTAGGTGATTCTGAAAATAAAATCCGTTTAAAATAGCACAACTCTCTCTAAAAGACTCAGTTTGCACTCGGCACTTATAATGTATAGCCTAATACGTGTCGGTTTCCTTATTATTTAAACAGTGATACTGCCGATGCTTTGAAGACATGCAGAGTCCAGTTTCAGCATTTGACTGACTGTCACGAGCAGCTTTGTGTGTTTAAGCTGACCGATAATCGTCCCTGTCTCAATGGCCAGGCCAAACTTCAAGCTGTATAAATATTGCAAATGCAGCTTTGTCCTTAGATTGCCCTTTGGCAAGTTAGATATCTAAGCAGTGTCATTTGCACTTTGACTGTTGCCAGGGACTTAAGCTGCCATGCTGGAAGCCAAGTGGGTTACATATTGCCTTAGCTGTTGCTGATGACATAATCATTAAATCAGGTCCATGTATCGTAAATCAATGTAATTATACGGGCATTAAGCAGGTAAAATAATACAATTAGTTTTCCCTAGGGGAAGAGTCTTGATCTTGTAAAGACACAAAATGTTATTTAATACAATTGCCTTATTTTTTATAGATATGCTTTGAAACCAGGGACAGTGGTGTCTGTACTTTTATTTTTGGTAAAACCACATTCTGAGTATGTAATACTGAAGCTCTGGAAAAAAAGGAAAAGGAAAAAACAAATGATGCCACAATCCTACATGGAGCGAAGAAGATGCTCCACTTGTTGCATATTTCTGTCAGATGTTGCACTGGCATTCAGGTGTTTAGGGCATGCTTCAGGTCATCATTCACAATACTGGGTATTTTGAGTTCCAAAACAACTATAGATGGCTGACAAAGGTACAGGGATTAGACTGCTGATTGGTAAATCCTTCTGATGATAAATCCCTTTTTCAATTGTTTGGGGCATCCAAAAAAAAAGGTTGTCTGAAGAATTAAAAGTGAGCGCTACCATCAGTCCTGTGTCAGGCCAACAGTAATGCATCCTGAGACTATTCATGTGGTGATAATAGGCAGTAACAGCACTGGAACATTTAACACCACCATTCAAAAGTTTGGAGACACCTTCCTATTCCAACAATGCTACTTATGCTCTGTAAAGTTTTCATAATCTGAGATGCTGGTAATTGGTGATTTTTAAGGCTGGTAACTCTAAATTAACTTTTTGATAATTTTTGGTCTTGCTTTCCTGGCATGGTCTTAATATCTAAATCTATTGATCTCCTTAGGTGAAGGACGAGAAGAAAAGTCAGGAGGTGGTGGACCTAACAGACTACGAGAGGTCGGAGGAGCTTCGCAAGGCCAAGAGTCGGACCAAGAAAAATCACAGCAAGTTTACGCTGCTGTGCGCCCGTCAACCAGGCAACATAGTAAGTAATGCAGTCTCTTGGCTAATGGGATACTGTGAACAGAATGAGATAACAAAAAAAAAAATGAGAAAAATATATTTTCCTGCAAACTACAACATCTAGATATACTGGGGAAATAATGACACACTGCAACTCACACTGTTTTGTTTTTTTTTCTCAAAAGAAAAGGACCCAAAAACAAGAAGTGATACTCATCATTTGTCATCATCTTGTACTGTGTAATTAGCTTTCAGTGAGACTGCTCATCGTCTTTTGCAAGTCCTCAGCCATCCTGTTCATGTGACGAGAACACTGACATTAAGACTAAAACACATCAGTGATACCACAAAAATGCTATCCCCTTTGCACATCAGCAGTTATATGTGCTGATTTTAACTGGTCACATGTTTAGTATTAAGGCAGATTTATTGAAATAAAGCACTGAGGCAGGTGGTTAATCCTAAGGCCTGAGGAGAACAAATCAGCAGCACACGCCACCACATGGCTAATGTTTCCTACTGCTTTATAAAAACACAACTAAATACAAGGCACAAGCTGTGGAGGAAATGGCCGACACCACTGATGATCTCCTTCTGCGCTACGTGAAGATCATAAGACAGTACTGACCAGCTGTGTACATTTGTTATAGACTCAAAGGTTAAGGCCAGTTCCTTTGGTGTTACAGAAATACTTAGACAGCAATAAAATAAATATGCTGTAAAGCACAACACTGAGGCTCTAAATGCACTAGGCTGGTATGGAAGTTGACAGCACTGAGATATGTATAGCTGAACCGTCGAATTTGTGTAGACTGCTGCAGACTCAGGAGACTTACATTTAGAACGCTTGGAGTTTTGCACCATGATATTGTAGCCTTTTGCTGCTTTTTGTTGTGTGTGTGTGTGTGTGTGTGTGTGTAGACTGAATGGAAACTGAACTGCATGACTCTATAGGCTCTATTTGTGGGTGGAAGCATAAATTGCAGCATGATGCCAGCCTAGCGCTAAATTGGTTGAGTACATGTCAGTTGTTTCCTGTTTGCACTAAGTTGATGTTTTTGCATTTAAAAATACACTCACGACTGACATAAAAACTGTATGTGGCTGTGGGGGTTTAGTTCAACCCCCAAAATTAAACCTCTGTGTAAAACCTGTGCTACGTTGTTTTGGCGACCGAAAGACTAACAACACAGTTTGCTGAAGTTCAACCTGAGCATCGGAATGGAGAAGGAAGGTGATTTACTTGACTTTGAAAGTCAGGAAATTGTGTCAGCAAACATCAGCAAAGCAAGCCATTTTCACTCAGATTTTGGCATAAACATGCAAGATTGGATCCATCCTGCCCTGTATCAACGGTCCTGTGTGGTGTAATGGTGTTGGAGATATTTCCATGCACACTTTGGGCCCCTTAGTACCGATTAAGCATCATTTAAATGCCACAGCCTTCCTGAATATTGTTGACCATGTCCATCAGTATAATGTGTCATGTCACAAAGCTAAAATCATCTCAATTTGCTTTCCTGAACATGACAATGACATCACTGTACTCATACACCAGATCTCAACCAAATAGGACACCTTTAAGAACTGGTGGAACGGGAGATTTGGATCATGAATGTGCAACAGACAAATCTGCAGAAGCTGTGTGATGCTGTCATATCAGTATGGGCCAAAATCTCTAAGGAAATTGCTCAAAGTAATTGCTATCCCAAAGACAGGGAATTAGTGTATATATACTCACTCGCATACTCCTTGTCTATACCGCTTTATTCTGGGTACAGGGTCACAGGGGGCCTGGAGCTTATCCCAGGAGACTTGAGGGCATGATGTACGGCACTTCCTGGATGGGGTTTTCAATCCATTGCTGGGCACATAGACATACACACAATCTAAATGAGTGTGTGAGCCTAATCTGCATGGCTTTGGACTGTAGGAGGAAACCCACCTCGCACAGGGAGAACATGCAAATTCCACGCACACATACCTAAGGCGGGAATCGAACGCAGACCCTGGAGGTGCAAGGCGACAGTGCTAACCACTAAGCCACCATACTGACTTAGTGTATACAGTATAAGAACAAGAAAAAGTGCAATTAGAAAAACTATATATAAAATATACAAAAGGGGACATTATAGTAATGTATAATGTTTATAGTGTGTATAGTCTGACGGCTTCCTTCTACTTTTTATTTCCTGTATTATATGTTCATTTTTTCATTTTTTTTTTTTTATCACTGACTCACGAGAGCTTCTGCAGAAAAAAATTCCAGTGCACCTGTCCTGTTGGCATGTGTACAAATATCAAATAAAATCTCTTGACTCAAACACTGCTCTCTAAAAGTGCAGACAGATGTGAGTGACCACTAAGGAAAGTGTGCTAAAAGACAGAATAAACCTTTGTTATGGCAGTCAGCGAGGTATTTTTGCCCTTACATTATTGCTGTGAAAAACAAAAGGGCGTACTGTATGGGAAAGCTCTATGTATTTTTAAGGGTACCCCTACTGCATACTTGAGTTCAATTGAATGAAGGAAGTTAATTAAATTGTATATTATATAACCTGATCTTGATTATGACCTGTAAATGAATAATGCATTGATCTTATATCTTATTACTGAACTTGCACATAATAGGAGCTTTTATGAGATAGGTTTAAATAAACAAACATCAGTAATGATGGTGCTGGATGTGAAGTAAAAGGGTTAAACGAAGCTGCATCATGTTTCAGGTATAGATTACAGTGTTATGTTTGCATGTCCACTAGGTTCCAAATCTGGTCTTCCTGGCTGTCAGTCCTGAAGAAAAAGAATCATGGATCACCGTCTTAAACATAGCCATCACCAGGGGAAAGAACCGCGTTCTGGATGAGGTGAGTTAAACCTGCAAGCACAAACATGCACGCCCACTATATACCTGTATCTCTGCTCTGTCCGATTTTCATTTTCTAAACATGTATGGAAAACACTAAATAATACAACCATACATTGTTGTTCTCTCGTCCTCTATTTTCAAGTGAAGTCATTCGCATTTTAATGCAAAGTGTCTGTAATCAGTAAGTGAAATGAGCTCAAAGATGAAATCGCTAAATATATAAATTCTATGTATAACATTTGGCTCAAAATGACATTTTGGAACTGCATTTTTTGCCTAGCTTAACTGTCCATTTCCTAGATTTAGTAGCAGTGACCTCTCCTATTATACGATCTGCTGAGCAGCAAAACATCTATGACGCAGTGCTCTTATTGAAACAAAATCTTGAGTTGAGAGAGTTTGAGGGAACTTTCATAGTCGAGTTTCATGAAGAGCACCTACTGACTGGCATGAAAAACTTTCCACTAGAGCCGACTTGCTACTTCTCATACACTCTTCAGGAGAGGGAAGGATGGAGAGGATGGAGTCAGCACACGAAGCCAGGTCTGCTGTGAACAGATTGTCCCTGTAATCTAGGAGTTAAACCTCCGACTGCAGTTTCACACATGGCTGAATTTACATTAGCGCAAAGGCTGTATGTGCTTAGCGTAACTCCTCCTCTTGTACTGCCTTTTGGCATACTTTGTGTATTGCAGTCATGAAATTGTAAACTGGGCTTTAGATTATGATGTTTAACAGCAGTGTGTTCAAAAGAGTCTCAGAGTTTAGCCCCTGTTTTAAATAGGTTAATAACTTTGATTTAAAATGTGTTTGAATTTATTTATACTGTATGTGCAAAAATAAACTGTGTTATTAAATATGTATTTGAGATAACATTTGTAATGGGGCTAAATATTGTTAGAGGTCAAACAGATCAGATATTTTTACATAATGCCCATGCATGTGACTGATCTATTCCAATCCTTACATGTCCCTTTGGCTAACATTCCAGGTTGCAGTGGAAGGTGAAAACTGTTTGGTTCATCCCACGCGAGATCGAGCTAAAATCCCACACACACGCCGACTTCCCACCCGCGGGCACCTTTTAGCAGTGGTGAGTTGTCCATTTCCTAACACCAGAACTACACTCATTTCTTAAATATCTAAGAGCTGTTACACTTCCTTGTTTCTTTCTATTGTTGTAATTGTTTTTTTCAGGCCTCAAAATCTACTTCAGATGGAATGCTGACCCTTGACCTCATTCAGGAAGAAGATACGCCATCTCCTGAAACAAAGGACCAGAACAAATCTGCAAACTCCAGAATAGACACCTGTAAACTTCTACCTGATTCTGACGCTACAGTTAAATCTCAGAGCCTCCCACGTAAAAGCGAGAGTTCTTGGAACTGGTCTGAGAGTCAAGCCCAAACACCCAACGCTGGAAATAAATTCCGAGCCCCAGACAAGAACCGCTGTGCCTCCATGGATGAGATCCTCTCTCACTCAGACACCAAAAGATCAATCCCACATTGCTCAGCCTCAGCTCCCACACAATCCATCTGCCAGCTACAGGAGCTCATCTTGGTAAAACTGGAGAGAACTCAGGAGTTGCTCCGTGAGGCGCGGAGTCACACCCAGGGTAGAGGTGCAGGTTCTGCCCCGGGCAAAGAGGCAGAACGCCTGCTGGAGGAGGCGGCAAGTGCTTGGGGGCAAGCCAGAGATGTGCTGGAAGAGGTGAAGGACATCAAAGTGCTGTGCAGGCAGCTGGAGGAGTCCTCCTGCCCCAGTGACAAGCTGAAGAGCCCACAACAAAATCAATTCAGGAAGAGCATGATGTGAAGATGTGGATAAGGTGATGCAATGATTCTATTGATGCAGTTAATGGACTTAATGGATAAACAAATGTTGGACTATGAGACTGATTAATATTTCATTTGGACAGAAATGCCTCTAATCTGTCCCGCTATACAATTTCAACATTATCAGAAGCTTTGTAGTCTAAATGGTAAAGAATGTTTAAAGACACATTCACCCTGTTTTCTGCTACCTTCTACAATGGGTTTTAAATGACAAAATCTTTGGCAATAACACCTGGACGATCTGAAGTCATAATACTCATGGCACATAAACCCGAAATAACTGAGAGACCTTATTTATTTAACAGAAATGGTTTGGTTTGATGCCAAACTATGCCTGCATTTTGTGAATTTCCTCAAATGATTTTCACAACTGATTTCTTACTAAATAACATTACATGACAGTTAGCATGCGTGTAAATGTTTAAATTGCACATGCAGACTTGGGTCTTGTTTTATACAACTGAAACTATGTTGAAGGTTGTCCAAAGCCAGAAACAAGAAATTTGCCATAATTCAGTCACTGCTTATTTTACAGAAAGTGCATGTTGTAGCTGTCGTGAAATTCTGTCTGCAGTCTTTGGCCACTTTCATAGGGATACATGAAGACATGCTTAGCCTATCATGTGACAACAGTGCAACGCATAAAATGTATTAGAATTGAGTAAAATCGCATTTCAGAGTGGGGAAAAAAGAAGATCTCGGTGATTTCGCTGGTGACATAGTTTCTAGTGCCAAAGGGCTGGTTTGAGTATATCATAAACTTCTAATGTTTGGAATTTTACAACATCCAGTGAGCACTGGTTGTTATACATTGTTGATGAGGTAGGTCTGAGAAGAATAGTCAGATTGGGTTGAGTTTTCTTTACAACTGTGGTGAGCAGAAAACCATTTCAGAATGCATGGAATTCACTTCTAATTGGAACAAAATGATTAATAAACTTTGAGGTATATGAGCTAATACAGCACAAGACCAATAATGGACAGTTGAAGACCAGGCCATGTTTTTCTCAAAAATGCGCTCAAACTGTGCTCAAATTCCTCTTAATAGCAAGAACTGTTGTCGATGAAAAATTAAATGTTTTTGAAATACACAAACCAGCTAGTCTGGCAAGAACTTTAAACCTGGTAAAGTCACTGAGATCACACAATTCCAAAAAATTAGTAGAGGTAGAAGTGTTTCTATTGAAGTGGCTGGTGAGTGTATCAATCCATAATACAAGGATCAGGCAGACAGAAATTCACTGGTGTTCAGTAATGTTTTTTCTGCACTGAAAACCAATATAGTATGTCAGGGTATTTTGGGGTGTCAGCTCTAACACTGCTGCCATGGAGCTCTTTATAGAGGATTTCAATATGGAAGAGCAAAACGTCCAAGACAGTGGAGCTACTGAAAAAAACAACAGGCATCACCAACCTGCCACAATGTGAATATTATATTTTTCTGCTTAATACACTGGAACAGCTCTGGTTCATTGAGGATGGAAGTCTTCAAAGCTGTGGCTGTGCGAGTCTTTGCTGCTTCTCTAATGTTTTCCCAATAATCCCCAGCACACATGGTCGATTATATCCATACAGGACGTGAGTATGTATGCAGAATAAACGGATGCAGCCAAACGCAGTGGCGGACATGGCGGGCTTTTTGAATATGTGCAGCGGAAAGCTGATCTTAAATTTTATGTGGTTTGCTAGGCATTTCTACATACATGCTCATTGAACTTTTTTTCACAGTAGATGAACTCAGACTCATAAAAGCCATGTATAGATCTCTAATCAGGAATATGGATAAAATCTGGTGCCAGCTGCTGTAAGAAGAGACAGAACTGCCACGATATTTGAGATTCAGAGTTTGTGGAGGCTTGAAAGTTCGAAGGAAATGGATAATAATCTCAAATTTGCACTATTGAATGCTGTCAAATGGAAGTGAAACTGTCAAAGCTGTCTTTTTTTTATCCCCTAAGGCAAGGAGCAGACAATCTAACAGGAGCTAGCTTACCGTCAGTTACCTAAAATGTTGGTACGAAGATAAAAAATATGAAAATGATGCCTTAGTGTACTTTCCAAGGGCACATGCTATTTCCAAGGGCACATGCTATTTGCATGTCAGACATTCGTGTTTTCCATTAATGAAACTTCACCTTCAAGTTGCCTGAACCGATAATAGGAGAGATGTGCACTGGCACAGAGGCCTTTACATTAGGCCTAATTAGCTTAAAAAGGAAAACAAAACTATGCAATATTGCATACAAGCCTGAAATAAACAGGCATCAAGACTTAGTGGGGATGTAAAGTGTGATACTGTAACAGACCAAAGGGTATGTTTTACAGTTCGTAGCCTATTAACATGTTTGCACAATTCTGTAGGTATGATTTAAATCTGTTCTGTCATTTAGGCCTGATGACAGTGTTATTTTTTGTACGTTTTTATGTAAAACACATTTTTCTAGAGTCAGTAAAACATTCTAGAAAGGTTTTTTTTTTTTTTTTCCAGAAAATGATTGATTTGTATAATGCTTACCTGGACAAAAAGCTCAAATTACATTATTTGAATGTGAGGCACTATGGTGTATTTAGCATTTAAAAATGTAACAAAGCACAGTATGTTTTTAAGGCTTGCCCTACATTTATGCCTCTGTAATAGATCCAGAACTAATCAAATTTTCATTCTATATGCAATGGTAATGCTGCAAAGATGCCAGTAATTTCTGTGTCTAACATGTTTGATTATGTAACATCGGGAGAATCACCACAATGTATCCACTCAGTTATGACAAGAAGCTAATTTCCCACACATCTGCCAGACACTAAGACACATTATTCAATTTGGTTGTAAACAAAATGTACCACAGATGAGAAGATTTAACTTATTTAAAATTACACAGGCTGCAGACAGGATGAGAACGTTATTTATATATATGTAATGAGTTATAATGATCAGTTTATTATTATTCCCTGTTTATGCTAAACAACAAAAAAAAATTTTTAAAGTACTGTATCTTAAATACAGGTTTATTTTATATTTCTTATTATTATTTAGTTGTAAACCAAATACTGTATATGATTATTTAACCTATTTATAGATATGCTTAGGCTTGACAGTCTTGCTTTATTAACATACACATCTAAAGTATCTAAAAGTGGTTAAATAATCCTGTATTTGATTTGCAATACAGTACTTTTATAATAAGAAATATTACATAAAGTGGCAAATCACTTCCTAGGACATTATGCTATAGTGCTTAATGTTTTCTTATATTTAAATTCCTTTCTGTAATATTTCTGCCATACTAGTTGTAACAATTTATCTTGATTTTTGGAAAGCCTAAATTTAATTTAATTTAATTACTGAATGGATGATTGAATGGTAGATTTATCAGACCTGTGGTCTCAGGAGATGCATACAATTCCTTCATATTTTTTTCACCTGAACACATTCTAGTTCAACTCTGGCTCTGTTTTATTTTTTCAGTTTAATGTACTAGAATAAATCCTAAGAGGGTTACGCCTATAGATTGTTTTTACTATCATAGTAGGACAGTAAGTATTGGTGTAGGGGTATATTAGTCATACTTTATTAAGACTGATTCTCTGATTATTTTGGTTGATGTCACACTGTTGCTGAGATGCCAAGCAGATATAGACTGCTGGAAATACCTCGGAAATGCAGCTATGTACCTCAGACACCTTTATCATTTCAGTTTATCTACTTAATGCTTTATAAAATTGATGGTGTGTCCCCTTAAGTCTCCTTAGCTATGTGCTTCAGGTATAGCAAAGCTGGATACATGTGGTTATGTGTGAATACATAATTGTAGGTCTTGCACTTATATTTTTATGCTCAGGATTGGTGAATCTCTGATATACTTGAGACAGACCACTTGTGCAATTAAAAACCCATAACTCCATAAACACCTTTTATTACTGAGTAAATGTCTGTTTTTTCCCCCCATTGTTAGCAATAGAAACAATATTCTGCACTCACAGAAAAGAAGATTATTTAGCATTCTTTGTTAGCTGTACTAAGAAAGACTTCTTATAGTCTTTCTGAGCTTCCTAAAGTGTCAGTTTTAGAGGCCCATGGACTGGACAAATTTTAAATGTCCCCCAAGGAACAAGCTAGGGAACCTTTAAAGATACTTTTTTCTAATAACACTATGCCAAAGAATACATAATGTTTTTTTTTTAATGTCTATTTAGCAAGGTAGGTATTCATATAATTCATAACTTTTACCTTTAGCTGATCGGCTGCAATTAAACTGAAAACCAGCCAGTTCTGGTCACTGGGCAATCGACTGGTTCATCTCTTTTATAAATTTCGTTATTAGACATTTTACAATTTTACATTCATAATATAACATTTCTTATATTATAAATATCCTTTTTTGCATTTAAAAACATTCTGTTGCATGATAATGTTTCAAAGTAAAAAAAAAAAAAAAAACCTTGTTGCCATTGAATAAGATTTCATTATGACAAATGAATCTTTATTTGCAGGTAAAAAAAAATGTTGAATCAACTAAACTTATGAAATGTAAATATAGCTTAAGAAGTTTAACATATCTAGCTTGTATGTGTAAAATATTCACTGAACAGATTAACTAAAATGTCTATGCACAAGACTATAATTTAATAAAACAGCACGGAACGGTTTTAAAGGTTAACAGCAGCGTGTGGTGTCAGTCTGAAATTACATGGTATAAACTCAGGCACATGGTAAAAAAAATGTCTAGAGAAACTTAAGCTGCTAATTAGAGCTGCATGAAGTGTGGTTTTGAACACAGCTGGCCAACATGGTGTCATTGTCTGAATAAGCCCTAGCAAAGTGGACAGTAGTGAAAGAACAGGAACAATATATAAAATGGACAAACATTTACATATATGTTACTTCACATTGTACATTCTATACAATTATTTAACACATACTTACTGAGTCACAATTTGGGAACTTAAGATTCACTTCTAATTGGAACAAAATGAATTCATAATAACCTTCAGAATATTATTTAATTAATAAATGAATTAATTAAAAGTTGAAAAAAGTAAGTACAATGAAATTTTAATTAATTAACTTGAGGTGGCCTGGTCTATGCACTACATTGAACTACTACGATGAACTACATTTTCTTCCACATCCGGTGGATGACCAAAAGAGTTCTTGTTAATGTACCTGGAGTGGAGATGGCACCAGGATGCACTATGGAACAAAGACAAGCTGGCAGAGGGAGTGCAATGCTCTAGGTCAATGTTTTGCTGAGAAACCTTGGATCCCGGTGTTCATGTTGATGTTACTTTGACATGTACAACCTACCTAAATACTTAAGTTTTCTGCATTTGTATAGCTAAGTTTTTTTTTTTTTTTTACATATTATATTTTGTTCTTATTTTCTATGGCTATATTTTTTGCAGCTAAAGTTTTTCTATATTTTATTTTTTATTTTATTCCATAATATTTTTTTGATAATCTTTTTTTTTTTTAAGGTCACGGGCGGTCGTAAAAGCATTTCACTGCATATCGTACTGTGTATGAGACAAATTTTTGTCACGATTTGAATTTGAAGTACATTTAGGCATTTGGCGGACGCTCTTATCGAGAGCGACTTACATTTTTATGTCATTACACATCTGAGCAGTTGAGGGTTAAGGGCCTTGCTCAAGGGCCCAACAGTAGCAACTTGGTGATTGTGGGGTTTGAACCTGGGATCTTCCAAACAGTAGTCCAATGCCTTAGCCACTGAGCTACCCCTGGCCCTATGAAGTGTATACTTTCATGCCAGTGGGCTTTTTTTTCAGCAGGATAATACACCAGCTGCACTTCAAAAATGCTTAGGAATGGTTTGATGAAAACACAAAGATTTCAAAGTGTTGCCTTAAAATTTCCCCAGTTTTTAATCTGATTCAACATTTGTGGGATGTGTTGAAAAAAGAAATCTGATCCATGAAGGCCACACCTTGCATGTTACAGGACTCAGGCGACCTACTGCTAACTTTTTGCTGCCAGACACCACAGCAAACCTTCAGAGGTCTTGGGGAGTTCATTAATTGACAGGTCAAACCTGTTTTTCATGGCACAGTGGGGACCTGCACAATGTTATGCAGGTCTTATATATAGCTGAACTGTGTAGCATCTGTTTAATGCACAACAAAGCAAGATTTGGCAAGATTGTACACCCTGCAACCTCAGCTTTTTATTCTTGGCTGACAGAAGTGAAACCTGACATGGCCTTCTGTAGTTGTAGCCATCCACCTAAAGATTTGATGTGCTGTGCATTCTATTCTTTTCGGCTGACCACAATTATACAGAGTGGTTAACCTTAATTACTGTAAGCGTTCTGTAACTTCTGCCTATTCTCTGTTGACCTCTTTCATCAACTAGGCATTTCCTTCTGCAGAGTTGCCAATTACAGTATATTTTTCTACATCAGTGAACAGAGAATGTTTTGTGTTAAAATCTCAGGAGATCAGCAATTATAGAAATACTTAAACCAACAATTATGCTACCATTACAATCGTGGAGATAATTTCCCCCATAAGCTGATGGTAGATGTCAACATTATCTGAAGCAGCAGGATGTTATCTACATGATATTATGCTTTGCACTGCTGCCACACAGCAGATTAGATGACTGCATAAATTAGTACAGGTGTACTAATATATATATATATATATACCCATATTAAATTGGTTTAATCTACAAAACACAACAATTGGACCAATAAATTTCAGGAACAGGAAACTTCAGGAACAGGAAGCTGCTAAATAGATTCCATAGTAAAAGGGACCTCTGGATGCCAAATGCAAGAGCAATTGACTGGAGGCAACTTATTGCTAGGTCTGTCCACCAGAGGGCGCGATAATCTTACTTATTGCACCCACTAGCCCCGTTCTACGCGGGAAAAAACATTTTCAGCAAATCCTACCTGCAATAAAACTTACAATACAGATGAACAATAACTTTTACAATTTAAAAACAAACTTTTCTTTTTATTATAAAATGCCTAAAATTAACCCTCTTTAACGTTGTGTAGCGTTATAATATAGAACTGAAATAACTAATTATTAACAAATATGATTACATTTCTGTGAACAATGGGTAAATTATTTTGTTGGAATGGGAAATGGTTCCAGTGTCAAATATTTACCCTGCAAATGAAGACATAAGTATAAGTCATATATATATTTTGTATCTTTTAATGAAATTTATACCACTGACTGCTAGACAGCTACAATCTACCAACCCGGCATGAGCATTTTTAAGATGTACAAGTACTGTATGTGCTGCATAAAGACTGTGATCAGTTCTGTGAAACCAGATGTTGTTCAGTTTGGAGGTTATGGGAATACCTTGTTACCATGCAGTACTGTAGTTAGCAAAGCTATAAGGGATCATATTTCAGTGTAGCTTCAGCGTACAAGTGCAACATGGCTAAATTGTGAGCAACATCCTTCACTGATTGTCCACCTACAGTATGGGGTGTCTTGCTCATTGATACTTGCCTCTTGCTGCTGCTATTCGTAATTTGGCGGGTTTTGAAGCCATGATGCACTTCATAAAGAGAATCAAAAAGTTACTTACCGCTAACACTTAAAAACATTCAGTGCTTTGTGTACAAGCTATAAGTAGATGTTTAAATTTTAGTTGTTATAGGTTATATTTGCAAAATTGCATTTAGGTTATCATTTCAATGGTATCCCAAGTTTTTCTTATTTATAGTAATTCTTACAACAACAGTGTTGGTCTGATTTTCTGTTTCGCGTGGACAACATCGCAGCCTAATTACAACTATATGACAACATTAGCATTCCTGCTGGGAACTAGTAACTGCTACACTTTGTTGCTATAGCTGAAACTAGTGAATTCTCTTGAATTGTTTTGCTTTTTTGGTCCGCTGCTTTAATCACTCATATTCTGTACAGGGTCATGGGAGGCCTGAAGCCTATTCCAGGGAACTAGGGGCATGAGTCAGGGTACATCCCGGATGGGGTGCCAGTCCATTTGCAGGACACATGCACACATACTCTCACACTACAGGCAATTTGGCCATGGCAATTAGCCTAATCTACAACCGTCTTTGGAATGTGGGAGGAAACTGGAGTACCTGGAGGAAACCCACCAAGCACGGGAAGAACATGCAAACTCCACACTCACACAGACCGTGGGCAGGAATTGAACCCTTATCCCTGGAGATAATTTTGTCTTTTGTAAAGGATATGTACAACCTGATTGAAAGGCCCCTTAATTTGATACTGGTATTGTTCAGAATAAGTAGTACTAGATACACAAAACAAATATAACTTTTTTCTAATTGGTATTTAATGAAAAAATGTGGTAATAATTTACCTTATTTTATGTTTTGTATTTTTATGTTGTAAGGTGCCATCATTGCAAATTGAAGTGTTGAAAAATAATTTGTTATGAGGCAATTTTAAACAGACTTAACTGAAAGGATAAAATTAATAAATAAAATAAATAAATAATGAAATAAATAATATGATGTGAACTTAACTTTAAAGATCAACATGAATGTCATGGATCTACATAAATGAGCCCATAATACACAGCTCTGTGTGTATGTGGTATGGTGATCATTAATTATGCAACACATTATACCTAGCACCATTACAGGTATTATTGTTTTTTTCCCCCAATAATTTTTCTCTTAATTATACACAGTGGAATTACTTACTAAGAGAATTTGACCATTTAAGTGTCTTTCAGCACAGGTAGCAGGTTGTTAACTAGGTTCAACTGACATGGTATATGACCTCCTCATGCAATGCAACAAGAATAAAAACACCTGTTCCACATACAATTTTGTATATGTTTTACACCTGACAAAACATGGTTTTAGCCTTGCATACCAAACCTGCATTTATTTTGAAAAACTTGTTGCAAGAAATTGCAACATGGCACTGTTCTGTCCCCCAAAAACAGTGTTTTAAAAAAGATTGTTATTTTTTTCAAATACAGGAAGTAATTTCAATCTTGTTCCTTAAACAGCAGTGTTGTGGGTTTGCAGAGAAACTGCAGTATTTCCTGGCGCTATTGAAAATAGAGGAAACGTGTAATTTATGCAGTATTTCTTCCTAATTTTCTTTACTAATGGCCATTTATTGAAAAATCCTTGGTTAGAGATGTTGGGTGGCATAACTAGTTATTAGGTTTAGGGGCGATAATTTTGTAAAATTGTGTGATTGTTTGACAATCTGAATCATTCAAATGTATGCAAGAAAAACATAATCAGGAAGGGGACAAATACTTTTTCCCTGGCCAAAAAAAGTCACCGCCTGGATTTAAATAAGCAAATGCAGTAGGTAAGAGCTTTCAATTGGATAATTACTGCAGTGATAAATATGGTTCAGCTGGCAACAACTTACAGTATATAACCCTAACTGACGCAGTGAGCAGCTTTTAAATTCTTAAACAACCATGTCAGGAGACACATCCTGTGGTCATGGGAAAGATTTTACCCTATTTCAGAAGGGTCAAATTATTTTCTTGCACCAAGAAAGAAGAGACAAGTAAGGAGATTACTGAAAGTACTAAAACTGGGTTAGGAACTGTAAGACACATTATTAAAGCCTGGAAGTATGATGGTGAACCATCATCTGCAAGGAAGAAATGTGATTGGAAAACGTTCCAGTGCGATAGATCACTTACACTTCAGTTTTCCAGGGAGCATAAAGAATAGAACATTACTGTATAGAATAGAGAATAGAGCACTGGAAAAAAGGTTGTGTGGTCTAATGAGTCCAGATTTACCCTGTTCCAGAGTGGTGGGAGCATCAGGGTAAGGCAAGGTGTGGATGAAGTGATGCACCCATGTTGTCTAGTGCCTACAGTACACACCTTTAGGGTAGTATTATGATCTGGGGTTGATGGCCAACTGACGAATCCCCAGATTATAACACTGCCCCCACAGATGTGTTCTATAGGCACTAGACATCACGGATGCATCACTTCTTCCACGCTTTGTCATAAAGTCACTGATATAGAACTGTGCAAAAATACTTGATTAATATACTGGTGATCCTGAATACGGAGTGGTGGGAACAAACAAAGGTTTCTGCTGAGGTTGTTACGTAAACATGCAATTAAACTGTGTCCTTATCCAATTTTCAGAGTTTGTCACAGTAAAACACTTGTTTCCTTTCTTTAATTTAATCTGCATCATTAATTTAAATTTTATATGAAGAAATAGCTCAAGACTTTTGTACAGTACTATAGATAATAACATGACTCTCTGTCATGATTCTGTTTCCATTAACAAGAAGGGCATATACAAATCCCATACACCAAAACAAACCCAGACATTGTCAAACTCACAAGATATTATTTTAGTATAAAACCAAAACTGGACCCAATCAAATAAATTATTTCCTTTTGACAGTAACTACCCTGTATTCAGAAACTGTATTGTTTACAGCACATGCTACTGAGTAACATAACATTTGCATGAATAATTGCACTTAATGAACTTGCTAGACCATAAAGGTTCTTCAAAGGCTTCATGTCAGGTTGGATTTATTTTTGGCCTTTCAGTGGAGACTAGCACACATGAATCAAATGGTGACAGCTTTTTTTTTTTTTTTTTTTTTTAATTCAGAGACCAGTGCACCACAAAAATAATCATCTATATAAACAGTATTCCTCAAAGTATAGGAGGAAAGAAGATGCATAAATGCATACATAAATAAATAAATAAATAAATAAAGAATCCCACACATACTGTACAAGTCAAATAAATGTCCAAATCCACAAAAAATGGTAAGAGGAGCATAAACAAATAATGCCTATTCCATTTTTTGAATTCTACTGAAAACCTGTATCCTGAACTGAAGACGATATTTTTTTTAGGTCAACAAACATTTTGTAGGCGTGCTATGATATGTAAATGCATTAATT
>JAQMYL010000033.1:25064394-25092024 GCA_030014365.1 Clarias pachynema | reverse complement strand
GGGTAAAATGTACTTTGATGGTCGGCGCGGTCTATTTCTATCAGCGTCGCGCAGCGCTGCCCAGTGGGTCGCGCAGGTTTCAATTCAATTTACTTGTATTAATGATCCATTTATTTGTGTGTGACTGTTTAGTTTTGAGCGTACGCTCTTCATTATCAATAAAGAAAAGCATGAATTAGAATAGGTACTTTCCTATTATTATCCACTAATTTCCTCCCGTTCATTGCGCCCCACCTGTCATGTCTGTATTCCCCACTAGTGCACACTTTGAGAACCACTGGTATAGAGAGATTGATGTAGAGTTAGATTGATGAAGGAATGATTCGATTTACAATTGTGGTCTCGCACCTTAGGTGTGTGTGTGTGTGTTTGTGTATGTGTGTGTGGAGTTTGCATGTTCTTCCTGTACTTCATGGGTTTCCTCCGGGTATGCCGGTTTCCTCCCACAGTCCAAAGACATGAAGATTAGGCTAATTAGCATTTCCAAATTGCCTGCACTATGTGAGTGAGTGTGAGAGTGAATGTGTATTTGCATGTGATGGCTTGGCCCCCTGTCCAGGGGCTTCCCTGCCTCACACCCCCCAAAGTCCCCTGGGATAGACTCCATGCCTCATATGACCCTGTACTGGATAACTGGTATACGGAATGAGTGAGTGAATGTTATACTAAAGTTAAGGGAAAACACGATTGTTGCAGTAATGTTATAGAAAAATAACAATATCCATGAGTGTCAAAACAATTATTCACAAGCTCCTTGGCATAAGAACTCCACAATTTACTTAAACTCTTACAAAAAGTGTTGGTTCATGTGTTATGTTAACGTCCCCACAGAGTGACAAACAAAATATCCAGACTAGGAAACTTAAATTACAAGGTTGTGGTAAAAATTTTTTTTTTAAATTTCTTTTAATCTTAAATATTTCACATCCTGCCCCAGGATAGATTTTCCACTCTTGCCTTGGCACATTGGTGAGTTTTGATTAATTCACTTCGAAGCAATTATTAGAATACTGTATGTATTCTATGATTAAGTAATTTTAAAGTCAGGTTTTGCGGCATGGTTATGTAATGGTTAGCATAGTCGCCTTGCACCTCCAGGGTCCGGGTTCGATTCCCCTCTCTGTGTGCATGGAGTTTACATATTCTCCCCATGCTGGGTTTCCTCCAGATACTCTGGTTTTCTGCCACAGTCCAAAGATATGCAGGTTAGGCTAATTAGCATTCCCAAATTGCCCGTAGTGTGTGTGAGTGTGTGTATGTGTGTGTGTGCCCTGCGATGGATTGGCACCCTGTCCAGGGTGTACAGTACCTCGCGTTGTGCCCTAAGCCTCCTGGAATAGAGCAGTATAGAAGACGAGTGGGTGAGTGAGAAAGTCAGGTTTTATCTTGTTTTGAACTGTTGACTTGAGCACAGCAACCATTCTTCCTGATTTTTGTGAAATTCTAGACATGTTTAAAAACAACCTCTATACTTTTGTGAAAACATTGTTTCATAAAATCATACTTTACCTTCTATTTAATGAAATAGCATATAAATGTGCAATGACAAATATTTGCAATTACTATATTGTTATTGTGCCTGCTGTGCCTATGTTCATTTGAAGATGAATTTTCATATATCCTAATTGCTGATGGCTTTTCACACACATACGTGGATATACACATATACGTGCATACACACACACATACACACACACAGTTAAGTGTCAAACACGTGTCTCATTGTTCATGCTAACGAACAGCTCAGATGATGAAAAGTGGTTTCCATGGAAGCATATTGATTTAATTACAGTAGAGAGAAACAGCAAGAGTACAACAGTAACATCACTGCCTGTATCTATTAAAAGCAACCAAAAAACAAAAACCTCCCAGAAATGAACTTTCTTTTGAAAGACATATTATTACTGTCACAGATTGCAGACACTAAAAATTGTATGTATGATTCAAATAATATTATGTTGAATTTGGTAAAGGAAAACAACATATTCTTACCTTCAGTACATGGACATTTTAGATAAGCATTCATCCCTCCAAGTTATGAGATGAAAAAAAACTTTCATCAACTCATTTGCTTTTGGAGATGGTCATTAGTTTACAGCCCAATTTGGTCTCTGTGTGATGTTTGATGTACTCTTTAACCTAGATAAAAAATAAACACATGCAGCAGTAGGCAAATTTGTGGAGGTATACAAAACAATATGGAACAGAGGTACACAGGTTAATGCAGCACACTATGCAAGCAGTTAAAACAAACCCTGATCCTGGAGATGCAGAGAAGAATATTTTCCCATAGATGATACAGATTAAATAAACCTACACTAATTTACTGAAGCTTTTACAGTAGCAAATAGGAGACCAACTCTATATTAACGACATTGGGTTGAGATGGGATGCTCAGCAAAAGGCTATATGAATGTGATGATCAAAAGTGTCCTTTTAGACATATAGGGTATACAATAAATTAAAATATCCAAATATGAATCCAAAAATTAGAATACAAACTATAGAAATCCTGCAGAGATAGGACTCAAACCAGTGTGACCTTTTTTCTCTGACATCTTTTATTAGTAAGGCATTTCCACCCACAGAACTGACAATCACTTGATGTTTTTGCACCATTCTGTTCATTTATTTTATTTGACTATCTATTACATTTATATATATTTGGTAGAATATATTAATGCCTATACTTTATTTTATCATTCCTTAACATTTTCTTCACCAAGCTTGTGAATTGGAAAAGAAATGAACTGACAACATTAAGGAAATATGGAGTATACTCATGCAAAAATCTACTTCCAGATATTTTATGAAATACTTTAACTTAAATAAAAAAATATATATTTATATGTAAGAGTAATATGCTATTGTTTTAATTGTAAAATACAATTATTACACATCAATATAGAACAAATTGGTGAAAATCTATTATTTTTTATAATCAACATGAAAATCAATTACAGTACATGTTTTAATAAATCAATATTAATCCTGCAGTGACATTTTTTTCTTAAATCTTTTTTATGGTATGAATTTATTTTGGATACACAGTAGCCTTCCAATGTTAAAAAAGAAAGAAAGAAAAAAGCGAGATCTAACATCTCTGATTAGGTCTGTTTTTATGTTCTCTTTAACTTTATGTACTTACTTTAGATATCTTGCCTCATAAATGTGGTACTAAGTTTGTCAACCTTTGTATTGTCCATGATAATTTCAGGACAGGGAGGAAAATACATTTTACACCCACAATTTCTCATTTCTTCTGTGATACACCATATTTGCATTTTTGCGTCTAAACAAATGCTCTGCTGGGAAACCTTTTGCCATGGTAATCATATGGATGTTACTTTGACATGTACCATCTATCTACAGTACAGTACAGTACAGTACAGAACAAGAACCCAGTAGCTCCCTTCAGCGGGATAACGCACCCTATCACATTGTAAAATTTGTTCAGGAATAGTTTGAGGACCATGAGAGATGAAGACCTGAGAGATGTGCATGACAAACAATTTTGATCCATAACTCACAACTTACAGGACTTAATGGTTCTGCTGCTAACGTCTTGATGCTGGATACTACAACACACCTTCAAACGTCTTGTGGCGTCTTAATGGGTCTGTAATGTGTTATTTTTACATGACATAAAGTACAAAATATAACTTAGAACTACCAGATTATTCTAATTGCTTATTCCATCCATCCATCATCAAAGCTGACCTAGTTGTACTTGTTAACTACTTTCCTTCTATGAAAATTCCTTCTATGATTTGTCACAACAGAAGTATGTCCAAATATTCGAATTTGCACTTTGGCTTTTTGAAATTGAAAAAAGAAATGATAAATAAAAATGCCCCAAATAAATCCATGCTTGAATTCTCATATGTACAAGTGAGTCCAATAGAATAAAAATTGCTTTTGCCACTTTCTCAGAAACACTTCTGGTTAACCAGAGAGCCATATCATATCAGGAAATAGCTTCCTGTTACCCGATTTCAAGTAGCTGCATAAAGAAGCCATAAAGGTGTGCATGTTCACCTTCCCCGGCTATACATTTAAAGCTTAAGAGACAAGATTATACTTGAAAGTGAACACTGTTACAGTGAGGGCAGTTCAATTATGCCTACAATGATTTTACTTTTTTCTGGATGAGAAAAGCTTTTTTTATAAGATTTGAAATACTAATTATAACTTACAAGATTTGTCCTCCCTTCTGGCTTAATAAATCAGGTTGCTGATCTGTATTGTGAATTGCCAATTAGGTGATCTGTTTAGCCTGCTGTTTGTTCTTTAGTAATGAATACAGATCTGACTGAGTCACGAGGCAATCTCACACATAACTCATGGGATACTGTGTCACACACCAAGCTTTAGCGCACTGACTCTGATTAGTCTTTTCCAGCAGGAGGTGAAAGGAGGGATGTGGCAATAGCAAACTGAGGGTGACACCACCGAGCTATGCACATGATTATGCAGATTTTATTTATGATGTATTATTCATTCTAGTTTGACAAATGAATGGCCAATCAATGGCATTACTGGAATGGCTTTTTGATTTTTCTTTAGTTTCTAATAGTCAGAGGATATAAATTTCAAAGGAGTAATTGATCTTTCATAGCTGTCTAATTTTTTGTCTTAGAATTGTTCTACTATATTTGTAAATTTTATGACTGGCAAAGGATGAACTAGTGTTATTGTACATGTGACAATGAACACAATTACTTTTTTAAATGTGATAAGTAAAAGAAATAAAATGGCATGTGCTGTTATAGGAAGATATTCAATGCTGTTAAGCCCTTATACAAAGTGGAGAGGCTATAGTCATTCCTTTAACAGTCTCTCTATATTTTTCTTTCTAGTGAAGTTCACGGGGGCATGATGGTGCATGATAGGTTAGCACCTCCAGTTTCCTCCGGTTTCCTCCCCTATCCAAAGGCATGCAGATTAAATTAATTGGCATTACCAAACTGGACGTGTGAATTGCGACCGGTGGTCCAACAAGGGTCGTAAAATGTGAATAAATATAATGGTAATAACTATTGGCCTTCACAGATCCCTAGTTGGATTACAGAGGTTTCTAGATGAATGGACTGAAGTTCATAAGACAAATAACAGGCAAACAAAAAGTTTGTCAGTTTCATAATGTCACAGAGAAACCAGGAAGCCAGAATTTTTAAGACTCTTCAGTAACTTATTCACTGACTTACTGAGAAAGTACTGATACTGGAGTCTCCTTTTTATAAATGTTCAATAAATGGGTCCTTACAGAAAATTTCACCATATAACAACAATTGTTTGCCTTTTGTAAAATATCCCTTTTTAAAATACATATATTATTAGAATTAGATTGTGTGGACCATTTGGCATACAAGTTGCATAAAAATCTATTAGAATTACTGATTTAATATAGAACTGTGGTAAAACAAAATATAAATAAAATCAATACCTATACTAATCAGTCAGATTCCAGAATTCAGCAGTGCTGTGATCTAATTTTATGAACTTCTAAGGCATTTTGCACCCTTTTGTCACACCATAGGCTTCAAAGACAGTGCCATTCAATACGCTAACTAACTTTCATGGTTACAGAGTTTCAAAAATGTTGCATTTGAGTAGCAAAAATATGTCCTATTCACAGACATTTTAATTGAATACTTTACAATCTGCAAGCTTTTTAGAATCCATTATATGGCCCAAATTATGCAGACACCTGACTATCATATTCATATGGAGCCCCTCTAGTGACACACAGGGCAAAGAAATATTATTCCGTGGCCATGACTTACTAAGGTGTGGGAAGATATCGTTATGCACATTTGCTACTTACTGTGTTACTATATTGAAAAGTGAAGAATTTAATCACTATTAACAATCAAAAGAAGCAGTAACAAGTCACTTTTGCAATGCACCACTGGTGAAGACAAACCACTAACATCACTTTAAGTGAAGTAATGAATCTTATAATTTTACATTTTTACAATCTAAATTTACAGTATATAATATACTGTAATGTCAAGACACTAAAACAACTTTTCTATCATTTCATGGACACAACAGGTAGCATATTGACATATAACCGTTATTATAAATGAATGATTACTTGCCCTGTTAAGTTGTGGCTATGACATAGTACTTTATGTCATTGGCACATGTTATACAAATTCATTCCCACATGCTATTAAATCATGGCCACAAAATAGTATCCCATTCCCATGCCTCATATGTAGATTTCCAGATGTCACCATAGGGACTCCGTACATTCATATGAGCTTGACTGAACACCCAAATCCAGATTTAGTCCCACCTTTGCTGGTATAAAACCTTCACTGTTCAGGGCAGACTTTCCACTAGAATTCTGAACGTGGCTGTGTGAACGTGGATGCTTTTCCCATTCAGCCACAATACAGTAGCATCAGTGAGGTTGGGCACTGAGGTCTGGTACATTCTCGGTTTCTCATTTCTTGGAGATGTTCAGTGGGGTTGAGGTGAAGACTCTATACAGGACACTTCTGTATAGTTCTTTTATACTGACCTTAACAAACAAATGTTTTCATGGAGCTTACTTTTGTGCACATGGGTATTGTAATCCTGGAACAGGGTTGGGATGCTTACTGCTAGGGAAGGGATGTTAAATCTAAAGCATTCAAAGGAATCCTATTGTGTGCTTCCAACGTTGTGGCAACAGTTGGGGAACAAGGAGTGCAATAATGTAGGTATGATGGTCGGGTGTCCACATACTTTTGGACACACGATGTTTCATGAAGCCAGAACGTTCGATTCCTTCGCGCTTCCCAAATCACGTTTCTCGAAAGAGTCGTTCAAAAAGAATCGATTCGTGCGCGAGTCCTTCACGACGATTCTAGCGGTGTTCAGCAGAGCTGCGTCGGGGCAGAGCGCACAGCACCAAGCCGCGGGATTCCTCTCACCCGCGCGGATCCGCTTCAGGATTTTAGGGGATGGATTTACATGGGTCATCATACTGTATGCTGGAAAACTGCGTGTGTATTCTTTGTCATTCGCATCCCCGTTGTAAAGGCAGATGAACACACAGTCAGAAACCAAATACTCAACGCGTCCCATTTTATGACGGATTTGCGCCCGTATTAGTCTAAAACTGCGAACTAGATTCCTTCAGTCCTGCCCCGTTATTATACAGTTAGAGAGATGCCTGTACTACAGCACCCAAACGCTACTGCTGGCGTTTTGCATACTGATTATGAATGGAGATACGAATACTACGATGAAGAAGAGCCGGTTTCCTTCGAGGGACTCAGGGCACACAAATGTAAGTCATGCCTTCTTTTGACTGTGAACGGAGTTTTAGCCTTAATGCTGATTTTTTTCATCTAAGATCAGACACCTTCCATTACAGTTTTGTAATTTAAATAATAGCATTATTGTAGTTTCAATGTGTTATGCGTGTATGTGTGTGTTTGTTTGTGTGTGTGTGTGTGTGTGTGTGTGTGGCTGGCCACAATCTCAGAGCTGTATAAAACAATAGACCTGCACATTCATGCAATCAGATCCAACATCCATAGTGGAAATTTAACAGTTCTAATAACAATAAACTGAAATTGATCACCTGCTAACATTTCCATCAATGATGCTTAAATTCAGTTTTATGTTACAGATTCCATTGTAATTGGCTTCTGGGTGGGTCTTGCAGTGTTTGTCATTTTCATGTTCTTCGTGCTTACTCTTCTAACCAAGACAGGAGCTCCGCATCCAGAGTAAGTCGCACCATCAGCACTTGTAAATGCTTAAACCAATTCAATTTTAGGAACTGCCTCATTGAAATGCACTGAACACCAATCACAGTTAAGAGAGGTATTGTAGGCAACAAGTAGTTTACCTGGTAAAAGGCATTACATCTCAAGGCATAGATGTCATAGACAAATCTCATTTATGTTAATAACCATCTTATTCATAATTGTTTGGTTTGTGTCCCCTACTTGCTTCATTATCTGCTCTTGCTCATGTGTCTTCATGTATAATGTTGTAAAAAAGTATTTGCCCCTTCGAATCATTGTCCAACATGGGTTGTATTGTATAACCAAAATGTGCTTGAGATGAGGTAGAGTGCAGAATTCATGCAATTATGGGAAGTTGTCTTTTTCATGAGCTCCAGGATGAGTGTTCATTCTGCATTTGTGGGTAATGGCTCTCACCATGGTTCACTCCCAAAGAGTCCCAAAGCCTTTGAAATGTCTTTATAACCCTTCCCAGATTGATACATGTCAATTACTTTTTCCTCATCTGTTCTGGACATAAACTTTTTCACGGCACTGTATATGTGTTTGTGAACTGCCTCTTACATTTTCATTTAGGCATTTGACAGATGCCCTTATCCAGAGCGACTTTTTTTTGCAGTTGACGGTTAAGGGCCTTGCTTAAGGTCCCAACAGTGGCAACCTGTTGGTTGTGAGGTTTGAGCCTCTTTTTAGCTGTCTATTAGCTGTTAGGTTTCATTAATGCAATAAAAAAATCTAAGCTGTACAGCAAAGAAAATGAAAGAATGAAATGTTCAGATCACACCCAATTACAGTAGAAGTCAATCTGCAGCAAAACCACTACCTCTGCCTTATCAACCAGCTGCAGAGCTTTAAACATTTGACATTTATAACTGATGATACATGTGCAAACAGAGAACCTACAGTACATCAAACTTACATAAAATGTGATGTCTTGGTGACAGAAAGAAAAGCAAGCAAATTAAGGTTTTCATATATAAGAGGAAAATAGTGTTTAAATAATATATTTTTGCTTATTAATTTAATCGAATTGCTCCTAAATGATGACTCATCCTTTTCTTTGGCATAATATGCATGCAATCCTTTAATACGTTAGGAATGCATAAAAGAAGTATTACTGGAACATGGATAAGCAGGATTATAGAATTCAAGGGCATGTTATATGACAGGGTGCTCCAAAAGTCTGCATACCCTGGGAAATTATTATCCAGCTATGAGTTATATTTCAATATGTTCTCCTTTAGTGAAAAGCTCTTTTGTCTTATGATATATCTGGGGAAACAGTCTAATATACTGTAACGTAAGTACAGTATAGTAAATGTTTTTAAAGACATATATATGGGGACTTTTTAAACACCTATTTCATAATTTTAAATAGTTTAATTAAATATGTTCAAGTTTTATTAAAAAAAACATACTTACGTATTACCTATTTTTACATATTACCATTAAATATAATTAAATTGGTTTGTCCTTGAACACATCATTGTATTAATATGGTTATAGAAGCCCATAATGTTGGGCAAGGGGGCATTGTACACAGTTCAGTTTGATTGAGGTCAGGACCCTGCACAGATGTGTTTTTACACACCAACATGGCAACTAATGTCTTTATGGACCTCACTCTGCACACAGAAGCACTGTCATTGTGCACCATATTTGGGCTCTGTAGTTATAGTGGAGAGAAATCTACAGCATACACTACTACACTGCATTTAGATACTTGTGCGGGTATGTTGGTCAGGAGTGCGTTAAGTTTGCGTGTTCTCCCTATGCTTTCTACAACCCAAAGACATTCAGATTAGGCTAATTGGTGTTTCCAGAAACTCCTTTGAACCAAAGAATGATCACAGTGAATGAACAAGTAGGTGATGTTTGAACAATAGAGCTATGCTAGAAGCACTTAAAAGGCCTAGTAGAATAGTGTTTGGAGGAATAAACCAAAGACTAGGATGTCCGACAATTAGGCATATGTTAATTTACATTTATTTATACTAGCACATGTAAAACATTCATAATTATTGATGACAAGGAAAGCAAAGCAGAGATTACAACCTATGCTCCCTGACAATATCAAAAGGACGACCTGCATTATCTTTGCACAGTATAAGGAACATCGTAAAACAGTTCATGGTGTTATGCTTATGACTGAGTATCTTTAACAGAGAAAGTATTAGCTAAATTGTGGCCATTAAAATGAGTCCAATGTGCCTTAAATTTGTGCAAGCATACTGTAGGACAGTAAAGTTGCCAGGGTTCTAAACATTACCAGGAGGCACTTTACAATTCAGGGCATCTTGTGCTTATTTTTATTGATCGGGTTTCCATATACTGCCATGCATGTTTAGGTCAGGTGCACTTGCGCTTGCAATTAAGAATACTGTACAAACACAATATTGTACTTTATTATGTATTGAACATAGAACGCAGCATGTGGAGTTCATTGCTAGTAGGAACCAACATATAGAAAGATAAATAAAATATACTAGGTTGTTCTGTAATTGATCACTTATATGTAGTATTCATTTAATTTCATTTCAGTATAAGTATCCCTGTTCATATTTTGGTCTGAAAAAAAATACAGTAATTGTATAAGTGCATCCCTAATTAAAGAAAAAATTGCTTCCTGGGGGACAATTCATCTATGAATTGTTAATGATGCCTATTTTATTGTTTCACTTGATGTTCAAAGTAATCTCATAAATTTTCTATAAGGTTGAAGTCCAGTGGCATTGGAGACCAAAGTGCTCTAGTGTGTAATTATTTTTGTTGAACAAGACTCACACAGACTGGGTCTTCTGCACCCTTCACTCGTCATCCTGAAATGTGGGAGTGTAATCTCAGGGTCTGGCATACAACTGACCCTCCACTTCTGTATCTACACTAATAAGATGTTCCCTTTATACAGCCCTAACACTCAGTGTTGCATCATGCGCTAGAAAATAATGCAGTAAACACTAAATGCATTCATGCATTTTACTTATTTTTGATGAATAAAAACAACCTACTGTATCATTCACACACTGATGAAGACCAGATACAAGATAGGCAGGAAATCACCCTGCGGTGA
Source organism: Clarias pachynema (assembly GCA_030014365.1). Lineage (NCBI taxonomy): Eukaryota > Metazoa > Chordata > Actinopteri > Siluriformes > Clariidae > Clarias > Clarias pachynema. The sequence goes on along the minus strand of JAQMYL010000033.1, from coordinate 25,081,203 downwards.
TGCAGGAAACCTATCCAACAACTAATGATGTCTGCACTACAAGCTTCTAGCAAAGATGTTAATTATGCTGAAAAATATGCATGAATTCAATGTATGTCTGTGATATTTGTTGACAGAAGCACAAAATATGTTTCATATGAATTAGAAAAGTTTGTATGATAAATTTATTTTTATACCACAAAGTTGCTTCTCGAGTCTGACTGTTCACAATGTATTTATTTTCTAAAACAGAAGAATCAGAATCAGTATCAGTATCAGGTTTCATTTACCAAGTATGTTGAAACACAAGGAATTTGATTTTGGCTGTTTGTGACTGTTTGTAAGTACACAACATTCTATAACTGTACAGATTAAGCAAAGACCAGAAAAAAACAGTATACTGTAGCTTTGACAGTAGTACATAATATGTTAGTTGATGCTTTGGCCATATACACTGATTAGCCATAACATTGAAAACTTAAAACATTATGCCCAATATTGTGTGGGTTCCCCTTGTGCCATCTGGGCAGCTCTGACCCCTTAATGCATGCATCCACAAGGACTCTGAGTGTGGGGTATTTGGCACCAGGACATTAGCAGAAGCTCCTTTAAGTGCAAGGATGGATCAGACCATGAATCAGACTTAATTGTCTAGCATATCCCATGGATGCTCGACTGGATTAAGATCTGGGGAATTTTGTAGTCCTGATCAATAACTTTGAACTCTTGGTCTGCTATGTCCCTTGTTCTGATTCTTTCGTGGCCAGCTTTAACATTTTTCAGCAATTTGTGCTGCACTGGCTTTTCTCTGGGATTGGAATAGATAGGTTGGCGTTTGCTCCCACAGGCATAGATGTTCCCTGGGTGGCTAATGACCCTGGGTTATAACTGGTAATCAGTTTTAATATTATGTGGTGTTAATGCTGTGGTTGATTGATGTGGGAGCAAATGTTCAAGAACAAGTCTATTTAAACATTGTAGACATACTGTACAACATGCTCCAATTTATCACAATAAGAAAATCATCTCCCTTATTTACATGAGCTTTCTTAAAAAATTACACACTACCAGTCAAAAGTTTGGACACACCTTCTCCTTCAGTATTTTTTTTTTTTAACTTTTATTATTTTCAGCATTATACATTAATACTGAAGACAATGTAAAAAGAAATAGAAATAGAAATAAAGAAAAAACACTGAATAAAAGGTTTATGTGTCCAAACTTGCATTGGTACTAAAAGCGGTACTGTATATACAGCAACCAGCCCAAATAAGGTTTACAGCATAGTTGATGTATTTTTATGAAAGGTTGCAATTTATACGAAGAAGAAAATAATATTACAAAGGATTGGTGTTGGTGTGAGAAAATGTTGAAATTGTGGGAATGTATACAAATAGGAAATAGCTGATCAAATTGCATTTCAAGATGAAAAGCTATAATAAGAAAATAAAAGTAAATTGCTGTTTTCTTTTTCTCTGGGAATCTGAAATAAACCTTTCTCCCATCACAGCCTCACACTGCCAGGTTAGTGATATGCTTTTAACTCTCATAAATTTTTATTTCTTAAGATTTTGTAGCAATAACACATTATAGCAAATTCACTGAACAAACTACATTTGCCTAAGATTATAAAGAAGGAAAAAAAAAAAAGAACATCACTGAGGCTGAGTTGGAGATGCTGCCTCCAGGGTCACAATAGATAGAACTGATGTTCCACATTTACAAACTAGAAAGTTAGAATATAAGAGAGACATACTGTAATCAGAAAACCAAGCCAATGTGATATCTGTGACCCCGGTACTGCTCAGTCTGTTTAGGCTTTAGGCTTTAACTTGTTCAATGAATATTATATTTGAACACAATATTGATTGGTTCCCAAAGCAGACAGAACACCATTAAAAAGTTTCAAAGTTGCTAAGGCACAGCTCTAACCTGTCACAAAACCAGACCGTGTTCTGATAAAATATTGTGCCTGATTTCTCAAGCTAGAGGTTAAAAGATTTCTACATAATTTCTACATGATTATTATCATAGGTTTGTGTTCATGTACAGCATTCATTGTATTTATTCCTGTAACCCCTGTAACTTCTCAATGTGTGTAAATTTCCATGTAAAAAATGATTGGCATCAAGTCATACATGTAATTTGTATGAATTACTGGCCTTTTATATATAGACTATACTGTTGAGTGTATTTTTTTTATTGTCGCTTTTACTGCATTTAGTAGATCCCCTTATCCAGAGTGCACTCTATCAAAAACATATCATCTAATAGTTCACTAGGGCAGGTACTAAGAATGATATTGAGAATATTTTGTAAAACCCATTGAAAGTGGCTTAAAGGTAAAATATATCTCACTTACCAAACCCAACTAGCTTTTATGGTCTACTATCAATAGTTCCTTTAAGACATCTTTTTTTTTTTTTTTTTTCAGTTGGCAGACATTGGCACTGAAGGAAAGGAAGCAGGGTCTGCAGCTGGCCTAGAATTTAAGTGCAAGGCACTGTTATTTGGGCCATTACAATTAGATTACATAAAAACATTTCCAGACTTTATCAATTGCTGATTGAAAATGTCAACCCTATGAGTAACCAAAATGCCATATGGTCCAAGTGACAAATGTATAGTTCAAGGTCTGTATTTGAGTACTCTTGCTGTTTTCCAAAATGACAGTGGTCGAGAAACCAACACAGGTTGTGCTTGTGTAGTTTATTCTGGGTCTGACAAAGTAGAAGACCTGGATAAATGCATTCATCTCAAAACAGCATTATTTGTTGGAAAATACATAAATTGTTTGGCCTTGTGGAGCTTTTACATTTATATTGTATTGTTATTTTTTCCAAAATAAATTCAATTAAATATACTAAATTCTGTTTAATGAATTTAATATAGGCATATAGGCATATAGGCAGGCAGAAATGCCACTTCAGCAAGACTTAATTTTAACGATTCCTAGCAAGATCTCAAAAAGGAGCATGTCCTTCCATTTTCATATGTTGAAAATGGAAGGACATGTGCTGAAAATGGAAGGACATGCTCCTTTATGAGAAAACAAACTAAAATCACCTTAAAGCACTTGCAGACTTGCTCTAGAGATTTCCATTAAGTAGTTTAAGAAATAATCAATAATGAATATTAAATTTATTTACTAATTTAGCTGTTACTGTACATGAAGAATAAAGGTGAAGCTAATCATATGTGCACTTATTCATTGACTATTGACTCTTTTTTTCACCACTTGCCTATCTGATAGGATAATGTGTTTTAACCCTGATGTGACATTATAGTAAAACGTGAATTACAAAATGTGAATGTTGTAAATTAGACATTTCTCCTAAATTGCCCAAGCTTTGTGGATCTATCATGGGGTATTAAACCTTTACATATGATTAAACTGGCCTACGACATCAGAAAAAGCAAAGATTTTAATACATTAATGAACATATTTTAACACTTAGGTCCTGTTATCACTGTTGTTGTAGCAGTATTCTGCTCATATATAAATCTATAAGTCTTTTTTGGCTTTACATTATCATACCCTGTCTAGGAACAGTAGGTACAATAGGAACGTAATGTTTAACATGAACATATTAATAAAAACCTAATTACTACTGTCTGTATATGAGTCAAGCTGTTATGAAAGATGAATCCACACCTCTGATTTAAGAATTCAATAGGACCGTCGAACAGCACTGTGAAATGAGCAATATTTCTTAATGGAAGCAATGTAAGATATAGTTTAGATGTCTGGGTCTGTGTTCAACTTGGAAACAGCAGGCTGCCATTACGTGTGAAAATGTGATATATGAATTTGACGGAAGTCATATTATAGTGAAGGTTGCTATCTTGTTAATGCTGGGGTGTATGAAGAAATAATTCATATTGTGTGCCATATAGATTATTTTCACTCTTTCATTATTATTATTATTATTATTTTTTTTTTTTATTGTTATTTTTTTTTATTCATGTGCGCACACTAACCATCCACTTTATTAGGAACATCTGTATAGTTGATACATAATCAGCCAAAAGTTTGGCAGCGGCCCAATGCAAAAAATCATGCAGAATTATCATGCAGAATTACCTTATTAAAGGTCAAGAGCTACCAGTAAAGAGTTAATGGTCACAACAGACACCAGAATGAAGAGCAAGCATGATCCTTGTAACTTTGTATGTGGCATGGATGTTGGCATGAAATGGGTAGGTTTGAGTATTTTATAAATGTCTGATATACTGAAATTTTCACACACAAAATCAATCAAGTGATTGTTATTTTTACCTACAGTACTTCTAGTATCTAATGCTATTTCTAAAATAAACAATACTTTTGTGGCACATTATTTTGACTTTTGTCACTTTGGGGAAAATCACCTGCCAAATGAAATTAATTTATTAAATGCAGTATAATTATATACAGCATGCCAACTGGTTGTCTAAGAATGCCTATATTTCTCAATTCAATGTTGTGGGCTATTTTATGTAGATTTATGACATATAGTATAATGCCAGTTTATGTAATTCTATTCATATTTTGTGACATTTATATGTTTTATACCAATATAAATCCTTTTCACTGAACAATTAATGGAACTTATTGTGAAATACTTAATCTCAATATGATTGCTTACACAGGAGTGCTGAACCTTGTGAGGATTGCGTTCATCTGACTAGCTGTGTTGAGGAACTAGGTCGTCCTAGGGAGTCAGAAAACACCAGAGCTGGTTTACCTCGACCCTTACTGGAGGAGTCTCGCTTTCTCTTTAACTGCTACATTAATGAAGAAGAGCAGGCAGGAGAACGAGCCTTCAGTCAAAGCCGCAGAGCTCGAACCCAACCAAACAGCGGTGAATTGAGTGGCCGGGTGAAAACCGGTGGCCCTGTTGGTCTGAATGCACAGCTGGACATGATGGAAGATAACGAAGACGCTTTTCTGGCTCATTTTAACATCCCAAACTTTGTGAACTCTGAACTTAGCTCCACACTGGGTGAAGATGATTTACTGCTGAGTGAGCCACCCATAATAATGGAAAGTGAATCTCATTGTCACAGTACAAGTCACATTAGAGACTAAACACAATATATTTGTCATATAATTTAATCTGGCATTTGGACTGAATCATGGCAAAGGAATAAGTCTGCAGAAAGCTCTGTGTTTATGAATAGTTTTTGTAAATGATTCATAGAGAGGAAATTAAGCGCACTACAATTTTACTCAGAATCCCGTTGAGCAGCGCATCAGTGGAGTGATCAGATAAATACCAAATACTTTTAAAACTATAAATCTGATGGGGGAGATGTGTCATTGGTAACTGTATCAAAATACATTTTTCCAAACATATCATTGAACTCTATAGTAACAAGCAGCACATTTAATATTTTTACATAATACTCTTATCTAATTCATTATCTAACATGTTTTTAACAAGTTTGTTGCTTGTTATGTGCTGTATTTTTGTAAAGACTAAATAAAAATTGATTAATCTGTCTGAACTTCATTAAGCTGTTTTAAATGTTGCACTGCCAATTTATTGATATATGATTTATGAATGCTAGTTTTCTTTGTACTGATGTGCATTTTGGAGTAAAGCTCCTTCTGCCACAGCTTATTTGCATTTGCATTCCTGACACCCACTACAGTCTAGAAAGGGGTGAAAAAAACAAACAAACTACTAAATGGTAAGAAAAAAGGAAGGCAGAATGACTGAAGTGTATGTTATTTTACATTGTTCTATGCTAGTAAAACATTTAGTAGAGTAAAAGAAATAGTCAAAATCAAAAGACAAATTACAGATGCAAATTAGGTGTAAATTAAATGAGGTCAAAAGAAACTGGTGTGTCATTCAAATAGAGAAGGAATAAAAAGATCTACACTAACACATGTCACACAGGGAAACTGCTATTTCTGATTTCATATGTCTTGGCTGACATTCTGACAACTGTTGCACATAGTTAAGATGTTATAAGAAGAAGGCACAGAAAAGAGAACCAATGTATTAGCCATCTTACATTCTGTAAAAAAAAAATCATACTAGTCTTTAAATGTACTTATAAGCACAAAAAGTGTTACTACATAGCTTACAACTTACTGTCTCAGGCTGCTTAAAGATACATTTCAAATTTGGTTGTTTATGTAAGTACCTCTGTAGCAACCTCATTTCCCCTCTTGTCTATTCCAACCACTCAGCATTCAACATCATCAGTATATTAATCACTGGTCTGATCATCTGTCATTATCTGTACCTGTTTCATGCCTTAAATTAGATGATTGTTTTAAGCCTGAATGATTCATCGGTCACTTTGTGGCTTAACAAACAAAAATTCCTCTGAAACTGGTCAGGTACAAGGACTGGATGAAAACAAGAGCAAAAAAACTTGCTTAAAATATGAAGTCTGGAAAACTAATTCTCAGTGCTACATAAAAAGACAAAATAAGTCTGTCTCAGGACTGTAAAGTAGGCCTATGTTTTTCAAAGATCAGATTATATCTTTTGATTAAACGCTCATACTGTAAGTGGAGAAAATACTTTCTGAATCTAAATTGCTGTCATAACACAGTCACCTCAATTTCTTTATGTTTAACTGCAAAAACAATTCTCAATTTTCTGAGTATTGTATTGGAGACACTAGCTACACTTAGTATATGCTTAGAATATTTCATCAATCTGTTTGAAATCATTTGGAATTGAGATTTACTGTATATGATTACATGGACACTGATCTGATAAGATGTTTATACATCTTTTCCAGTGAATCCCACCTTCTGCTTTATGATTGGCTGCAAGAATTCAGTCACCTCTATGACAGGATAGATACATTTTGTAACATTTGAAATGGCGAGTTAGTCTTCTGTTAGTCTTGAGTAGTGGAGTGTTTGTCCAGAGTCCTGCCTTGTTAATGGAGACCTTTTCCCATTTCACCCAAAGTTATGGCCTGTTCTGCCCAAGTCATGTTCTGCTCTGCCTCAGACATACCCTTTACTGTCAGTGTCATGCCCACCACCGTCAGCACTATGCACTGCATGTGCTATACCCTACACTACCTGTGTTTTTGTCCAGTGCCAAGCCCAGTTGCACGCTATGGTTCATAGGTTGTACTGCTGGTGGCTTTGGATATGTTGTCACCTTTGCCTGGTTTTAAAAAGGACTATGCTTGCTGTGCACCTTATTTACTTTAACATTAACTTCATGCTTGCTCCTCACCCACTGACATTGTGGTTGCTCCACATCCTGGCTTCAAGAATGCCATGCTCTCCCTGCTTCCTGGCTACAAGGGCTTCAAGCTTTATTCATATTCAAGCTTCAAAAATGTCATGCTGGTACCATCCACCAGCCTTGAGGATGTTGTGCTGAAAACATTTTTGGGTTTTGAGGATTCTGTGTGCCTGTCAAGGTCTGCCCAATGTGAACAACCACCTGACTGACCAAATGAATGCCTGACTTACAAAAATAGCAAATTATAGAAACAAGCTGTTCACAAATGATGTTAAAGTGCCCTGTGGTACAGATATGTAGGTTTCATCATTTCCTGCATGACTATCTGCTCTCTATCTGCTTGGGATTTAATTTCAGCATGAGAAAACAGGAAAGAACTTGTAGTACATGCTTTTGTTAAAAAAAAAAATGTTCTGTTTAGTTCAAATTAATCTTAGTGACTAAGTAAATTACTGTAATAAGGTTAAATGAAAAGTTGCCAGTAGACTGGTAGAAGAGCGTTTTACAATCTAGGCATTATTTTATATCTGACTATAACGTCTTTTTTTTTTATCATTACATAAGTCACAGATGGCATTTGTGAGCCTAAAATACTGTTTCTTTGCTAAAAGTTATCTTCTAAGACTTTTCTGTCTTAGAATCAGGCAGGTTTTCATTATACACATCATGAGGAATTCACTATAGTGAGTAGCTATCTATGGTGTTGGAATAGCTAGGCATGACAATAGATACTGTAGGTCACTTTAACAAAACACAATCCATTTAACAGAAGGTAAGATGTCTGCCTGCAGCCAAACTTTGGGCGTAGGCAAAATCAGGTAAAGCAAAAAGAATGAATGTCATTATGGAAATTAGTTGCCTCTTTACTGATTGTGTGGGAGTATGAGAAATGCTTGTCTTCTCTTAGTTCTACTGCTCAGGGTATACAATTGACCTGGAAGGCTGCTTGCTCGGGATCTTTGTCCATGCAAAGCTTTACATAAATTTGTCTCTCATTATGGAAATAGTTCCTCTTATCAATTTTGTGGCAAAAGTCTAAATGTGTAGAAGAGATGTCTACAAAAACTGTATAAGCAATGTACTTTTCTCCTCTCCTCATATAAATTCAAATACAGAAAAACAAATATTCAGGGTGTCATTTAACATATTGTATATCAGGATTATGTGTAGTGTGTTTTACATTACTCACAGCATTTCTAGGCTATATGCAAGTGCATCAAGTGTATTTGATTATTGGATTTATTATTATTATTATTTTACTTTTTTGTTTCTTTCTATTGTTGTTTCACTATAAATACACTTAGCATAGATTTCACGCGATAGTGGTCATGCTTCTTTTGTGAATTAAACATTTGGCTAGCTTTACTAAGTCCAGCACAAGATATACTTAAATAAATGCAGTTCTTTGATATAAACTGGGGTAAGAGACAGAGAAGCAGTACCAGCTATAGAAAATGGCCGCAATACTGACGAGCCTCTGTGGTGCAGCTACAGAGCTCACGGTTCAATCCTTATATAAGATTTGGGTCTGTGAGGAATTGAGTTCAAGAGGGCAGACAATGAATGTGTTCAGCAGATAAAAAATGTGGTAGCTGGCATGTCCTAAAGAAAACATAGGCAAGCCTTCCCTGTCATTGTTTTGTAGCTATCATGTGTTTGGGGAGAGAAAATTGGAAGAATGTGAGGAAAACAATGTGTGTGATTGAGTTAGATCCCATGCAAAGTATACAGTATTTCTGCCTTTTGCCCTGTGTTCCTGGAATAAGCTCCAAAACCACCACTCCTGAGGCAGGTGTATGTCTGAGTGGTGTATGAAAAACAACAACATGTAATATAAAATAAAAAGTATAAAATGTGAGTGAAATTCTATTGTTAATGAGCTTTGAGAAAACATTACTGTTTATTCAGGAGTCTCTAAAGAAAGTACAAGGAATATTTTGCACAGTAGAAAGAAGTATATACAGTAATATGCATTTTATTTATATAGTATATATGTATATATATTACATATTATTTATATATATATAAAACTAAATATTCCACTTTGTACTGAAACAGAAGTACATTACATTCACAAAACATTATGCCCAATATTGTGTAGATTCCAATATTGTGTGTCACCTGGGCAGCTCTGGTCCCTCAGGGCATAATTCCACAAGACATCTGGAGGTATAATTTAGCGTCTTGCTCCAGGATATTGGAGGCTGATCCTTTGGGTACTGTGGGTTGCGAGTGGGGCCTCTGCCGATACTTGTTAATTGTCAAGGAAAACCCCTGGAGGATGCTTTGCACCCATAGATTTTTGTGTGTGGGGGGTGCTTTAGGGACACTTATTTTCACTTGGAAGTGAAAATGTTCGCAGCATTCCACAGGAGTTTGTAATCTTGAGTTAATTAATAATATAATTTAAGCTCAGTGTTCTCTATCTTGCATCTGTTGTCACTTCTGTTATAGTCATTTGGTTTTAGCGCCGTAGTTTGGTTATGTTTTAGGCTCCAGATGTAAGATTTAAGTTTCTATGTTTATTATAATAAAAGTCTTAACACCTTCAAATCTGCTGCCTGCTGTAACCTTTCCTGACAATGAATGCTAGGACAGAGTGATGTGGCTCACCAATCTAACAGCATGTGGGAGGAAATAGTCTCACAGAATGTTCATATATGTGCAAAAACTGCAGTAGTGTCTCCTGATGTTTTTCATGTTATTTGCGCCACTGAATAACCCTCGCCTGTTTCTCAGGTCAGATTTTAATATACACATGTTTACTTTTCTGCCAAGAGTTATTCATGCAACAAGTTTTTCATGCTTCATTTGTTCATGACACAGAAATTTTTTTTCCTGCACACAAACTTCATATAGGTCTGACCTCACACAATTGAAATGACTAATAAACAGCAATAAAAGACTTACTCTTGGGTTGAAGTGAAAGTTATTTTCACCTCAGCTCTTGCACTTGCCCATTTTCCCTGCTTTAAAAATGGACTGTTTACTTGCTGCCTAATATGTTCCACCCCTAAATACATTTTACACTGCTCACATTGCCTGTCAGTGGTTAAAATGTTATGCTCATGAACCTGTATATGTTATTTATTAATCTAGCTTCCATTTCTATCGATGTGTGTGATTTTAATAAGAAGCAATACCAAATTTAATATCACACTGTGAAATATACACCGATCAGCCATAACATTAACACATTAGAATTGATTATCAATTATACACCAGTAAATTGGTGACAGGATCATGGGCATCCAACGCTCATTTATGCAAGTGGGGACCAAAGGCCAGCCCGTCTGGTCCGATTCCACTGAAAAGATAAATGTTTTTTGCATTATAATATTATGGCCGAAGATGGTGTATCTTCCTAAAGGAAACTCATGGCTCATGACTGTATTTAAAAACTGTAGCCTGCTGCAGCAGTATGCTCTCTTGCATCAGTAATAATTTATAATCAAAATCTCAGGTCAGCCTGATTACTGATTTCTCCTTCATGTCCTCTCAGGAGCTTTCGCTTGCCAGTCACCTGGCTTCCATATTATGGATCTTAATCAACACAGGGATTTCTCCATTCTTTTGAGTTTTTTATTCACTTGTACCTCCATGGTTATGGCATGAAAGGTTATTGGTGTCAAGGTTGTAATTATATTAGCCTTTGAAAAACACATTTTGAAATTCAAACCATTATGATGCTGATATGCTTCCATAGCATGGAAGACTATTGTAGTCGTCTTACACAGATAGAATATACAGTAATCTTACAAAAAAATTATTGTGTAAACTAAACACACATTTACACACATGAGAGGGCATAATTAGCAATCTTTCTAAAGTAATTCTAACAACATTGAAAAGCCAAAACAGCTGCTTGCTGGATCAAAGCAACATTTCTGTTTACACAAACAAATAATGATACAATTTTAATGGCATGCACAGAACCTAAGAACATTTGCATTTTATTTAAATTAATTTGTGGACATTTTTTTAAGTAATCCTATTTTCAACCAGAGACCAGAACTTCACACATAATGACTTAATGTTTAACATTGTCACTTTATCACAAGCTCACTGAACAGCATCATGACCAAGTGCTAAATACTAAAATACACAGATAGTTAAGGAATACTGCACAAACAATTGCATGGTTGCATATTTACATGTTTCATATTAGCATGGCTATGATTCAAACATGGGCACAAACCTGCAGTGCCATAGTTAATCACAGCCATGATAATATTTAATATATCTACACAATTGAACAGTTCTATACACAAGAAAGTAGTATCTGTAACTGACACCTAATATCGACCTTGTGGTTCTTGGTAATAAGACAAGAGCTTAAAAGCCAAGACACAAGACTGGAACTACTTTGTTTTGAAGATATGCCACAATATGACATCTAACTTCATCTACTGTAGATTACTACAGTAATTACTATTTTTTAAATTCTTATACTATTCTTGGTACTATTTAGCTAAAAGGTGAGGAGTGTAAACCATGGAGGTGGGGATAGTCCTGTAAATCACAAAGTTTGTGTCTATGTCTCTACTTATCCTGATCCAAAATGGTTTCAGGTAACTAACTGTTCTAGGAAAGAGATGGTGGGAAAGAGAGAGAGAGAGAGAGAGAGAGAGAGAGAGAGAGGGGCGGGGGCTGCTTTCTGCTCCATTTAGGGTGTATTGTAGTATTGTTTGTTCCACACAGTAGTGCTTTTGTTTAGGGGTTAGAAAGGAATTTGGGATTCAACCTTGTGTTAGAAGCTTGTTAGCTTTGTATTTCTCAGTAGCCACAAAGTCGTGAGATGAGTCACAAACCTAACAGTGCGCTGGTGGAAGCTCACGCTCACGTCATATCTAGCAGCAAAGATCAAAACACAACATTGAAGATCCAGAGGCAAATTGGAACAACTTAGAAGCAGTCACTAAGGGGACAAAGTGTTGTTTAAGATGCCGTAATATTAACAGATATGTTTTTTTTGTGGCAAGTGCTTACATGATTTGAATTGAATGTGGCATTTTCCAGGCAGCTGTTCACTCCTTCTTCCAGTACTGCATACACCCAGGAAGATTGAATATCACAAAAGACAATGTGATTAGAATACTGGCATGGCTATGATTTGGCTTTAGGTGCTCACAGCTGTGCCAATGTTTAGTACTGTATAACCAAATGATTGTGAGCATTTTTGATTTTACACAACAGTAACAAATAGCAAGTTAATTACATTTTAGACACAATCTGGCCAAATTTTTGTTCCACTAGGAGAAAGAGATTCTGAAGAAGACACACTTACTTTGTGTCTTTGTGACTAGGAAAAATTTTTTGATTTGTACAGCTCAATGATAAAATCATGTTGTAAACCTTGGGTAGTGAGCTCCCATGATGAAGCAAGCTGAGAGCTGGTCATTTAAGCAACATAACCATGCCTCCCACACGTGAACATCAAAAAACTTAAATCATAATACTAGCCAATAAAGCCTGTGATGTTGTGCATTCCATGTGAGCTACAATTAAATCAACCAGCACTTTGCTCGTTGTCCTTGTGGTAATGTTTAAATGTGGTAATAACCAGAATAAGCTTGACCTAAATATTCAAAATTAATTAGTCTTTTGCTGGATTAAATTTTTTCTCCCAGTGTGGAGTTACCCCCCAAAATAGAATTTTTGATGGCTCAAAAAAAAATGTCCACACAAGCAATAAATAGACAAAACAGACAAACAAAAACCCTATGGGAATTAATTTTTGTGTTTCTAAAAATTTAATTTCTAATATAAAAAAGATGAACAGTTAAAAAAATAACTTTAATCAGTGTAATATTATCACCTACAGTAGGCCTAATAGTGTATATGGACCAGTTTCAGCTTTTCCTTCTCCTTGTAACGTCCTATCCTACTTTCCGAGCCTACGTTACTGGTATTCATCCAAAAAATTATTAATATGTTAAAATGAATGGCCATTTAAATTTTTTGTTCTACTGACTAGCTGTTGTTTTCTTGTGGGGAAGAGAGGAGATGGGTGAAAAACTAATAACGTACCCTGTACAGTATGTATACTGTATGTATCTTGTTCAAATTTACAATAAAATTAAATGGATGACCTTTCATTATGGCCCATTAAAGGTTTACAAAAATTCTATTGTATCAAAACATTTGACTTTGACACCCAGCTGAACATTTTGGTGTAAGTTTTCTGGGGTGCGTGCCCAATTAAGCGCGATATGGCTGCTAGGCCAGAATCGTAAAAATGGGAATTTTGGGAATTAGTGCCCCTACTAACTGATTTCATATTTACAAGGAAGCACATATAGAGTACATAACAATGGGTCTAAAATGGCACTTTAGTGAACATCAAGATATATAGTATGATCAGTTTTGTCAAAAGCTGCACTAAGACCAAACAACACAAGCAAGAAGATGGTACCCTCAACAAAGGCCAGCAATCATTTGCCAATTTAATCAGTGTTGTCTCTGTGACTCTGGCTATGAAGATGCCTAAATTGATTGGTACAATTCATGAACGCTATTCCTATGTAGGGTATAAGCAAAACTGTTAGGCTGCAACATTTTCTAGGGTCTTGGAGATAAATGGAAGGTTTAATATTGGTTTATCATTGGACAACTGATGGATTAAGTTCAGGTTTCTTAAATGGGTTTGATGACTGCTAATTTTAAAGATTTAGGTACATACTGTAGCCATTGATAATAGAGGACTAGAGTATTTTTTAAAAGGATAAGGCACTGATGGCTCAATGGCCTCAGGAAGGCCCGGGTTCGATTCGTAGCCAATGTCCAAACCACAGCCACTGGATGTACTGCCAATCACAAGCCGGATAAAATAGGAGGGTTGCGTCAGGAAGGGCGTCCGGCGTAAAAACCTGTGCCAAACCTGATGTAAAGTAAGGGCCTGATGTAAAATCTACAGCATACATACAATAGGGCATCATCAGCAGGCTTATTAACTAATTATTCATATAAATAGGATGAAAACAAAAGAGCAAGGCTGCTACAGCTAAATGAGGTAGATCAATATTTGCTTTGAAGCATTTAACAGATGTCCATTGGGCAGTTGTTGCTTATGGGTAGGGATTTTATCAAAGAGTTAAACCATACCTTTGATATTTAATTGAGATCTTGTGATCATTACCATTTACACACCAGGCAAACTAATTATTTTCTTTAGATGACTGGGAAAAGGTCAACAATCATAGCAAGATTAAGATCTCACTTGCTCAATTAGTCCCTTTCTTATGTCTTTCCTCAAGCGACTTCAATTCAAACCAAAAATACATAACCAAATCCCAACCAATACTTCTTTTAGAAGCTTTGATGTTTCAGGTTTTAGGCAAATCATGAAAGAGAATGGCCACATTTCATAGCAAAAGACATTGAATCCTGAAAATCCAATTACACTGCTCCTTACTGTCATAATATCAGTGGAGCAGAACTACTGCCTTCACAAAATAGCAGCTGTCGTGAGTGAATTAAAAGCATTCAATTGATTTTTGAAAATGATTAAGCCAAGAAAGCCCACATTCAAGTAATACAAAACACTTTTTCCTTGATCTGCAGCCAGTGACTCACTACAAAAGCAATCACAATCACTGCATGAATTTGCTAAATATTTTTTTATGAAAAACTTAACTAACATATTACTGATAGTAAATACTATCAAACTACTAAAGCATACTCACTTTACCATAAACACAAATGCACACAAACACATGCTGATTTATCCATTGTCACAAAACAGTGGGAGGTCGAGTTGTAGTGTTTTATAATACATAATACACGTTGATACAACCAGAACAGTTTTGCCATAGTATATTGTTAATAGCCAAGTGAATGACAGAAAACATGCACACACAAATACACATGTACAAGAGAGTGTAAGCACTCTTGGAATGTCGCTTAATCAGTCAAATTAGTGGCCTGGAACTGATGCATAATTAAAAATAGCACAATCTAAGTGGTGGTAATTGCATCATGCAGTCATAGATATTTTGCTATAACAGCATGCCTTATCATAGCTTTATTCCTCATTAAGCACAGCGTATTAGCTATTTATTGCATTTTTCTGTTTTATTATTTTTTTTGCATGCAAACTGACAGACAAGCACAGAAGAAGCTGAAAAGTAGAGACTGATTAATACAACTAATTTGTGTTTAGTCACCCATTTAGGGCTGTGATTAAGCCTGTTTTGTAGAGGTCATGATCTAGCAGAGCCACTAAAAAATTTGTGTTGGAAGTCCATTGCATAAAACCTCACTTATTTTATCCCCAGTGGATGAATAATAAACACCATGGCAACCACTGAAAGGAATATAGCACTTAATACGCACTTTCTAAAACATTAATTCATCAGCAAAAATAAAGCACTTGCTGTAAACATATAGAATTAAACAATAATAGATGCACTTTGAATTGAGGCTCTTCTTTCTGGTTCTGCTTGACAGAAAAACTCCTCCTCACCTCCAGAGCATGCACCTTATGAAAAAAAAAAAATGATTCTAGTGATCCTTTAAGAAAAAAAAAGCCTAAAATTTCTTTATAAGTCATCTTTCCCAATTATTTTTTTCATGATACCTAAAATTACATACAGTAATTAGAAATGGTAAGAAAAATATCCATAAATTAAGCAAAAATATCTTTCTGCAGTTTAGGAAATTGAAATTCAGGAGAAAGCATATGCATATATAATACAATCAAGACATGATTGAAAATGTGTCTGTAAATAATCTGAATCTACTCTGTGAGAGGTTAATACCTTCGACAATATGTGTCTGACTAAGTGAAGACATCCTGACTGCTCTAAAAGGGATAAAAAAGAAGATGGGTCAAGTACTAATTCCCACTTTGAGAAGTCGAGACAACCTCTTTTCCTTCTTGCCTCTGCCAGAGGCAACTGAAGATATCTCACAGAAGACTTCTTGCTCTTGCTTGAGGCTCTTCTATGATGGGAACATGTTTGAAATGGCTCCATTGCTGCAGGGCTCTCATTATCTGCTTCTCGAGCGTTAGAAAAGTGCACAGCTTTAGCGCTTGTACTGTAGCCCTTTAAATCCTACATGCCGGCGTTCTTGTCTACAGATGCTACAGTAGGTGGTGGTGGATGCTATGCTGGTAGAAATTTCCCTCTAGTAGATATTTTACAAACCATTTAAAATCTTTCAGTGAGCGTTGCAATGGATACAGAAATATACACTGTAAAAAATCATATGTGCTATCTACTTAAAAAAAATATGGTAACAAAATTGCACGTATTATTTTTAAGCAGTTTTTAAGCCTTGATTTTTTTTGTGGAATTTACTTGAATAAATCATGTAAATTATTTAGCCAGACGCATATTATTTTTAAGTATTTTACGGCTTGATTTTATCCCCTAGCAGAATCTACTTAAATAAATCGTGTAAAACATCCTGAATTATTTAGCCAGACATATGATGATTTTCAAAAGGGACTCATATGTATTAAGGAAAATTACTTAATAATATAAAAAACATTTTATAATGAAATGAATACATAACGCATTTTGGTGTTAAACATGCTTTTATTTCATGTTTCACTGGTATCAAAACATTAAATAGTGTATATAACATTTAGAGCAGTTTTAAGATCTGTAAAACA
>JAQMYL010000033.1:25005612-25019842 GCA_030014365.1 Clarias pachynema | reverse complement strand
ACTCTGTGGTCGCAAAAAAAACATTTCACTACATTTCATACTGTATGATTGTGTATGTGACAAATAAAATTTGAACTTGAAAATATTCCTTTTCAACCTGCAAAATGATGAGAAAAACAAACATTTGGCTCAACGGTTCAACAACAGTTCCACAGCAATTCAAACAGTAAATAGCAAAAATTGTCAAATGTTATGTTTCACATGCCAACTACCTTAGTACATATATTTGATAACTGCATAAACATACAAAAATGCAGTGCCATAAAGCAAAACACTATGTTCCGTATATTAGCCCTTTAACGATTCTAGCACTTACAATGGCAACAATTCCTGTGGTTTTAACCTCGCTATGGCTCTGTATGCTGCTGCATTCACTGGCAACAGGTCGATTAGCCTAGCATAATAGTGCATAGCTAAACATTTTTCTCACCACATTACATGAAATACTATGCTTTTCATGTTGCCACCACAGATTCTCAACACTCTTATGTCTTACTCAAGGGTATTTACATCTCATTTGGAGGAATATTAACCCACCTATAGTTAGAAGCAAAGAGGCACAAAACTTTAGCTTGTGTTTAGCTTGGCTGCAGGAAAGTGGTGATACTTCCTGACATGCGCACACACACTCACAGCAATGGTCAGTCAGTAGAGCGAACAAAGAGAAGACCGTCTATTGGGGAGAATAGGAGCAACACAGGCCACATTGTTTGACCATCGTTGGGCCAACGGCGTTATCCACTGAGTTAGATGTATAGTTCTTTCAATGTTATTTATGTACTAGATTGGTAACCAACCCTCATCTGAGCTCCTAATTTGATGGAATCATTGAGAGAGCCTGGTGCACTGGCTAAAGCAATATAATTTGATTTCCAGTTTACAACCTTGCCATTATCTACTGAACCAACATTGTGCCAACCTTGTGATTATCTACTGAACCAACCACCAATGGGCCAATGTTGGGCCAACTGACAAA
The DNA here is from genome assembly GCA_030014365.1 of Clarias pachynema. Classification (NCBI taxonomy): domain Eukaryota; kingdom Metazoa; phylum Chordata; class Actinopteri; order Siluriformes; family Clariidae; genus Clarias; species Clarias pachynema. The sequence goes on along the minus strand of JAQMYL010000033.1, from coordinate 25,018,866 downwards.
ATGACATTGGGCCAACCACTGATGCCAACATTGGCCCATTGTATGCACTGCTGTTGGCCCAATGTTGGAGCACTGACAAAAGGTTACCAAAAGTTTGCCGATGGTGGGCTAACAAAGTAGTGCTATCTGGGACATGGTGTTTACTGCATGCTTGAATGCATGCCATTTTATCTCAGAGTGTATTGGACTCTGAACTCTGTTTAAGAATTTGGATTACAGTATTTAACATCAGGACAGCTTTACAGGACAGCCATTTTCTATCATTGATTCTTTGAAACCGGTGAGGCAGACTAATTTCTTCTGCACCACCACACGCACACACATACAATATACCACACTTTGGACATTTTATACATTCACTTACACATTGAAAATATTGTATATATTTGTAAATATTTTGTGCAGTACACATGGGCTACTTCCGACGATTTGTTTGCATCTACTGTACAAATGTTTGTAGATTCGCAGTCTGTTTGTATCTGTGGAAATTTATAATTTAAATGTTTGTAAGGGGGGGTCTTACTGTATTTAAGTTACTATTGCCTTTCTGTCAGGTTGAACCAGTCTGGCCATTCTCCACTGACCTCTGGCATTTTTGCCCAGAGAACTGGCAGTGACTTTTCTGACGGGTGTTTTTCAGACCATTCTCTGTAAACCCTAAAAATGGTTGTGCATAAAAATAGCAGTAGATCAGCACTTTTGGTATGCAAATGAAAATACAGGGGAATCTTGGATTACGAGCATAATTTGTTCCGAAATCTCTCTAATGACACTTGATTGAACAACACACTAACGGAATCACTGCTATAAAGTAAAAATATAACAAATTAACCTGCACTTTACCTTTGAAAAGAATCGCGACAGAATAGTGTTTCTGTGTAGAGCAGAGAGAAAGAGTGTGTGTGTGTCAGTGAAGGCGAAAGTAGGAGGGGTCTGTGTGTGTGTGTGTGTGTGTGTGTGGTACGGTGTCCAATGGTGCGCACGCACACAGACACAAAGAGCAGGCTGAGCCTTAAGCAGAGAGAGAAAATGGATTTTTAACCTCTCTAATGCGACTTGCTTTTGCTTTACACACCTGCTGTACACACACGCATACAGACACAAAATAAAATATGTTTTATGCGCGCACACGTGGTCACAGTGTTATAGTAAACAGTACACGCGTGCACGGATGTTGATTATTCTGTACCAGTAAGAGATGCGCACTAATACCCAGCAGGGGAGACGATTACCCACAATTCCGCAGCACAAGAGAGAGAAAAATCGTTGGCTCAGTTGTGATCACGTGACGCTCGGCGTCAAAACAAGAAGCGCATGCGTGATACATGATACTCGGTACTCGTAAACCAAGACTTGTTCGTTTTCCAAGTCAAAATTTATTACAAATCTTTTCTCGTCTTGCGGAACACTCGCAAACCGCGTTACTTGCAATTTGAGGCTTCACTGCAAAGCTCTGGAAAAAATAATTAACTGTATAAATAAACTGTAATAAATAAACTGCAAGTTACTCCAGAAAATTTTGGTAATGTCTTCAAGAGGAAGATGGATGGTCACAACCCATCAAGCAAAGCTAAACTATCTGCTTTTTTGGAAAAAATGTTGTAAAAAAGTTACCCAACAGCAATGTGAAAACTGGTGGAGAGCATGCAAAATAGAACATGAAAACTGTAATTGCAAATTGGGGTTATTTCACCAAATACTGATTTCTTAATGTTATTTAGCCAAAGTATTAACACAATTTGTTTCCAACTTATTTTGCATATTTTTAATTTGAGTTATTAAAGCTCTGATCTTGGGTTATTTTGATGTGTTGTGATGTCATTTCCTGTAGATATACACTCTTAATTACAGTAGTTTATTTTGAAATTGCCAGAGACATATTGTCAGTAGATCACAAAAAATTGAATTTGGGTAAACTTTGGGTCTTTTTAACATAAACTTGGGTCTTTTTTGTAAACTTTTAACATCTTTTTAGTCAAAATCGTTTTCCAATATTTTGCAACACAATAACTAGAACTTGGGAGACAATTCAGAGAAGCAATATCAGCATTTTACATTAACTTTACCAGCTCAGTATGAAGGAAACATGATCAGGCTATAACTGATCAGCCTGCCAAGATCCATCAAAACATACACCAGCTTTAAAACTGTGTTCTTTACCCACTGAAAAATGACAGCATACTGTATTTGCCATCTAGTTGCCATAAACCATCAATACATGTAAAACGGTGTTAAATATAGTATTGTAAGAAATTGGTTAAAAAAGATTAAAAACTTATTCAAGTTAAATGTATTAAGTAGTGTTTGGTTAAAATGCATCCTGTGGAAATAACTTTACACTATCAAATATATAAGTGTTAAATAAGATATAAATATTTTATACATTTTAAAGAAGTGCATTGAGCTGCACATACTGCACATATACAAATGTTACTGTGCTTCTGGGTAAAGGAAACCTCCACCATGTTTCCATCTGGAATAGTGAAGTTTTCCACCTTTCTCATTTTCTTGCCAATCACAAATCACAAAGATGTCACCTAACGACAATGTGCTCACCTGAGCACACTGTGGATAACACAGTTAGCAAAAAGCAAAATGTTTAGTTTTGTTATTAGTTTGTGTGTATTGCCTATGCACAATATCTACCTCATACTGTAGCTCATGGTTGTTGCTAGTGGCAGCATGCTACATGAAAAAGTTTGCATCCACAATGAAGGCAAAATTATTATTATTATTATTATTATAAGATAGTCTTCTTCTTCGTATCATATTATGAATTGGGGAACATTTGACTGTGGAAGATGTAGTAGAAGTTTTATCATCTAAATGCAGGAATGCTTTACTGACAGTACTAAAACTCAATCCAAAACAACCTTATCATGAAAAAAAAGTTTCAGGGGATCCATGGAGTATTCAGAAGAAAGAACAGGTGAACAGTCTACAATTGTATGATGCTATCATGTACCTAAAGCCAGATGAAGGTGGATCTGAAGCTGTATACTTATATATATATGGACTGGGTAACAGAACAAAAAAAATTATGAAAATGTAGGGGAAGAATTCTGTAGAGTTCTACACGTGTTGGTGAGGTGCTTTTATTGTCATGCTTGGTCATCTCTTGTGTATTTAAATTTAATTATTGTTCTATCCAACTATAAAATGAAATAACTGGGTAAGTGATTAAAGGTAGATATGGTGTTCTCCTGACCCCCTCCTTTTTTACACCTACTATACTTAATGAAGGCAGTGTCCCCCTCAAGAATGTTGGGATGCTGGTTGTAGCCAATGATAGTGTAAAAGCAGTGATATAGCCTTCAAACTGTCCTGTGACACTGTGTCCCTCCGGAATCATATCAATAGGCCTCTGTTAAAAATGTTCTCCTTATGCATGGGGTGTTATGAAGGGCATCAAGGTTACTTCCATTAAAGCTATATGTGCTTACACTGCACCACCAGAGCTTCCTGTTCTTGCATAATTTAAATTTAATGCCCACATGGGGTGATTACATTTCACAAGGATCCATTTTAATTCACTAGACACAGCATACTGAGCTTTGTGTTTGATAACATGGCCAGTGTTATAAAATAAAATGGATGGCTAACTCTTTGTGAAGTCCAACAGTCCACTTTTAACATTCTACCTCAGTATTAGCTGTGTTTATGTGTAGTCATTAGTAGCCTCTTGGAGCATATAATGCTATGATAATATCAAATTGTATTTTCAGAAGCAGAATGATAAAATATAGTATGTTCAATCAGTCCATAAGTGAAAGGTTTATGGCAAATAAAAGGCAAGACGTTTACCCTGAACTTGAGATTTTAATGTTAAACTGCTGTGCGGAAACTTCATTATCCCAAAGAAAAATTATAGGATTTACAACCAAAACAGACAGTAATACCATTTTACACAAACACTTTTCATGTGACCACTAAACCTTAATGCACAGAACAACCTTGGCGTCTTTGTCTCGAAACAGTTCGATCCTTAAATATACAGTAGCTACAAACTAATGATCTATATCGTGTAAGCACTGTCAATACAAACCTTGTGCAATGAGAAACCACAATGTGTTTAATTTGCCCAGACTAGAGACATAATAAGAACCAGAGAAGAAAAAACTGACAAATGTGAGAAGTAATGAGACCTATCAGACATTGAGTTTGGCCATGATTTTGGAAATCTTCACTTTTACTCTCACTCTTCTGATTAGTTACCTCTGTGTGCTGAAACACTTTGGTGGAAGACACTAAAGCCTGGCAGCCCCATCCATCACCTGCTCTCTGGGCTTGTTGCCATAGGCCTGCCACTGTCACACTGAGGACCAGAAGGGGCTATTTATGAGAAGAAAACCCATCTGTATGTCACTCTGATATGCCCATCTCTCACTTTACAGAGATAAATCACATGCACCTGTAGTATGTGACTCATAAGTAAGTGTCTTTGTCAATAGTAAGAAAGTTGTTTGGTGTCCAACATAATATTGCCTATTGCTCATTAAAAAAATATTTGAAAATAGTTATCATAGTTATAATAGTTTTATCAGCTAAAAATATTTACAAATATAATTATAATTAAGTCATTTTGACAGTAAAGTGTTATATAGGATGTTGGGGGTCATACAGATATGGATGGGGTGAGCAGATAATAAAATTATTAGCTAGCACCATGGGCAATGAAAGTTCCAGAGTTGTTGCTTAGTTTTATATTGTGGTTGCTTGTAAACTGACAAGGCTACAAAGTGGTGGATAATGTAATACAACAACATATAGTCTGCTAATTATTTGTTAGCAGTAATTTGAGAAAATTAATGAGTACATGATTGCTATAGTCTTCTTTACAAAGTTGCTAGCTCATTATGTTTCTGCCCTAAACAAAATGTTTGATATTATATGGGTCTGTATCAAAATATGTTTTTTTCAGGTTGTTACACTCATTTACAAAACATGATGATGACATAGTGTCTCCATTTAATGTAACATCCTGTGGACACACCTGCCATTAGCAGGACTCCAAACATGTACCAGGATTTATCTTTCTACTTCTTCTTACTGGGGCTATACTGTATATCTTTTTTGCTGATGAATGTTATTATAATGATATTACATTAAGAATCAAATGTCAACTGATCAGCCATGAACAAAATGTCAGTGTTAAGAGTAAAACTTTAAAAAAAAAAAAAAAAAAATGAAAGGAAATAAAATTAAGCTCTCAATGAAAGATAATAATGAGCCTGGGCCCAAATCTCCTGTAACTAGTCAGTATACCTCCCAGTTTGGATTTTACATGACCATGCTGAAGCTTTCTTTTCCTATTCGGGCATTTTGTGGCCAAGTGCTATGGAATCAGAAAAGTGAAAAAATGTTAGAATGATTACCATTATATGAATAAAGTATGAATAATGTGCAAATTTCATGTAATTACCTAAACAGTTATTAAAATCTAAAAAGTATGTTGTTAGTCTTTTGGCTGCTCCTGTTGAGAACGTGGCACAGGATATATGCTGGATGCCTTTCCTGATGCAACCCTCCTATTTTATCCAGGCTAGGGATAGACCCTGCATTCAGTGGCTGGGGTTTGGGCATTGGGTGGGAACTGAACCCAGGCCTTCCGCATGGCAGGCGACAAACTTACCACTGAGCCACCAATGCCCTAAAATATAAAAAGTACAATTATTAAAATTAAAAAGTGATTGAGTGAGGGTGGAATAATGTAATGAACATAAGGTTCTGGCCTGAATTAATGTCCAAGAGCAGTATGCTTTACTTAGATCTTATGGATAACGAATTAATCCAATTTGAATACAAATTAGCTACATAAAATATTTAAAAATAATATAAATATTTAATACAAGCCCTTTACGGCAGACAGATATTTATCAGCATGCAGCATAGATTTTAATGGGCTTTTCTCTAGCACTACACCATGGCTAGTAGGGGGAAAAAATCTATTCTATAAACTTTCAGCCTCTCTCTGTATCACATTCCATCATTGCTGTTGGTCTAAATCTAGCAGTTTCTGCACTCCTAAGTGAGCAGAATGAAGCTGAATGTGAACACTGCTTTAAAACTGAGTTGAGAATTAAGCTGAGTATAGTGTGCCCTGCAACAGGCCACATGAACGTCTGCAGAGCTACACATTGAAAATGACAGTGGCAATTATTTTCCAGTTCTCTGAATGATTGACATGGTTCTTCTGATGGCAGGACTGTTGCTAGATATAACATACTGCTTGAAACCTTTATGGGAACAAAACACATTTAATTTTAAATTCTTTTTCATTTTATCTAAATGGCTATATGCAGTAGATGGTTCATCCTTCCTTGTGCTTAATGTTTAAGAATTTATAAAGCCCAACTGACAGAGATGATGATCATGATTGATTTTGTTGGTAAAGAAACCTATCACTATTATGGTACTGCATATTTAGTGCTCTGCTAAGTTATTGAGAATTCACTCTGAATTCAGATGGTTCAATGACGCAAAAGAACGTGAGCTTTCTTATGTTCAGTGTTTACCACTAGGGGGCACTGGCACATTGTTCTAAAGACAGTGCAATTATAATCTACCCAAGCTCCATAGCTCAGCGAGGGACAGCGTGAACAGAATGGGGTGCTTCATGTGCTCAGGAGGAGGGAAACTCCAGGTCTACACAGCAGCTCTGAAGAAGAGCAAAGGAAAGGATTAGGAGGAGTAGTAGAAGGGGTGCTGGCACACTTCTCACTAGACATGAGGAAAGAAGCACATTAATCATCCGGAGACATCTGTTCATATTCTGCTTTACAACTCTGTCAAAGCTCTCTTGACTGGCCTGTGTAGCTCCATGCAAGGGGGGAAAAGGTGAGTAAAGGCAAGAAAGTACTGTCATGAATTATAGACAACAAACAGAACACCAAATCCTTGATCCTCATACTGTATACACTATATGGCCCAACGTGTTTGGCCGAACCTGAAATGACATTGTATCCGAATACATATACTTTAATATCGAGTTGGTTCCCCTTTTGCAGCCGTAACAGCTTCCACTTTTGTTGAAAGGCTGTCCACAAGATTTTGAAGTGTTTCTGTGAGAATTTGTGCCCATTCATTCTGTAGAGCATTTATAGATTGCCTATCACTGGGGATAATCGGCCTGATTGAAACACCTGAATTGAAAAGTCAACAACTGCACTGTTACAGAAAAAAACAATTCTTTGGGGTAAAATAGAAATATGTCAGTGTGATAATCAACGTGTGTGTCATTGTCAAACAAGGGTTATTATTAGTCAATTTGCTCAACTGCCAATTTGCATCAGCAAGTCCTCCCCGGCCAGGGGTTAAGATTTAAGGGGTTAAGATGTGCTTTCTGCCCCCTCACACATACATAAGCTGACATTTACCTGAAAAAAATGCCCAGTATTGCTGTGACTGCCAGGGTGAGGTATACACCCAGACAGCATAACCAATTTTGCTACCCCGGACCTGGCCACAGATGGCAGTGGCATTGCCGTGATGTGAACTTAGAATGTCTTACTGACTGGAAGAATGTTTCTGTTTCTGTTGCACTACACCCTAAAGGGTGACATTTCTTCTTCTTATTTGTCTTTGTGCCACTATTTCTTGCATCTAAGCCTTGTTCTGGAGCCTATCAAGTGGATAAGTAAATTTGTCAAAAAATAAAAATAAATAAAATATATATTTTAAAAAAAAGGTGTCAGAATACTCCAATGTTTTCTGTAAGCCTTTAACTATTTTAATTCATTTGACTTCCTTGGGCTTAAACAATGTCAGTTTCAGGAGACCTCCTTCTGCTTCTCCTTCTTATTACACACAAATTATATCATTACATCATTATATCATGATTAGTTATGAATAAGCAGGAACTTTTTAATTTACTCCACATAATATTTTTATTATTAAATATTCCTCTTCTAGTAATAGTATATGTAGCCTTTTGCCAATCCAAACCACTGCATGATGTAATAATACATATTTTGACAATATTCTGTTTTTCAAGGTAAAACATTAATAAACAGAAAAGTCCCCAAACTCAAAGAGTGTTGATTTGAAGAGTGTAGTCATCATAGGTCCTATAGAGTACTGCATTTTTTGTTATGTATAAACCCTGTTTGCAGATAATAGTTATTTCAAAATGCTTTTATTATGAAATAATTATTTAAATGAATTATTGATAAATAAATTACCATATTTTGTATGATGCAATGTTTGCATGCCAGGCAAACATATACCATGTGCAAACAATCACCATTATCACCATCATCTTCAGTAACTGATCCTGTATCTTATTTGTAGCTTGCCACAGAAACAGGATGTCAGGGCACCATGAACACACTTGTTCTCACAATCATCCACAATTAGGGCCTTTTTTTTTTTTTTTTTTTTTAAATCATGAACAATCCGTCTCCTTCCATATTTTTGAGAGGTGTGAGGAAATCGGAAAACCCACACAGAGATGGGGAAGATATACTGTGTAGAACTCCACACAGTCAGCAATCCTTAGGACTGAGCCAGTGGTTGGCAACACTGCAGCACTACCTCCTGCACTACTGTTCCTTTCCCATGTACATATTTACAAGCTTTTGATTTCTTTAATAATTTAAGTTTTTATTGTATTTTACTGTCTTTTCCCCCTAATATTCAGACTTTCCAATAAAGAAACATGATTATAAACACTTCTTATTATGAATATAATTGCTTGAAGGACTTGGAAAAGTTTTAAAATGTGTTTTATTTGTATTATATTGATTATGAAAACACATTTTTGCAGTTTGTGTTACACAGCAGTGAAAGTTAAAATGAGAAGTGACTAAATATAGCCAAACAGGTGTGAGACTGAGAACTGAAAGTTGGCTCACTCATAATGACCAACTATGTACATGTCAAATTGTGAAATACCACTGATGATAAATAATGCAGGTTAATGAAAATAATATTTTAAACTTTAAATGACTTTTATTGTCAATTTTGTTTCATTTAAAGGCTTTTCCATTCTTTTCTAAAAACAGGAAATTTCCATTAATGGCAAGAAGGTGCAGAAGATACAGCTAGATCTACAGTAGATAGAAGAATGATTTTTTGGATTCTAAGTAGACAACTAAAAGAAATCACTAGCTTTACATTTCGCACAAAACATTCTCGAGAAATGTTTTTTGCACATTGTTACATATACGACAACAACTGTTGTCTTAACTGAGTGATAAGAGGCAAACCAACAATATATGTCTTTGATATTTTATAGTGCTCTGAAATGAACACTTCCTCTATTTTGTTCTTATTTTTATTATACTTCACAAGGACTCTGTCCATGTTGCTCTTTTGATCATGTGGATTATAATATTTTCTGACTTCATAGGGTAGATCATTGGCATGTTTGTAATGAAGGTTTCCTATGGTAAAGTAGCCATATGTCTTTTTATCCTTCAGCCTGGGTAGGAGAAAAACTGGACCTTTGTTGCTGAATTCATGGAAACCGTATTCACCTTTCATGGGGTCACAGAGAGACACCATATTGTTGTCGATACAGTTTTGGACATACCACACTAGAAGTACTAGTCCATGTCTAGGAGGTGGTCTTCCAAAACCTGTCTCATTCAGCTCCTCCACAGAGTTTAATGTCCGCAAAGAGGAAAAAAATGCTACAGCTGCCAGTAGTATGAACCCAGCGAGGTTACAACGGGTCATCATGCCAGTCTATTTAGAAAAAAAGATGCGCATGCTCAGAAGTGTCTAATATATATAAGCTTCAGTTTAGTTTATTTAATCAGTTTTTCTTCTGACAAAATATAAATTAACTTAATACAGACATTACATAAAAAATTACACATTGCTGGCACATTAAATTGGTGTAATTAAGTAGTGTCTCTGTAATATTAAACTACTTGCATCTCATTAGCTGTCTACAAACACTGTTGACATTTGACCAGGGAACTAAATTAAATTCAATAAATGAGAAACATTTGCATGTAATAACCGTCTAATGTGCATCAGTGTTTTCTGTGTCTTACCTTAGTGATGTAGAGTTAAAAGTTGAATGAGCATCCAAGATTTATCAGTGAGCAGAATTTGTTAGATGCTAGTAAGGTGTGTACATCTGCTGTCATACAATCACGTTCCCTCTGTATGTATTCTCACACCACTACACAGGATGTGGTGCAGCTGGTAAGGTTTTATTTCCCTTTTTGTTCTCTGTGTGTACTTTCTTATAGGTTCAGGTAATATAGTATGACAAATATATATATATATCAAAGAGATAGTGAAACTGAGATTTCAGTGAAACTGTTTGTAACAAATGCATTCAAAAGCCATCTTTGTGGTTTCTAAATGGAATCATCATCTTCAGTCAACTGCATTTATTTAATTATTTATTTATTATTGAGGTTAGAGGAAGAAGGTGGCAGCTGTCATCCCAAACCAGGGGATGGTTGCTGCTGATTAAGACTGAAGACAAGGAACCAGAAGAGACGGTCGAAGCCTGGCATTGGCCCTTACTCATTGGCATACACCTGATGTGTGGTTGGCTTTTTATAGAGACCCAATGACAGCAGGATGATAGTTATGCCCTGTCGGTCCTGGTGAGAAGAGGCATCCTGCCCCTCTTGAACAGTCGTGGGACTAGCCGTGGTGCTGAAGGGTTTCCTTGGTCTTATCTTCTCGGTCGAGCGAGCAGCGTCAATATGGTGAGAGGCACTGGCTATAGGCCCGTCCTCACATTATAAACAGACCATATGCAGCAGTGAGCAGTCTCCATGTGATGAGAACTTCAACCAGAAGTTGGCCACACCAATGGATCAGGCAGATTGGAATGGCAGAGGATCACTAGTAACTCATAATGCCATGTGAGAGACAGAAAAAGGGTGGTGAAGGGAAGAGGGAGTAGAAGAGAGAGAAGTCTTAGTTTTGAAGTAATGGTACAATACATTTTCAGTAGGTTGAAATGAACAGAACATTTATTTTGATTTATTATTATAACTTGACTATAACTGAACATATAAACTTGAACAAACTTATGACCAGTGGCAAACTATACATAATGTTCTGAACACATAAGGAATGCACATAAAGACACGACTTTATTTAAAAAACAAACAAACTATCTCTGCGCACTGTGCTGTACAAAAATAGTAAAATAAAAATAAATAATAATAATAATAATTATTATTGTTATTTTAAGTATGGAATATTTAAAGGATATTTAAAAATATTTGCAGTATTTGCTATTGATGGCACTGTTACTATTTTTGCACGACTCAGTAAACCCTTCTTTCATGAAAGAGAATTTGGGAATCATGTCTATTGTCATGTTATGCCACTGCAACTGAGAAGTCACCTTAGGCTATCCTTCTCCCTTTATGTGGTGACTATACAGTTCACCGTTTGAGGAAAAAAGCAGTTGTCAGTCGAATGTGCTATAAAAAATTACATACGTTTACATACAAATACATACTAAGAATGGATTACTGCTTAGTATATAATGCAGCATTATATTTTATATAGACTTGTTCATCTCCCATTGCAAATCCGTACAAAGTAAATATCTCTTAAGTAATATTTTCACTGCTAAAAGAAAGTTTTTAGACCAAAATGTTTTTCACATTTTGTTATGTATCTTAAAATAGATTCACATTCCTTTTTCCTCATCATTCTAGACACCCCACAATGACAAAATGGACGTGTCCTTAGTAGAGCATTTCTAGTTTAACTTGTTACTGTTGAGTAAAGAATGCAAATTCATTTTAAGGTGTAAAACATAACAAAATTGTTGTCTCTCATTCTCTCTCTCTCTGTCTCTCTTTATGTCACTCTGTGTCTCTCTCTGTCGAGCTACACACAACACTCCTGAGCTGCCAGTGATCAAGACTGCCTCTGCCCTCCGGTCCTGTCTGACTCATTCTGGTGCCCTGCATCTGGTTGGAGATTTCACCACATGGAGGAGGCTGTGTAGTCTGCTTTGGATGCATGTGGTAACAGTGAAGATGGTCTTGGACTTGACTGATGCAGACAGCTATTCTCTGATGGCTTGTGACTGCAGTCACTCAATAGGTTAGGACTGAAATTCCTACAGACAGTTTTGTATCTGAGCCTCTAATAACGAAAATAGACTACATATAATAATTCATAATTCCTGTTGTACTGAACTTCAAGGTTCCTAATACTCAGTATGACTGCAGGTCAGTCCCTGCTATCTGTTATCATCCAAATCAGGATTGGTTCCCTATTGAGGCTGGTTTCTCTCAAGGTTTCTTCCTATTAACATCTCAGGAAGTTTTTTTCTTTAATTATTGCCTTCAGCCATCAGACACAATCTCATTATTATAATTTATACATATTTCCTTACAAACTAATTTCCCTAATTTTCTTTTTGATTTTGTTAAACTGCTTTGAAACATTAACCAATGTTAAAATGTTATATAAATAAAACTAAATTGAATAAATAAAAATGTATATGAACAATCTTGAATAAACCAAGATTTTAATCAACGAAACCTCTTGTAATGAACTGCCTCCCCTTATTTTTACACCCATAAGTAATCGAGAAGGTTAATGTTAGGATGACTAAAAGGGACAACCAGAAGTTTACAGAGACACAAGGGCTTTCTGGGAAGTAAATAAAACCAATCAATCTACAGTCAAAAAACTCCAACAAACAATGCTCATAAGCATAGGGAAAGACAACATCCAAACATGCCAGGTTACTATATCACTCTATGCACATAAATCCCAAAGATCCGCTCCATTTACTATAAAAATATTTACAAAAGGCATGACTAAACAAAAACAATTAAGCCTAGACTTAAACACTAAAACTGTGTTTGAGGTCCAAATTCTAACAGGAATATTATTTCATATCTGTGTGTCATATCAGTTGAAAGCTATAATGTAATGTAGTGTTTATTATACAATGTAGCAAGAAATAACCTGCACCTTTTAATCAAAATAGGGGTGGTGCATCAAAAAACACCAATAGTTCACTCAGGTACTGTGGCACAAATGCTGCATTCTGGACTTACTGGAACTTGTGTATGTACCTAGTGGTACAAATGGACAGAAACGGAAATTCAACAAAAAAATTTAGATTACCTTCCTGGGCTTGGGTGGTGGGGGTGGTCATATTCTGCAACCTCCTCCTCTGCCAGTTAGAATAGCTCTATTTAATGCTAAATACTTATTAAAATTTAGGAGGAGCTTCTGAATTGAGGCATCCAGAGAAGCACCAGCTCCAGCTGGATTCTGCTTCATGATGGTTTGGAGCTACACGTG
>JAQMYL010000033.1:24977177-24987238 GCA_030014365.1 Clarias pachynema | reverse complement strand
GTGTGTGTGTGTGTGTGTGTGTGTGTGTGTGTGTGTGTGTGTGTGTGTGTGTGTGTGTGTGTGTGCGCGTGTGTGTTGGCACAATGGTGACCTGAGTCCCCTGGTATAGGCTCCTTGTTTAATATCATTGTATAATTATTCTTTTTGCATTTTCATAAATTATTTTAATTTGTGTAGTGTTCAATGATGACCCTGCAAGCCATTTATAAATAAAATGTTATTAATATTTTATTGATATTGATTCAGAATAAAAGCAAGTCAGTACAGCTCTGTGTTATAAAGAACTCTATCTATCCTCTATTTCTCCCTTTGCTCCACCACAACCGCCAAGGTCGTATGGGCTCTGGGCCAGTAAAGTAATGTACAGCTTTTATTGTGGTCAATTTAACTGGCTAATAAAAGTAATTCTCAAGAGGCTGGTAATTTGCACCTTAGAGGCAGCTGCAGTGCAAGCATTAAAAAATTCTGAATATACCACTGTGTCAAATTATATACAGTACCAGTAAAAGGCTTGGACACAAGTTTGGGTTTACTTTGGATTTTGACATTTTAGAACAATACTGGAGATTTTCAAATCTCTGAAATAACACATACATAATTAAGTATTTAAGTAATAACGATAACAAAGGTCAGTTGTTATTTTAGGGAACAAAGCCTATGGAATTAGTAGGGGTGAGAAACAGGATATGTAGAAATAGATTTATATGCATTACATTATACATATAATATGAATATAGTGGACCATAAGACGCCCTTAATCTCCATAGTCTCTTAGTCTAACACATTTATTGAACACAAAGTTTTGCACTGACTCTTTGTAAATTAGTATTACGTAATTGAAGTTCTTCAAAAGCCTCCTATATATAAAGTTGGAACATTGGAATTTATCACACAGCACACCTGGTTATCTGAAACCTATTATTAAAGCTTCAAAACCATGAATGGTATTGAGGGAGAAAAAAAGATTTGTAGAGGACGGGGAGTATAAATCGAGAATGTTTTGGATAGAAAATGCTATTCTGAATCTCACTACGCATTCAATGGCTTAAATTATATCTCATTAAACAGCTATAATTAACTTACACATTGGAAGAGAATAAATATCCAAAAACAAATGTTAATCAGTGTAATGGTTTAGACATTGTCAAGACCAGGAGTGTTAAATCCAAGGAACAAGAACAATAATTCTTCTAAATGAAGGCAGGGATTCACAGGAGTTGACAGTGAAACCATATGCAGTTACACTGTACAGCACTGTGTGTTGCCCATTCAAAGCCTTCACCTCTCTCTATATATATCCAGTGTTCATGCCTTTTTGTGTTTACTAACATTCCAGTTTATGCAGATGATTATTCAAAAAATCTATCATTTTAAAGTTACACTGCATTTAAAGAAATATATCTCAACCAACAGATTATGTATTTTTAATGTGCTCACCTCACTGCTAAGACCTTTGTAAGGAACATGCTTCCCCAGCAACAGCAGCCACATAAAACAGAAAATTATGAGTGTACATTTTCATTTAAGCATTAAACAAATTCATCATATGAGCTAATGTTTAGAATTGCCATATATATTAAACATTAGCACTTGGCACTTATGCACTTAACAGCCTGAAAAAAAGAGAAATGACTAATTAGTACTTTCAGGGCCAAAAAAGATTGATGTGCTATTTATGTTACTGTTCCTCTAGAAGTGTGGTGCTTCATTCTGTTATATACTGTACCTTAAGGTTTGTTGGGTGTTCCCTATTTACAAAAGCTGACATTACATTTTCGACCACAATACTTTAAATGGAAACTAAGATTACCAATGTAATGTTATAAGCCAAAATATTCAGTTTTATGAAGATGGTTATGTTGATTTAATTACCAAAAATCATACAATAAATGTAGAATATACAGTACATAGATATGAAATCGCTGGTGTCTCGTATTTAGGTCCTTTTCTGAGCCTTGTTACAGTTGGTGCTATCCCAAATTCCAAATTCCAAGCAGATTAGCCAAAACATATCCCGTAACACCCACCAATGAAAAAAATAAATAAATACAGCAACAGAAACAGGGAGATGATCCTCATATAACCCCCATAACCAGATAAGCACTTCTCCTCATTCAAAGCCACCAGATAACTAATGGAGGGTAAATGTCTCAATCCAGCATTGGGTTTGTGTCTATTCCAAAGCATTAATCTCTTATTTGAACAAGGAGGTAAGCTTATTTTTGCAAAAGCTTACAACCTAGCCAAAATCTGAGATGATGAATGAAAGACTTGGTAATACTACTGTATATGGACTGGTAAATGCCACCATGTACAACCAAAACTTCTGTACTTCTGTATTAGAGAAAATACAACATTGATTGACAATGCAACATTGATTGCATATTAATTTACTCAAATCTTAAAATATCAAGCTCAAAGAAGACAAGATAACCTCCACAAGTTTCAACTGAACTTCCAGTTGGGAAATACCATAAGTCAAGATAGTGTTATAATAGACAAAGCCATCTCCTTAAAGCAAGTACCTACAGAGAATCCTAGGGTTTTAAAAATTCCAATTGAACTCATGCAATCCATGTAATATCACTTCTTATGGGATCAAAAAGTACTCCAGAATATGGAAGCATCAGAATCCAATTTCCTATAAAAAAAAATTCACGTTTAGCCCTATTGTAAACCACCTGAATAAAGTTTTGAAGAGGGGGGAGGACACCTTAGCCCTAAAGCACTAAAGCTAAGAAAAATCCCATAGCACGGCCTACATCGCAAATAAACACCCACTCACAGAAATAAAATTGGCAGCAGGGAGTCGTTCCTCAAATAACAATCATATAAGCATTTAAGCACCTATCCAAAATTAAAGTCAATGTAATCACACTTGCTTGGTTTATGGTTGCTTCTGATCATTAGACCATTTGGCTGCCCCATATTTCTGTTTTACCTAGCCTGTAATCATCTTTACTTCCTGCAAAATCTTCCTTGACAACTATCAATGTCTATTGCAAGCAAAGTTGTTCGTCATGGAGGCTGGAATTTGGCACATTATTATGAGATTCATATATGCATATCATTGTTAAGAACAAACAGTAAATGTAGGGGTAAATTACAAGAATTTAGAATTGCATGGTATTGTAAAGAAAGCATCAAAGGTGCAGTAATCAATAACTAGAAAGCTGCTCAAGATAGACGTTTCCATTGAATAGATCATGAAGTCTGGAAAAAAAATTTCATCACTATTACCACATTTTGCCTTGTGTTTTAATTTACTGAGCTGTGCAGATTCTATTTATGTGTTCCACTAAATCTGGGTGGTCAGCCATCGTCACACACGTTGTCATTATAATACTGTCACCTTGAACTTGTGCTTCCTGACACACAAGGAGGGTGAGTTTCTGAGTGGAGATGTTCATTAAAATGATGCAGATTTAGTGCTCCACAGCAGGTCCTACTATAAAGGCCAACCTGGATGCATAGCATAAATGAATGTGAACAGATGGCCCAATCCCCTAGACTCAGGGTGAAGCCATAATGGATTGTAACAATTGTGTGGAACATTCGGATATGGCTGCAAAGTGGCCTCTACACAGGGTAAAACAGGATATCATAGTACTTTATCGTATTAGAGGCGACAGTAAAATGGGAAGATGTGTTAACATGGATGGCATGTCATGCAGAGACCATGCATTTATGTCTTCAGACTGAAGTATTGAAATAATTTTAGCTTAAAAGCATTAAGCATAATAGATCTTTCTAGAAAGATGTTTTGACAGAATTAAATAACTTGTAAATAGTGCAGAGCTTTGCAATGTGGATCACGGTTGGCTAAAATTACATATTGCTAAAAGCATGAGAGAAATGGCAAAGTTTTCTCCATACAGATGCTAAACTCTAAAGTGCCTTTATATTTCATACTCATTTTGTCACATGTAAACTGACAAGTGAAGCTTTCACTCAGTTCTTGTGTTTATCAGCAGGGAATGACTCAGGAATGCCGGCTGTGACAGACCAATGCCCACCCTTCTTACTGTGGCAGCATGAAGTCCATGCACTTAAGAGCCAATTATTCTCATCTTTAATTTACATTTGGTGAGAGTCTAGTCATCAATCAAAGCAGCTGCTCCATTTTTATAGCCTTTGAGTTACTGAAGTGGGACATCCACAGCAGAAGGAACAAGGAAAAAAGCATTGTCAACTGACAAAGACAAATGCTTATAGCTATAGACAGGCAGCTTCTGTGAAGGTACAGAATGTGTGTAGAATATGTGTGTGTGTGTGACAAATTCTTGTGTACAGTGTGGTATAAATTCTAGTTGGCACTAAAATGTATGCATTATTGGCCTGATCAATGCAGTAATATTGAAATTAATACCCTGTAACATGAGACAACAATTCTGTTTTCTTGCATTGAAATATTTGCCTATTTAAAGTTTGTTTTTAAATTAATGTGGGCTAGCCCTTGGCTAGCATTTGGCTTGTAATCATAAGGTTTTGAGGTTCGGCCAGGCACCAGGTAACATCCATGGGCAAGTTGTTTATACAGTACACAGGTGCCTCTGTTACCAAGCAGTATAATTAAGTACCAGCCATGGGTGGGACTGAACTGATGACTGAAGTGAACACAATAGCAGATTTAGAGACACAGGAATTGCAGGTTGTGACACATACTGTAGGGGCATCCAAAAATCAGAGAGGATTCTGCATTGTCCATAAGGAAGAAGGAGATCTTCTCAGAGTGATTACCTGAGATCCTGAGTGAGTGGATCTGATGGTAAGTGATGGGTGGTAAAAGGGTTCCATCTATGGTCTGAAGAGATAATGGATTCTACTGATCTGAATGGGCTCTATGGGGGAGTTGTGAAGGCGAAGGCTGTCTGGCTCTGGGTGTGACAAGAATTCAGCACCATAGCCTGATTCATGAGGTTGCTGAGAGTTCATCAGGGAGTTCCTGAGAGGACAGTTGATCCTTAACAAAGTCAGAAAGTCCATTCAGGGCTTCATGCATCATGCAGGGCTTAAATGTTCCAGTTGGTAGATGCTGCCCGGGTGTGTACCTCTATGGCGTAAGCCTTGACAGAGCCATCAAATACCCTCCTTGTTTCCTCTATGAAGGACTTGATGGTAGTACAGCAAGGATTGTTGACATACTCCGGTAATGAATGAAGCTTTCAGCATTCTTTTAATGGATCTGCTGGATTTCAGGTGTGAGGTGGTCATTAGTTTGGAGAGTGGAGAGAAAGACTATTATCTTAGAGTTATTACTTGGATGTGCCTTGTGGATCAGGCTTGCTAGTGATAGTACAAGCTGCAAGGCTGGGAGGCTGTGTATTCGTCATGTTGCACGATACACTAGCCCCATATCCACCCTCTTGTGGCATAAGCCAGTGTCTGGCAGAGGACTGTGGAAATAGATAGTGTTGCCCTATGGGCCCTTATGACATGGGGAAAACTTTGCTTTACTTTAATAGCTGCAGGATAATCTTTGTGCTTAAAAATTGCTAGTATACACTAATATAAAATAGCTGAGGGGAAAAACACTTTGGTTGCATAGTTGCTGGGTTGAGTTACAGAAATGGGCTGGTAGGGTCCATGGACATGCACAGGGCAAGGCTAAAGTTGCCTGAGAAACTGCTTATTTTCCCTGTTTGGCTGAGCTGCCTTTTGGGGGGGAAACAAAATACTTTTAAACATCTATGCCATTCACATTAGCTTATTTACTCTTAATGGTATGTAGTTGATTAGAATGGTATGTAGCAGTAAAGGAGTCTGATTTATCTGTAACCCTGACTGTAGATTTGCACAGCCTATTTGAATATCATGTTAAGTGATTATTTCTTATACATCTTTGAAGGATAAAGGTACATGGACTAAACATACAATGTCCAATCAGGGCAAAGCTTGAAAAGCACAAGTGAACAAGTGACAAAAATGTTTTAAAATAATACCTGTTAACTGACAATGTAGCCAATTTAGCATTGTTTATTGCATTGTCATTTAGATGGGCCCAACAGAGCACTGCAAGTGTATGAAGAACTGGAAGAACAAACACCTTTTAATGAGTGTTTGCATGTATGCATAATTGTTTCATGTCATTGTTATGTGTACAAGCTAGTTAGTTAGTTCCACCAGTCACAGAAGAATATGTTTTGGTTGAGCAAAATAAATGGTTAAATCACAAGCATATAACAAATCACAAATCATACTCTGTTAATAAATAGTGTTTGTGGAACTGTTGTATAAAAGCAATATATCACTGAAGGTTGCTAAATGTCAGCATGGCTGTGATGCCTTCGACACGTGCCTATGACCACATCACAGCTTGCTGATATTCAGTAGAACAGGACTCCCTTTTGTGTGATATTGCTTAAATGTATTGCTTTGATTCTAGTCTTGCTTCCAACCCTGTTCTATCACTGGTGTGACCCAATTGTGTTCATTTATTCTGTGTTTAAGCATTTGATTAGTTTGGCCATTTTTAATCCCATTCCATTTTCTCCTGACAAAATCTTTTTGTGCTTATTGAGGTATTGTTAAACCTTGTTTCGCCCAGTTTTCTGGGGAATGATCCTCACCTGTCTATTTGTTTCATATCTTTCTTTTATGCTGTCTGCTTGTGATTTGACCCCTGCTATGACACTGAGTTTTCATGCTGCGCCCTGCCATCACTGATTGCAAGTGAAAAATTTATGATAAAATTTTTGTCTCATTTGCTGGTACAAAAGCCACAGTGGATATAATCCTAACAGCACTTTACATTACAGATGTAAGAAAGATATTATAGAAACAAACAAATGAGCAGTTTAAGAACTTATGGCATACTACTATTTTATCTAATAAAAATAGCTTTTATGATAAATGAAATAGTAAAAATATATATTGTTATTTTATCATAGTGTGGCACAAAGTTGAAAATAAGTGGAAGAGACTGATATAAAACATTCTATTTTAGATCACTATTTTAACATGTGTTGGTGTTATTCCTGTTCAGTGTTCTAGTGCCAGTTTAACCTATATATATTGTAACAGTTATTTTTATTTTTACTTGAAACAGTGGTTGTATTCATGGTTCTTAAAGGTTGGTTAATTTCATTATCTGAATGCAGCTTAGGTCTACTCCCAGCTAACTCATAATTAGGAAAATAAACCAATCACATGCTCCTAAATGTCATTGGAGAGACTGGAATATTCCACATTGTTTAAAAAGAAAGTCAGTTAGCAATTATATGATTTTAGTTCCTTTGTATATTGCAATATTTTCATGCGTGTAAACACTAAAGACTTCCAGTACATGCTGCCTCAAGCAGGTAATCAAACTCCTCTGAAGTGTGAAGTCTAAACAGTGATGAAAGAAGAGTTTCTCTGTGCTATTGGCAGGTTTCATCAGACTTTGAAAGTAAAAACACAAGTGGGGAAAACAAAGATTCTCTCCCTGAACCACTGATATTAAGCATTATATTTATAAAATATTCCATCTTGTTTTCTTTCCTTAATATTATAATATATACAAATATATAATAAAGTAAATGACAAATTAATGACAAACACAATGAATATCATATACTACCAACAGTGATAAACTGGCAGCCAGAAGTGATCTGAAACAGCATGTTTGAAACAAAATACCAAATAAAAATATGGATCAACAAAGAAAACATTTCAAAATACTGTATAATAAAATATATTATGCTTTTTAATTTACATTGCTAATCTACTTGTTCTTGATTGGTATAAAGGTGGCTGAAAATTATTAAAGAGGTTTGTAATCCTCTCTGCAAACTGTTACATTAAACAACTGACGACTGACTTGTACTGCTTGTACACAGCAGAACTGTTTGATGTGAAGGGATATAGATCAGGAGTACGTAAATGTATGGTTAATTAGAGAAGTAGGTATGCAGGGAATTCTCCCACAAAATGATCCACTTTTTTTTGAAAATTAAGCAAAGAATAAACTTTAAAGTCTAAAACTAACAACCTGCCCAAAGCAATAAGAAAGGAAGAACAAAGTCCTAATTGCAGTTGCCTTTTATGTTCTACAATTATAATACATTAAATTTCAGATAACATGGCTACATGGTGTAAGCGTTTGTACAAAAGGTTTTACTCATGCTTTGGCCTTTAGTTTCTTTTAACCAAAACTTTTTCATTTGTTTATTAATTTTTCCCTGAATGCAAACATTTACACATTCACAGTTGGGCAAGGACAGTGTCTCCTCGCTTCAGTGCTTTATCAAGAAGCAGAGAAAGGAAATGAGTTGGAGGCAAGCAGCAGCTTGTTGTACTTTATTGCTTCTGATAAGCCCCACAATGAAAAAGAAAGTGAATAAATACCCAGCCACAGCCTCAGACGTTTTGATTCATTTCAGCCCCTTTGAATCAAAATGCCAGTGTTGTTCCTATTGTGTTTTGTCCCTATAATGTTTATCTTGTAGTGTATACTATGTATTATGTAATATATTTCATATCTGCTTTTGCAGTGCAGGCTCATCTTCTTAGGCACACTGTTAGAAATGAACAGTTTCTGCAATTGACAGAGTAAAAATAAATATGGATCAGAAATACACCCAAAGCTTGTTGTGTGCTGTTTATTGGTAAATTTCCCAGAATATTTACCGATAAGAAACCAGGGCTATATATTGCCTTGCAGTTTTAATATACTGTAGATCAGAGAAATGGATTAAAAAAAAAATCCACATTTAGTCATGCCCTAGGCAAAATGATGCTTAAAATTGTATAAACCCATTCTAAACCTCTTCAATGTACGCTTTTTATTTTACTGTAACCACTATTACTACTACTGACGTTAGACTGTCTAATCTGCAGAGATTCTCTCTAGGAGCAGTTCTACCCAGCAGGAACCCTAATGTTGAATGATGGTGTCATAGGCCTACAGTAATTTGGGTGTGATGTCATTCACGCAAAACACAATATCAGCAAAATATTGTTTTCATTTTTTTTTCTGGATAACATCGAATGGATGATCCCAGATCAGTGTTGCAAATACAACCTCAAAACATCAGAATAAGTTTAGGTTAAGCCTTTTTTGTCAGATATACATTACTGCACAGTGTTTCTTTGCACATCACAGCATGCTAGTCATGATATGGTTCCTCAGGAGCAGAGGGGGTTAAAGGCCTTGCTTAAGGGTCCAACAGTGGAACATCTCTTTTGTTGCAATATCCTTCGGTTTAATTGTCTTTTTAAAATTGTACCTTGAAGCAACACATAGGCGAAGGAAAAGTATCGATTTGGAAGGTAAACAAAGGGTTATTAAACAACATAAGGGTAGAAAAACTGTGAATTATATTACATCACAGCTACACTGCAGCATCCCACATAGATATGCTCAGTATCTACACTACTGTACTCTACTGTACTGTATTTCATACAAGAGACAAACTGCATAACCTCCAGTTTTAGAGAATGGAATTTGAAGCATTTTTTCTCCTTTTTGTCTTCTTCCTGAGTTAATGGTTCGGGAAATTGCAGTTGTCTGGTTGGTTTGGGAAACTGCAGAAATATATGTGCATTTACTAGCTTCAGTAACAGGCTCCCAGGTGGACCAGTGGTTAGCATTCGCATACTTACCATCATAACTGGATTTGGGGTCTAAGTATATTCCTACATATCTGCATATTCCTATACATTGCAAGGAAATGTGCAAAGAAAGGAAACAACTACTGGCAACAGGATAAGCTTTTCAAGGATGTGTTTCAGTTAAGGGGAAAAAAACTAAATACTTAAAATAAATGATTTCCAAGATTGCAATGTGTAGGAATATGCACAGGCTTTTTTTTTTATTATTAACTAATGAAAAAGCCAAACAGGATTTTCTGGGTAATGTGAGCAAAACAACACCAACTTATTCTGTGTTATCGTGGGAGTTGTTGGCAATGAATTATTGTGCAAAGAAGGGAGAAAGATAATAATTTGTCCAAGATCAAATGCACCCTTGCACATATGCAACTACCAGCTACTCACACACGTGCGTACACACACACACACACACACACACACACACACACACACACACACACACACACACACACACACACACACACACA
>JAQMYL010000033.1:24954085-24971771 GCA_030014365.1 Clarias pachynema | reverse complement strand
CGAAGCTTCGAATATTCGATGTTGATCACTACCGAATACTCGAAGCTCAAAAAATGGTATTCGGACCAGCCCTAATATCATGTTGCATATGATGACCATGTGTGGGATTAGGTTTCCTGATAAAGTGATCAAATACAAGTCGTGCAACAATCACCAACGCAATAAATACACTGTGAACAGAAGAGTGAAGGAGGTGAGAGAGAGAGAGAGAGAGAGAGAGAGACTGTGGTTTTCTTATAAGCACCAGTAGATGGCAGTGTGTCACCACTCTCTCTCTCTCTCTCTCTCTCTCTCTCTTTCCTTCCCCTCTCCCCAAAGCAGAGGGAGAGGTTGAGGCAACCCAAGTCCATTTAATGGAACGTCATGAAATGGCAGTGTTTGGTTGTGTTGTTTACACAATGAGTTTCAGCAGTGCAAATCCGTGCTTGCCTTTCATTATAGATTGTGTTTTTCAGCCAATTTATAGTTCAGTGACCAATATTTAAATAATACCTTTTAGCTGCTTAAAGACGTTTTTTTTTTTTTTTTAGTTTTTGAGTAGTTTTTCTGACTCTTTGTAGGAGCTGATCTTTTCTGTGAAGGTGTCATACACGTATTTGTGAGCAAGCATCTTTTCTGTTCCTGGTAGTGTTTGTATCAGTGAGCAGTACCAAGGCCTGTCAAAGTGAGCTTATTAATAACTTGTCTATAATTTATCCACAGTCACAGTAAAAATACAGTACAGGTCCTTCAATAAAGCATTACATTACAAGTTTTAAATCTCTTTATAAATATATGTTTTGCTTTGTTTAAGCACCTGTATTTTAGTGTGACACTGGATAAATTAGACAAGTTAAGTGCTGGACAAAGGCCCAGCATCACAGCTTACAGGAGGTAAAGGATCTTCTGTTAATGTCTTGATATCATTGAGGTCCTATTTCTGACTCTTTGGAGGTTTCTTCAGAAGCCCCGATCCATCAATTTCCAAGAATTATCCAAAAATTAACGGAAAAATAATTCTATCCTCTTTATCATGTTTTTTGAGTGACTTTGACCAAACTAAGAGTGGTAAAAATGTTCCTGGTATGATGTAGTTAGTAACTACTAGTAACTAGTGATTAGTAACTACCAAAAATGATCCAAGGAAGGAGGATTTGTAGGAGGGTTATAGATGCTCAAGGCATTCATAGGGAATGAAGACTACGCTATTTGCTCTAAGCCTACAAAAGAGCAACCGTAGAAGCTGTAGAGGACTGCAGAGAAAGGTCTGCTGCTGAGGAGCCAAGATCTGATTGATTTTATTAGTCATTTTTCAGTGGGTGTGATCCTTTTTCAAATCAGTGATTCTGTTTTTATTGATTTATTTGATCATTTATTATGAATGATAGTTATATCATTCACTTAAATGGTAAAACTTGCAAATAAAAAAAGTAAATAGAGCTGGATAAAACAGAAACTGTGTATGTCTTCAATTAAGACTGCAAAGCAACAAAATGTGACAAAATTTTAAAGGGGGTTGGGGGGGGGGGGTTCTTTTCTTTACCCACTGTAAAATGAAACAAGCAAGAAAGAAGGGCAAACAAGGAACAAAGTTTTAACAAGTGACTTTAACCAAACAAAGAGTGGTCAAAAATGTTCCTGGTATGAAGTAGTTAGTAGTTACCAAAAACGATCCAAGTAAGGAGAACAAGAGGGTCATAGGTCCCCAAGGCTCAATGATGTGCATAGGTAATGAAGGCTATGCTATTTGCTCTGAGTCTACAAAAGAGCTACAGTGGAAGCTGTGGATGACTGCAGGGAAAGGTCCGCTGCAGAGGAGCCTTCAGAGCAGGTGACAAAACAGCCCTAAGAACAGCAAGGGCCAATCTGTCCTGGGCCAACAGATAGGTAAGGTGGACACATGTCCAGAGAATCTACAAGCACTTCCAGTGGTGACACACGGGAACCGTGGCAACATATGGAGAATGTGGCAAGACATCCAGGCTGTCACCAGCTACAGGACAACATCATCTGCATATTAACAATGAACCCTCCCTTCCAGATGTACTAAACAACTTCTATGCTTGTTTGAGGCACAGATCGATGTAGCAGCGAGGAAGATCACCCATCCTCCCAAAAGTCAGTCACAACTGATGTGAGTAACACTCTATACAGACTCAACCCATTGAAGACTGTTTTACCAGACAAGATTCCATGCAGAAAATACAGAGAATGTGCAGACCATGTTATCACTGACATCTTCAACATTTCTCTAAGCAGTCCATTTGTTCTGCCATGCTACAAGACCACCATAATTGTGTCCTGCCTCAATGACTACTGTCCAGTTGCGCTCACACCAACCTCAAAAAATCCTTTGAGACCCTCTTCATGACCTGCCCCATCATTGGACCCCCTGCAGTTTGTGTATCGTCCCAACTGCTCAACAGATGATGCTATTGCTATAACCCTCCAACTGCCACCCATTCACTTGGACAATATGTACACTGATATTCGAAGGCTGCTTAGAAACTTTAGTTTAGCATTCAGCACAATAATTTCTCAGGTACTGATCGAGAAGAAGAGCCAGAAAGAAGGTCTGAAAACCACTCTTTGCAAATGTATCCTAGACTTCTTGACTGGGAGACCTCAGTCAGTTTGGATTGGGAGCAGCATCTCTACTTCTGCTGAATCATGTCTTCTCAGTAATGTGCAGCTTGAACTACATCAGCAGTGCTTGCATTCTTGCACTTCACATAGACTTGTCTTTACAGTTTAAACATTGTTGCAGACATGTACACCCCATCTTGATAACAGTTTGCCCCGAAGGCAGTGAAAGAAGGTTAGGGATCTTTTGTTAATGTCTTGATGCCATATACCAAAGTACATTTTCAGTGGTCCTGTTTCTGACCCTTTAGAGGTTTCTTCAGACACATACATTTATTAATGGATCAGAACTGTTTTGGTTAGACAACAGGAACATATACAATATTTGGCAGCTTTAAATGTTATTTAAGTTTAAATAATCATATATGTTTATGACACTTCATATATATATTCTCATTCTGACTAATGCAATTAGAGTTAGTGCTTCCTCCAGTGTGGTATCTTGTGTGGTTAACTGTACAGGTACTTACTACTGTCATTACTCAGTAGACTTTTTAATGGAATGTTTTAAGGCATCTATTGTTTGCCTGATCATATTGTGACAATTAGGCAGTTAGAGAAAGAAAAAAAATGACAAAAGAAATATTCAACGTGATGCTGATGCACAGCTCATAAGATCCTGCATGCACAGTATTATAGAGGGCATGTGTCTCAATACAAGGACATGATTTGTTGTCTGTGATGAACAAAAGAACTATTGTGTCTCTTTATCACAGAGGGAAGAAAAGGAGCCAGTTGTCTCTACATCTTTCTTCTTTTATCACATAATGTTAGCATGTAAATGGACCTGGGGTTGTAACCTCAAGGTCATCCCAATGGCAGTGCACATACAGTATAAAAACATGTGAAGGGCTGCATGTGCTATTTCAAACTTAACCCATACTGTATGTTTGTGTGTTTTAAGTGAAAGCACCAAAACATTTTTCGAAAACAAAAATTCACCTGAAAAGCCATCTCATTTCCATTATACATTCATTTTCCTTGTCCAATGGTTACAACTTTTGAAATCTTGCATGAAGTAGGTACGATTGTAAACAAAATGTAACAAATTACTAGTTAAAACTTATACAGACTCTTCTCAACAACTGGGAATGACAGTTAATTCTTTTTCTTTGCCCTTGGCATTTTATAAATATTATTGTGTATGTGTTCCATTGTATGTATGATTTATTCATCAGTTCTGCAGCCACTGTGGCCCTTCTGCTCTTTATAGATAGACTGAAACCAATAAAGAAACACTGGCCATGTTCTGATAGTAGCACAAGTCCCGAGTCAATAAAAATGATGAGCTTTTGCAGGCCAGGAGTGGCCACTAAACACTTTCAGCTTTTCTTCCCGTGCATCGATTTGTAATGTGCTGGATGCTCGTCTGATTAATAGTTCTCTGCCTCTGGGGGAAAGGTGCCTCATGGTGCTTGGAGCTCATGGAGAGAATGTTACCTGCCTCTGCACTCAGATCAGACACATTATCAAGCTAAATGGTTTTGATTTTTTAACCATGGACACAGGAAAAGCGGGGGTGTTTATTTAAAAAAGAGAATCAAAGCAGATTAAAATAACAGCAATATACCCTGTTGTGTTGCCCCCCTTTAGGGAAAATGCTTTTAAATTAGAGGAAAAAAATAAAAATAAAAAGCCAAAGTTAGAATGCGAAGCCAGTTAGACACTGCTGGATCCCTGTAATCAAGAGTGTATTGGAAAGTCACCCCCCTCCAATCCTTTTCTCTTTTTGTGCCTTAGATATAGAAGTGATGGCTAGACAAGCAGCTGATGCTTTTAGCTGCTTCTCTTGAAAAGTCTTGTGCCCTGATTTGATGGGCCAGGCTTCTTTGCACTCCTTCCTCCCTCCCCCCGCCTCTCTCTGCACATATGAAAAGTGTGGGGAGAACATATGGAGAGTTGTTTGGTGTTTCTTTAAGATTTACATTTTTAATATTGAAGATTTTGAAGGACGTTAGAAATATAAGTTAGAACTTGTATTATTAGCGGGCAGTAAAAGTTGATAGTGGCAGAGTTTAAGCAGGGTGCCATGGACTCTGAGGGCGGTACAGAGACATACAGAGAATGATGCACATGTGGAGGAGGTGCTGTTAGCATTGGGAGAGCAGGTTGGGTGTAAAAACATCTATTCTGCCTACCAAATATCCAAACATTGGTGGTGTTTCTGACAAGAACAAACCCTGTCAACTTGATGATTAAGAGTGGAATATGATTTGATGATAAAAGGAATTACGGTTTCAGAAACCCTCTTTCTGCCCCTGCAACAGTGATCTTATTAAAAAAACAACAACAACGAGTTGATCATGAAGGAGCTGGCCCATTTTGGGAAGTTCCCAAAGCCATGAAAACCATTTTGCTCCAATTCAAGAACATTGCAGTGAAATAAGTCCTGTGATTTTGCAGAAAACAATCAGGAAACAATTAGGAACATGCAGTTAATATAAATATTAATTGCAAATATGGTGACAGAAGTTATACCTAAAAGTCTGATCTGTCTGAGCAGATCTGTGCAGCCGGAATGCTCAGGGGCTGACTTAGCTGAGTTACAGCAGCAGCACCAGGGGGAATTGCAGCAGAGGAAACACCAAATGACCGGCCCTGGAATAAATTCCCAGAGCAGTGATACACTGGAACGAGAGCTGAAAGTGGTCAGTAATTAACACAACAGCAGCAATGAAACAAACACACCATCTAATGCTAACATGGACATCCAGACTAACTGACCTTAAAACAAACATTGCTGACACTGAAAATAGCATTGTTACTGTTAAACCCAAAAATTTACAAAAACTACAGTGAGGCTGAGGAATAAAAGAAAGGAGAAGCTGAACCAAAAACATTGCAGTGATTTAGGCATTGTTATAATGCCAGAGACTAAAAGAGAACATTGCAGCACAGGTGCCACAGTGAGGGAATCTCTAATAGATGAAGAAAACAGACTTCAAACTAAATCTTTCAAACTATTTTGACTTTTTAGGACGGCCTCAGCAACAGAACAGATCAACTGATAGTAAAACGAAATGTGCCACTAACTATTTCGGAGACAAAGCAAAACTCATAAAATCAGCACAACACACATAAAATTTTTTTTAAACCTGAACATACTCTCACCATACAGAAGGCTCTGGTTCAAAAATGTATAATCATCAAGAAACATCAAATATGTAAAATGCTGTGAACTATGAGACTGTGAACAGGACCATGGACTTTCATAGGAACTTATAAATTAAAATGGAATGAAGCCTGAAGGGACTTGGGGTTTTTGGTTGGTGGGAGAGGATGAAGGGCCTTGTGGTATTTCTTTAAAAACTGTAATATATGTATACTAAACTGGCAGTAAAGGTGTCTCAGTCTTTTGTTGCATGACCCTTTACATCATCATGGATTATGGCATAATATATATTTTTGGTTATGTTTGTAACCACAATGAAACAAAGGGTTAAAAGGTTAAATGTGTCACTCATACAGATCTGCATTTGTATCTCCACACAAGCACACATCATTCCACAGGGAGTCAACATGTTTTGAATAAAAAATGAGTGAGAAGGTTTATCATCCCCATCCCACCTCCCCCAACCCCTTCATTAAATGGCCAGGTGTACTGCTGAAAAGACGTGAGTCACCCTGAGCAGGCAGGATTTATCAACCTTCGTTAAAAACCTCAGTGTGTAAAACTGGTCCTAATAGGGACAAAGAAGTAGACCTTGTGAAAAAGATGAGATGATACACTTTTCTCACATTCATTCCTTTTCCACCCGCATGACTAAACATCAGATGTTTGTTTTTTTCTTCACCAAGAAAAGTATATATATATATATTTTATAATGAAGCAAAACTGGTTATCTATTGTTGATTATCTTTTGCTGTTCCTGTATGAGGAATAGAACACGATGAGCCATGGCATTATAGGAAAATAATTAGTAACATGGCTTACTATTTTCCATTAACAGTGTTTATTCCTCTTATCACACAGCAGTTTGTCTGTAATTATGCTTTCATTTATTAACGAACAACACATACAGTAATTACTATTATGTCCACAAAACAAAGTAGTTCCTGTCATCACTGGATGTTCTGCAGGTTTGAAACAGTCATTCCCCACCAGGCTCTTTTTTCTCTCTTAAAGATAACAAGACAAAAGAATGCAGCCTGCTATATTACTAAAAGAAAGTGCAAAATGCCACTGTCCTGACACCATATGCATTTCATAAATTGTAACTAAAACTCCTCATCTTCTTCTTCCTTGTTGTTTAAAGCTAGTGAGAATCCAGTGGGTTGCATTCTCACAACTGTAGGTCTCACTCTTCCTCATCTTCCCAGTCTCTTTAGTCCATCTCTTTTTCAGTCCAGCCTTCCTTAAAAAAAATTAAATGCAATTAAAAAAAAAAAATTAAATCCTAATCTGATCTGGTCTTTGTCACAAAGTCTTTGTCTGCTTTTATCTGGCACTTCCATACTCTATTTTCTCTACATGTAGGTACCGTTAACATTTAGTGGTACTAGCATGTTGTACAGCTTTGATTGGAATACTGTAAGTTGCATCACTGCCACCTACTGTATACAGTAGATCTCCTGGGGCCTTAAAGCTGATGTTTAGTCCAG
Source organism: Clarias pachynema (assembly GCA_030014365.1). NCBI lineage: Eukaryota > Metazoa > Chordata > Actinopteri > Siluriformes > Clariidae > Clarias > Clarias pachynema. Next base: position 24,964,547 of record JAQMYL010000033.1, on the reverse strand, counting down.
TTTTCCTCAAAAATTCTTCCTTCCCTGACCAGTGACTCCCCATTCTAAAAGACTGTTAACATTGGCTTCTACTTTCCCTAGTTCTTAAGTAGAAAGGTTGGTGTGTTCAATTCTTAGCCTCCTAACAAATACTTTCCAGAATCCCTTACAGAAAGCTCACAATATTAAGTATTATACATCCTAGTTAAGAACGAATCTGTTTATTAGTCATGGATTATGTGGCACATCCACCGTCTCTGTGAATAAGTTGTTACTATTAAACAAAGGTATTTATATAAATCTATCATTCAATTTACAGCTGGTCCTACTGTCAAAGCTGCAGTTACTGTATATAAAAGGTGCATGTCGGAAAAAAGTATTTGAACATATGCTGGGCTATACTTAGATGTGGACAGATGGGGATGAGTAATCTCAAGCCTCTTCGATGTTAATAATTCTACTACACCTCTGCAGACTGTACACTACTTCTTGTTAAGTTCACCATGCTTATGTCACTAAATGCATCATTTCTTCATGCATTACTAAGGAATAAAGGAGGTAGAGCTGAACACTTTGCTCCTAAAAAGAACTGTTCTCGAAGGAGCCAGAGCCCTTCTACGATACACAAGTGGTTATCTATGTGAATCATAATGTCCATGTTTGGTAAAGTTGCGCAAGTGTCCTGATGCAGATGGAGATGCTCAGTTACGTGGTGCCTGTGGGCTGGCCATCTTTAATGCAGGTTGCTGAGTTCTATTTGTGGCTGGGCAGAGTCTCCTTGCACTGCGTGGGAAAGTTCACTCCAATCCAAACAAGCATCTGCCATGCTCGAGCATAATCAGCATGCTGTGGGAGGATTACGAGAGAGAGTGCAGAAATAAAACACCATAGCCATTGAAGCTGTCATAGCTCACCTGCTATGTGACAGAGAGAGCCAGTAGATTGAGATACAAACATCTGGAGATGGATGATTGCTTGTCAGACTAAATCCATATATAGGCATAAACATACACTGTACAGTATATGGATATTATTAAGCCCTTATTTGATAATTTCTTGCTGCTCCAAGGCATCTAGTTTTATTGTTAACAGCTTTACTCTCACAGATAGTTCCCATTAATGAGTAGTATATTTCATGAAGCAATGTTTAATTCAATAATTATTATTATTTTATTATTAATATGTTTAAGCTATATGAAAAGAACAATGAGCTAAAAGCTATAATGTGCTTGTTTGTGATGTTCCATTTAGAGTGGTATTCATGTATGTGTGTGAATGTGCCAGAAGACATGTGCATGTCTCCCTGTGCACCCATTTATGCATGTGTATATCACATCCAAACGTCTCATGCTGGAGGCTATGAAATGTGTTGAGTTGTTACATTTACAGCATTTGGCAGATGCTCTTACCCAGAGTCGCTTACAGAAATGCTTTGTAGTCATAAACATATGCTCTAGTACAAATAGGTCAGAATCTAAGAGTACCATCAGATAAAACATTTTGGGAGAAGTTATCTTGCTTTAGAATTAACCTAATTCCTCCCTCCCAGTTTGTCTCAAATATATCTTCTTTGTTTCTTTGTCTCTCTCGTGCTACCAGTTTAGGGACTACAACAGGGTGCTTGATGATGAGAGATCTGTGATGCTAAACTGGGGGCTCTCAACCCATTGCAGTGAAGAGCATACTGTACTGCTAATCAAGAGAAGAGTTCTGACAAAGCAGCTGCAATTAACCCTCATTGGGGTCAACACACTCCGCTCAGACTTGTCAAACCCATGCAGAGACACACATGGCCACACGTGCCTGTTCACACTCACACATATTAGCGCAAAAATGCACAGCCGGGTTTACTAGCTTGGCGTACTCCGTTGGAAGACACAATGTGCATGTGGTGCTATTTATAATTTTTAGCCATCTTGATAGGCCATATGTTGTCTGGGAAAAGTATTGTCTTCCTTAAAGTACAATCCAATCCAATGAATGCTCACTTAATTTAATAAAAGTTCTATTTTTCAGGACATAAACACCATGAAAATACATTAAAAATGCTGTATTTTGCACTGTTGCAATCCATTTTAATCTGTGATCATATACAGTATGTGGAGTTACAAGTTCTTAACTTGTTCTTTTAAAATCTACCCTCTGTTCATGGAAAAAAATCTTTTAAACTTGTGGTTTAAATCCTTTGATACTGAGAAAATAAGATTCTATTCCAGAGTTCAACAGACTTGTTAAGCTTGTGCCCTGTAACTTCATTCTTTCTTTGTCCCCTCGAATACAGATTGTCTAGAGGTTGTGAAAATACCATGATGCAAATTTATCTGGTTAGGATTCATTGAAAGAAATTTTAAATGATTTCTCTACAGGAATGTGTAGACTTATACAACAATGACTCTGGAGATTGTAAGTAGGTCATGATACCATAAAGCAAAGAAGACAATGGTTTCTCAGGTATGATATAACCAACACTTAAGTTTGTTATTTTTATGAGTTTACTCTTACTGGTTGATGATGGCATACTGTATGATAGTGGAGAGGTAGTTGGCGTTATCTGTAACTACTTCTCCACTGGTATCTTGTGGTATCACTGAAGTTGGCAACATGCTATTTAACAAAAAAATATATACTGACCTAACTATAATACCATCCCTGTCATGAGCTGACCGAGACCATAACAGCATTACTAAAGCTATCACAACAGTTTGCTGGTAACTAAAAGCAAGGGTTTATTATAGACTTGCATAAGATAAGTGACTTTGTAGGTTTATTGGAGCTCTGAATGTAGCAAAGCTTTCTCGTATCTGTATTCAGTTTGTTGTCTCCTGTCTGCTAAAGCAGCGGGGATTATTGTGAACAATAATTGACACTTCAGTCGATGAAAGCTTTAGGGATGGCATAAAATGTGTGTGGATAATAAGAGCTCGAAGAAAAGTCCCCACACAATCCCTGCTGATTAACATGTGAATGATGTGCTGTGGGTGTTGGTGTGAACCTCTTTGCTGTGATATGTCAGCAGTCTCACCTCAATAGAAGGGCCCATTTGCAGTGAATGAAGCCCATCTGCTGCTCAAACCACTCTGGAAACTGTTGCTTTTGCTGCATGTGTATTTAAATTGTGGATTTTGACTAATTGAATTCTTCCATACTCTCAATTAGAGTGAAGAATAATTAAACAGATGTGTGTGTGTGTGTGTGTGTGCACATTTCCTACACTGTGATTAGGAGAGGTCTTGCAGTGGCTTGAGCTGCTTGAAATTACGTAAACAATTTTACAAACAAGATGAATGTACCACTTTGAAGCATGTTTTTTTTTCACGTAAAGAAAACAATATAACATTTTTTGGGTTTATGGTTGTATTTTTTTGGCTTTTGTTTTGTGCTTATGTCACACTGCTTCATCTGATCTTATTACCAGCTCTGAGCACAGTGCTTATTACAATTGAGTCTCTTTTACCTTTATGATACACATTGACATGTATACTTGTGCATCATCTTCGACCATGTTGAAAACTACTTCATAACTCTTGGCCATCACCCTCCATGTCATAGTGGCATTAGCTTTCCTGTCCTGCTCTCTGTGATGGGATGGCATATGTTGGGCTGTTTATAAGGAGCCAGCAAAATGACTGTCAAGAGAAGGCATGTCCCGGTCAAAACATATTTCTATTAATTTTGGGCTCCTGTCTAGGCCATCTGGACCATTCCCAAGTGCCTAATCTGTGTATAGGAGAAGAACAGGAATACTGAAAGGGTCAGAGAGAGAGAGTGAGAGAGAGAGAGTAAAGAAAACATAGAATTATATGAGAGCCAGTAAAAGTGGGTGGTTAAATAAAGGAGTGGCATGCATTTAGAGAGCACAGTGTGTTGTAACAATTACAGTGCTCATTCTAAGTTTTCAGACATTTTCACACTTTTCACACGCATATTAAAATGAATCATTCTTCACATTCTTCTTCACACACACACACACACACACACACACACACACACACACACACACACACACACAAAGCCGAGAGAATTAAGAATTATCTGGAGAGGAGAAAATTATCTGTAGACCCTTAAGACAGAATTGTTGAAACACAGATCTGCAGAAGGATACAATAAAATATCTGCAGCACTGAAAGTGCTCAAGAGTACGGTAGCATCCATCATTCTCAGTTTTAACCAAGAACCCAAGGGTCATTCTAAATGAGATTCTGAGTTCCCTTGTGGCGATGGGAGAACCTCACAGAAGGATAACCATCACCGCAGCCCTCCACCAGTCAGGCCTATATGATCACTAAAAAGAATTTGACAACTTTCTCAGAGTTTGCCAAAAATACCCTAAAGGACTCTCAGACCATGTGAAACAAAATCCTCTGGTCTGATGACACAAAGATCGACCTACAGTATTTAAAATCGGGGGAATCAAGCATGGTGCATTACTTCATTAATACCATCCCTACAGTCAAACAAAGTAGTGGTAGCATCATGCCATGGGAATATTTTTCTGTGAAAAGACTATTTTTGTGAGAATAGTCAGTATAGAGGGAAAATTGATACAGAAAAATAAAAAAACTATCCTGAGTGAAAACCTTCTCCAAAGTGCTCAGGGTCTCAGGCTGGGGCTATGGTTTACATTTGAACAAGACAACGACCTGGAGTGGCTTCATAACATCTCTGTGAAAGTCATGTAGTGGCCTAGCCAGAGTCTAAATGCGAACCTGTCACAACTTTCCAAGCCATAGCCCTGCCATGATCACCTATGCACTCCTGTTCCATGATCCACCCCACACCTTTCTTTCCACCACCTCATTCTCCACTCTGTACACCTGTGCTCAATCAATAATCTCTCCTCCCTATTTAAACCATGCTCTGACAACACCTTGTCACAAGATTATTGTGTGTCTTCCTTGGCCAATATTCCAGCGCTATTTCATGCTATTTCACGCTATTTCACGATTGCGACCACACTTCGTTTCACCGACCTCACTCTCGTCTCACGTTTTGGACGTTTGTCATCAACAGTAGAACTGCTACCCAACTACAAGTTTGGATCACGGACCTTCTCTCATTTCCCTGGCTTCCAACCCTGTTTGCTCTATGATCTTCACAGATCAGCTACTATTCTGTTCATGTGCCTCCTGCCCATGCTGGCTTTCTTTGCGGAGCTCATTCCTCTCTCACTGGCTATCTGCGCTTCTGCATTCCCACATGGCTCACACTGCACATGTTGGCTTTCATAACAGAGCTCACTCAGCTTGTGCTAGCTCTGCCCTTCTGTGTTCTTAAAAGGCTCACTCTGCACGCAGAGCTTTCGTGCTGGTTTTCTCCACTTCGGCATTCCAGGAAGGCTTTCTTCACACACAGCCTCCCAATGCGAAGCAGCAACTATGCCAGTGTCAAGTGTGTTAATAAGGCACCCATGCTATCTGCCAAGCTTCCAAACAAATATTTGGACATTTGATGACTGTTGAAATGGTGTCCCTCCGATGTGTCCCATCATGCTTGAATAATAGTTTCAAAATGAAAGTTAAATGGAGGTGTTTCATGTAATCTGATTTACAACAGCGGTCATCAACGGTCATCAATCGTCCAACTGTTTGCTTGGATGGTATATATTGAACAACACTTAGCTAAAAATCAAAGTACCAGCTATACATGCAACCCCAGACAACTACAGACATGTACGAACGTGTCAGAAAGCATTTTTAGGAAATGTTCTGTGTCACATATTTTTATCAATCCTATCGTGATTGGTTCGACAATGTTTTTGGCCAGGAACACAACAATGTTTGATGGGTGGCTTTAAACAAGTTAAAAATTCTGTATATAAATGATACATTTGTAAGTTATCCCTAATGAGTAATGAAAAGAAACTATATAATTTGGATAATGCAATTATAAATATTTCCCTTCTCTAACTGTATGTTACATACACAATACTGCTCAAAAAGTTGAAAGAATGCTGCTCAAAAAAATGCTCAAAAGTTTGGGATCACTTGCAAATTTCTTTGTTTTTGTTTAATGATTTATTTTCTACATTCTACAACAATAGTGGGTATTTTAAAACTATGAAGTAACACATGGAATTAGCTAATTATGTAACAACAACAACAGGAACAACAGTCAGTTCTTATTTTAAGACACAGAGGTCAGCCTTTTTGGAATACCTTTTGCAAGAACAGTATTGTCAAGTGCATTTTAATAACCATGGAATTCATCCTAGACTCAAAACGAAGTTCACTAAATGACACTTGATGGCAAAACTGTTTGTGCCAATTGCAGTCCAAGCCGTCATGGCAATTGTAATCCTAAGCCTTCTCAGCAAAACTGTTTGTATCAATTGAAATCCAAAGGCATCTTCATGGTTTTTATGTTTACCTTTAAGCTGTCTATTGTGGCAATTCTCAGCAGTAACGACAAGTGTCTTACAAGTGATGAGAACTCCAACCAGAAAAAAACAAAACACAGAATATTAAGTTTGCTCATTGTCATGTCATGGTTAAAGACCGGGACCTTAGCAAGGCTAGTTATGGTAACATTAAGAAAATGAAAAAACAAAAGGTGGCACAGAAACAAGGCATCCTTGGATATATATTGGCCATCCACTCAGCCAAACCAAAACCCTGAATGAATGTGTTAAAGTGAAGGGTACGTAAGTGATGGTATGCAAACATTTCAGTTTCCCCAAAATTTTATGACCATGAATTGTAAAGATCCGCTCATTAACCTAAGAAGAAATAAAAAAATGTTTGTCTAAACAAATATGTTTTCATGCTAGACTGTGCCCAAATGTTACACCAATCCTCAAGACACCTTGTCTGGATTCCTCAAGACACCTTGTCTGGATTCTGCAGACATTCTCTCGCTAAAATTCTTAAATGCACTGTTTACAATCAAGTGTTTCTTTATCTCTCGCAGAACAACCTCCATGATCCCAATCAATCTGCATACAAAGTGGCACATTCCACACAGACTGTCCTTCTGTCTGTCACTGAGAAGCTCCATGCTGCTAGATCAGCCCGAACTGTCACCTGTCCTCATTTGAAACAAGATTAGACCACAAAATTCTGTCCTTGGAAGCCTTGGAATCTGTGGCACAGCATAACTATGGTTTGCCTGCTACCTAGAAAATCGGCTGTATGAGGTGACATGGAGGAAATCCACATCTGCTCCAGGCAGACTATCCAACAATGTTTTACAAGGCTCAGTACATGGTCCTCTTCTATTCTCCCTCTATACCTGATCTCTTGGTGAGGTCATATTCTTGCACTGCTTTTCATACCATTGTTATGTGGATGACACTCAACTCATTCTCTTCTTTCTTCTCTCAGACACTCAGGTGTCCACTCGGGTTTCAGCATGTATGGCAGACATCTCATCCTGGATGGCAGCTCATCAACTGAAGCTTAATCTCAGTAAAACCTAAACTGGTCCCACCATCTTACAAGGATCAAGGAAAATAACGCTTCTACACTTTTTTCTGTTCTGACTCCTAGGTGGTAGAATGAACTTCTAGGTGTCATGCAGAGGAATTTCTGGAACTTTTGTAAGTCATTGGATAAGAGTGCCTGTCACAGACCCTGGGGTCATACAAGGCCTGGGTGTCCCACTGAGTGGAGGCCACCAAGGTTTGGAATTTGTGCCTTCAGCACTAATTGGAATATTGTTCCCTAACTGTGGGCCATTGTAAGGGCACGGGGCAGGCTGAATGGGAGTGAACCCAATAATAGTCGGCAAGAGACCAGAGAATTGAGCTGGGAGACGTTAAAGGAGTGGTTTATCCAGTGCATAGTGGAAGGCAAACGAAGTCTGATGGTGTAGGGTTTGATGACTTTAATGATTGTGAACGGGCCAAGGAACCTGGGGGAGAGTTTGCGAGAGATAGTCTTGAGGAGGATATTACAAGCGGACAACATGACCCTTTGCAGCAACATGAGAATGCAGAACTGGTTATCCCAGAGGAGCATTACAGGGAGAAATGAATTGTCTCTAGGCGGCTGCGCTTGGGATGCCCCCTCCAGTGTGCCTATGTCTGACCTGCCCACAGTAGAGTCATGTCCCCGCCCAAACCTGGCATTGCCCAATCAGCATGGGTTCGGCCGGGGAGCTGGTTGAAGTGAGGGAGGTGCTGGCTCTGAGCTAGGGTTGCTTAGAAGTGCGTCGCCTTTGTCTGAAGTGTGAATCCACTCATCCTGATAGATTCTTTAGTCTTTAGGGAGCTGCTGGGAAACCAACTAGTCCTTGACTGACTCCGAAAGCCCGTTCAGAGAGGTGTCATACAAGGCCTGGGTGTCCCACTGAATGGAGGCCACCAAGGTTTGGAATTTGATGGCATAATCATATGCGGATCTGGAACCCTGACGAAGCTCCAGTAGTTGTCTCGCGGCCTCCCTGCCCGCGTGAGAGCGATCAAATACCCTCTTCATCTCCTCAGTGAAGGCGTTGAAGGTAGCACAGCAAGGGTCATTGGCATCCCAGATGGCATCCCAGATCTTGGCATCCCAGATTCCTGTGAGGAGGGTGATGATATAAGCCACCTTTGAGCGTTCAGAGGGGAAGGGTGAGAGTTAGGGTTAGACGAGAGACAAGAGAGAAATCGAGGCAAAAATCGAGAACGTGACTAGGGTATACAGAAAAACACTGGGCAAAGGTAAAAGCGGGGCACATGAGCAAGATACTGCGACACTGAATGTTTCTCTCGTTGTGCTTATAAAGCCGAGAGATAATTGAATGATCAGGTTCAGGTGTGTGCGCAGGGAGCGACAGGTAAGAGCGCAGGGAGAAAAATCCGGAGTGGAGTTTAGGGTCTGGAGGTTCTGGGTTGATCTGGCTGGCTCGTGACAATTTTATAATCAACGTAGTGTGCATAAGATAGGTTATAGTGACAGATTCTAGTAAGATCTCTATCTCTTGAAGCAGGAAGGAAAAGCATGGAGTTGTCTTCGTATTGAGTTTTGACATTATATTTCTGATCTCAGTAATATTTGCAAGATGAAAGAAATCTGAAATGAAAGACTAGTGTCAAGATTCACCCCAAGGTCTTTTTACAGCTGCAAATGATAAATCAGGAATGCCATTTAAAGCTGTTATGTAAACAGAAATCGTACTTTTAGCTGCGTCTGTTCCACTTCTGTTTTGTAAATACGTAGACTCACGTTAATAAGTATCCACTGTTTATCCATAAAACGTTCCACAAGCTAGTGTTTCTGATTTATCTTTGCTGAAATATACATTATAACAAAGGCAACAGTGAAAACCAGTGCAATACTTAAAGATGTACCTGTTTGCCCGTTACCCTGAGGTGGCATATATGAACAGTTTGACAGCAAAAATTGGAGTCTCTAATTTTGACACATTATATTTCTATTACACACAAGGTTGTCTATAAAAATGTTAATTTATAATGGAAACCACTCTACCAAATTATGTTAGAAGATTTAAATTTACACATTTAAAACAATCCATGACAGGTAGTGGCCCAGTTTTTGAGCTATGGGATAGGCTCCTGGCTTCTGTACAGGATAAATGGTATGGAGAAATGCTGACCATTATGACAAGCCAATCACATTCCTTATTTCTGTCATGTGATCACGATCAGTCATGTGATTTTTGAAATATAATTATGTAGAAAAATAGAATTGCATAATTTGAAATATGCCAGAGTGATTTAAAACACTTGAATGATTCTAAAAAAAACTGAACTAAGGTCAAGCAAAACAACAGAGACATAACACTGGTCAGAGGCCAGTACTAGATGGTATTAGATCATTTACCACTTTATTCAGTGCTTAAAGTGCAAGTCACACTGCATGCTTTTAACCAGAATGAAATGGGAGGGCTGTGTCAGGAAGGGCATACGTAAAAACCTAAAGAAATATATGGAAAAGGAATTTATGCTGTGTAAATTTTCTATCTTGAACACAAAGCGGAAGTTTGGTATTGACTCATAATTGACAGCTGACAATGTTTGATAATTGCTAGCTTAAAAGATTAGTTACATACTATACTTAATGCTAAGGAAATAATACATTTTTAGGATTATTTTTATCTTCTATTAGGGAAAAGAGATACCTCTCTACTCTGGCAATATTACGAGATTTTTCATAGAATAGGAAGCTCTTCTTCCATGATCTTTGGAATACTACCAGTTTTGTTTGATACCATTACTGTAATTATTTTACAGTGTTTTTTTTAGGTGAATTATTTTGATTATAGAGGACCCTATGCATTCAGTCCCCTGATCAAGTCCCCTGATGACAGACAATGATCCAATCAAAATTGATTACTTTGAAGGATTATTGATAAAAATCTGTGAAGTAACTGACATGAATGTGCATTTGATAAAGTAGCATACCCTAAGTAATGACTCCTTTTAAATGAAACAAGGTAAAGTTCAGAGATAGCTTAAGGCTGTTGAGATGCAGTGGTGTCAAAAGTATTCACATTCATTACTTGAGTAGAAGTATGGATACTAGGGTTTAAAAAGACTTCTTTA
>JAQMYL010000033.1:24921797-24932365 GCA_030014365.1 Clarias pachynema | reverse complement strand
TTAAACTAAATCGTGTGGTTATCCTGCCTACCCGCGCCGCTTCCGCGTTTGGGTTTACCATCCACGCTACAAAGGGCTAACCGCTATCGCTTCGTCTTCTGGTCTTCCTGGTTTGGTACATGACAAAAATTCCAGTTACATTCAGCAGTAAGCTGCTGAAGTATAAATTTGTAGAAGTTTTTAGGAGTTTCCAGAATTTTCTTGAAGCAACTGCAAATTTTTCATGGTCGACCCTTCAAAACGTCAATGTTGGAAGAATGCACCTGCTATCATATATATAGACATTCCATCATCCATCCCCATTGCGACACAGCACAGAGCTCCCCATGCCTACACTTCAGAAGAGGGTGAAGAAGTTGCTGATACAGATTACGGAGATGCAGTAACAGGTAGAAACTGATATTACCCCAACCAGAAAGACCTCAACAACTTGGGGAGAGACCTTGGTCTCACAAAGATCAAAGCCAAGCTTCTGATGTCAAGAGAATTGGAAATTGCTACAGTAGATGAAAGTGTGTATGTAGAAGATCAGAGAAAGTGTCACAAGTATTTTTCAAACTGTTTCAGCCGTCAAGTGACCTTTGCTTCTGAAATAATGACTGGTCTGTTTAAAACAACTAGAATTTCCTGTAACCCCTGGGAGTGGCGCCTCTTCATTAATAGTTCATGGCAGGAGCCTCAAAGCTGTGCTGCTACATAATGGAAACATGTATCCATCTCTTCCACTGGCTCACTCGGTGCAGCTTAAAGAGAAATACAGCAGTGTTAAAATCTTGTTAGACGCTTTGAAGTACGTGGACTACCGCTGGTAGGTGATCAGAGACTTCAAAATGGTGGCATTCCTAACGGGTCTTAAGGGGTCTAAGGCAGCTTCACCAAGTATCCATGCTATATTTGCCTATGAAACCACACATTTGGGACACTGTGGCACACTACTACAGCCAAGACTGGCCAGAGCGTACTGCATTAAAAGTGGATGGAGACAATGTCAAATGGTAGCCATGAAAAGTATTGTTTCCACCATTGCACATAAAATTGGGCTTGATGAAACACTTGATAAAGATTCTGCAGTACCTTCACAAATTTTTCCCAACACTCTTAGAGGATGAAGTAAAAGCAGGGATCTTTGTAGGCCCACAAATACAGAAGATAATTGAGTGTAAGGAATAATACACAAGGACACAGAAAGTTGCCTATAACAGCTTTGCTGCAGTGGTTTGATGGTTCCTTGGAAATCACAAAGCTGAAAACTATGTGGAACTTGTAGAGACCATGGAGCAAAACTTCTGCAAAATGGGCTAAAGAATTTCACTCAAAGTGCATGTCCTCTACGCTCATCTTGACAGATTGAAAGACAATATGGGTGCGTACTCAGGGAAACAACGCAAAATTTTTCATCAAAGCAATCTTGACTTTGAACGAAGCTACCATGCTGCATACAGTGAAAACATGGTGGGTGACTACATTTGGACCCTAATACATGAAAGCAATTTGCAGAATTAGCATTAAACTAAGGAAAACTACTCACTTTTAAATGGTTTTGTGCAATTAAAAATATGCATGTTTTTGTATTATAATTTTGGTCTTGTTATGACTTTGTGTAAGCCAGAAAGTTCACACTCGCCAGTTTTTATATGAATACTTTGAATTTTGGAAATATTATTTTCTTGATTACAAAATTTTTTTTTTTTAAAGAAATGATACCCATTTTACAACCTTTGTAGGTGTAAGATAATAGGAAATAATAATTACTATTCAAGGACAAACATCATGTTACATTGTGTTATTAGTGGCCATCCACAAATTGCTAATGGCAGATTTCAAACTTTGTCACTGTACTGGGGATTAGCTCATCACTGACATCTTGGCAGGAAGGGTGCTCTCCATTGTGTCTCTGGGGTGTTCCAACATGTATCTCATCAACACCATCCCCTCCAGTCTCACAATAAACATTTATTTCACCCACTCTGTGTGTGTGTGTGTGTGTGTGTGTGTGTGTGTGTGTGTGTGTATGTTTGTACTTGCTCTGGCAGTGATCATCATCCGCCATTTGGAGTTTGCCTCTGCATTGCTGGTTCACAATACGGGAGGTATGGATTTATTGGTGATGAATTGGGGTGTGCTGGTGCTGGCAATATGGGCTGTGCTGGTGGGTGGTTGCACTGGCAGGCTAATGCACTGATAATAATGAGGAGAATGAAAGAGACCTATTTGGTTTCATTCTCTTTGTTGTCTAACAGAAGTTCATCCAAGGACAGTTTAGTGAGAGATCATTGTGAATGTTGGATAACAGCTCAATTGGAACGTCTATACAAAACAAAACATTATCATGTTTTTGAAGGGAAAATTGCTGCCTAATCTCATAGGTGTACATACAATGTGCTTCAAAGCAATGTCTTTGCTTTTATCTCAGTGCTTCTGGATAGCATAGAGGTGCTAAAATCAAATGTGTGATTCTTAGGGTTAATGTTTAAGGGAGGTTTGGTAAACATGCATCGATTTTTTTATTCTGCTTATCAATTTGGAATTTTTTCGGGGACTTTAGGAGGAAACCTCCCAAGCAGTGAGAGAACATGCAGACTCCATCTGCACATACTGGAGGCAAGATTCACACAGAAACCCACAGTGCTATCCACCATGCAGCCGTTTAGAAAACAGCTGTAACTAATACAAATCTAAAATAATACAATCTGTTTGAAAGTGCAACATATATTTGTATATACACACACTATATACACTGTAAAAAAAATCCAACTAGATACATTTTTAATTAATTAATAATGTATTGTTGGTCCAACTTCTTACAGTGGTATTTCTTGAGACAACAGGTAACATTGTGTTCTTGAAAACTTTGAAGACAGATTGAACAAAGTAAAAAAATTAAGTTGAGCCAGCAGTTTAACTGAGATGCAATCATGTGATTTTATAAGACACCCTCCCCCCTGCCGGACTGACACTATCAAACTGCATTAAAGAGGTGAAGATGGCCGTTTTTTGTGGACTCTTTATTCTGGGTAAGTATTTAATTAAATGTTTTTAATAAAATGTGTTGCAGTTAGCTTACAGGTATTTTACATGAGGCCAGTGTGTTCCTGCTTATTGTTATTCTGAGGCACCCTGACATTACTGAGGTGAGCTTAGCTTGAGCTAGCGAGCTAAACTTTCAAAAAGCGTATCTTTTTTCCCCACTTTTGCGCAGCAACAGTGCCCTGCTCCACCCCAGCACACACGGCGAGTGCTCAGCTAGAGAAAGTTCGAAAAAAAACACCAGTTAATAAACAGTTAAGGAGCAGCTGCGCTTCAGTACTCGGTAAGTTAAGTCTGTGTTAGTTAGGCTTCAGAGTCGCTAATGCTCTTGTACAAGTGTTATATCAGTTAACATATATGTATATTTATATTGTGGCGTGGGCGGGGCGGCGGCTGACGCGCATCCTGCCGGGCGGGGGGGGTTCTATGTGTTCACCCTGTTGGGGAAGTTTGATTAGGTTGGTGGCTTCGGTCATGTTCGTGTGTTATGTGTGTGTGCTACCTCTATGCTAACTGTGCTCCAGTTCATGCTTAAGGCTGAATTGTGTGGGTCTCGAGTGAATGTGTTTCCCATGCTGTACAGTGACTGTGTGAAATAAACTTCTCCCAGCCATTTGCATTGGGCAGCAATAAAGCTCACTTGTTCTCCAAGAACCTTCCAGCGATAAAACGCTACATTGGTGTCAGAAGTGGGATGGAGATCAACGAGTTCGAGCGCACTATCGAGGACCTACGGAAAATCCAAGTAGGCCGCCGAGTAGCAGAGCAACTAAGGAAGAAGAAAGAACATCTTCCTGACGGAGCCAGCGCGAGCAAAGCGGAGCGACTAAAGCAGTGAGATGAGGATCCCGGCACTGGATCTCGGGACGGAAGCGGATTCTGGAACGGACTCATCGAGAGTTCCAGCGCCGGAGCAAGCTACAGCCGGCGAAGCGAGCTGCAGCTGCGCCTTCCCTCCTACAATGGCGAACCCTACGCATTCTTCGCGCAAGTAGAGCTAGCCGCCGACTTCGCGGGCTGGTCCCCTGTGGAAACTGCAGTCAGGGTAGCACTCTCGCTAGAAGGCGAAGCGCTCCGGGCGCTGGAAGACCTCAGGGCCGGTGAGCGGACAGACTGGTCAAAGCTATGAGAGTCGCTCCACTTCCGGTTCGGCGCGGGTGACCGTAAAGAAGCAGCGTGCGAGGAGCTAGCGGTCTGTGCCTCTGAGCCACTGGGCACGTTCGCCATGGACTTAAGGTGCCTCGCGCGCCGGGGCTATCCGGAATTCGAGCACGATAAGCAGGAAGAGCTAGCTCGTCGAGCATTCCTCCGAGGACTCCGACCGCCGCGGCTCCGCGAGCACATCAGGTTAGTGGCACCAGCTTCCCTTACTGAGGCGCTACGCAAGGCGGAGCGCGCTGAACCCATAATGGCGGAACATCACGGCGAAAGAGCCGAGTGACCATCCGCAGCTCGGGGGCGCTCGGTAGGTGAACCTAGCCAGGGACAGGGCTACCCGTCATGGTTAGGCAACGAACAAGCCTCCGAGGTTTCGCGGCGACACCGAGGCCCGGGACCTCAGGACTATCGTTGCAACGTTCTTAGGCCTGAGGACAACGTACCCCAGCAGCCGTTAAAACTAGCTCCGAAGGGAAGCCGCCTTCCGCAACCGTCTTTGTTCCCCCAACTAGTGGATTCAACTTCCGTTCGGAACGTTTAGGCAATCGCGCTGGAATTTATGTGAACTGTGTTCGGGCGCTCGTGGACACCGGTTCTACTGTTGCGTTGTGGATTACTGGGACAAAGCGAGCGCGTTTGCAGACTGCCTGATCCAGCCTTCAAAATTCGCACCGTTTCTGGGAGCTACGTGAAGATATGGGCGTGTCGCACGGTTCAAGTCAAAATAGGTGAGCGGACTCATTCTCATGAATTCTTTGTGGGAAACATAGAGGATGATTGCATTTTGGGGTTGGACATTTTAGAAAAATGGGGTGCGGTGTTAAACTTAAATGACGGAACTCTGCGTGGTAACTTCGGGTTAGCCAGGTTGCTAATACATGAACAACAGAAGGACATTTTAGCAGCGCACACCCGGGGGGGCGGAACGTCCGGTGATCGCACCATGTAAACATCCGGTAGCGGACCGAGCGAGTATACTGGGCGAGCTTTTGCAGCGTAGTAGTGCGGGGTTGAGTCCAACACAGACCGACGCTTTGAAGTCATTCCTCCACGAATTCGCAGATGAGTGCGAGTGCACCCATACCAACCTGGTGCAGCACACGATCGATACGGGTAACGCAGCTCCTGTTCGGCTACATCCAAGACGCCTTCCATTAGCTAAACGAGCTATCGCCGAACAGAATCTACGTGAGATGGCCGACTCGGGCGTCACTGAGCCGGCGTCCGGACCGTGGTCTTCACCGGTTGTGCTCGTGCGAAAAAAGGACGATTCTTGGCGGTTTTGTGTTAATTACCAGTGGTTAAACGAGGTAACGCGTAAGGACTCTTATCCGTTGCCGCGGATAGATGATGCCCTAGAACATGTTGCGGGCTCGGCTTGGTTTAGCTCACTGGATCTGCGTAGCGGGTACTGGCAGGTAGAGCTCGCCCCGGAAGCACAACCTAAAACCGTGTTCTCGATCGGGCAGGGGCTATGGCAATTTCGGCATATGCCTTTCGGCCTATGTAACGCTCCAGCCACTTTTGAACGGTTGATGGAGAAAGTACTGGTGGATATCCCACGCAACCGTTGCGTAGTTTACCTGGACGATTTACTGGTGCACGGAAAAGAATTTGAGGGCGCACTAGCTAACTTACGAGAAGTGTTTCTGGCTATCCGGCGGGCGAATTTGCGGCTTAACCCCAAAAAGTGCCAGCAGTTGCGGCAAGAGACCGCTTTTCTGGGTCACGTAATTAGTGCTAAAGGGATTTCTTCCGATCCAGCCAAAATTGCTGGATCGGTACATGCAGGTTCGGGACACTTCGGAGTAACTAAAACTCTGACACCGGTGTTAAGCAGCGCCGTGTCTATGACAATCACTGCCGGGGGCGAGACTTTGCTACTGGAGAGCAGGTATGGGTGTATTCCCCCGGAAGGAAGAGGGGGTTCTCGCCCAAGCTTATGTCCCACTGGGTGGGCCCCTGTACGGTAATTGCCCAGCTCTCCGATGTTGTCTACCGGGTGCGGTTGGCGGGGCAAGCGCGAGTGGTTGTGCTCCATCGAGACCGTCTTGCTCCCTACCAGTCGCACGCCGGCGAAACATTGAACTCTGCGGAGGCCGGACCGCCTCAGGACAATGTTTGCGCTCCTCCCTCCCCCACAGAAGGACTCCGGCGTTCACAACGCCAGTGCCGACCGCCTTCACGCCTCAGAGACTGAGGTATTCATGGTGACCGGGGACAGTCACAGCTCGGGTGGGGGCAGTGTGGTGTGGGCGGGGCGGCGGCTGACGACCATCATGCCTTGCGGGGGGGGTTTCTATGTGTTCACCCTGTTGGGGAAGTTTGATTAGGTTGATGGCTTCGGCCATGTTCGTGTGTTATGTGTGTGTGCTACCTCTATGCTAACTGTGCTCCAGTTCATGCTTAAGGCTGAATTGCGTGGGTCTCGAGTGAATGTGTTTCCCATGCTGTACGGTGACTATGTGAAATAAACTTCTCCCAGCCATTTGCATTGGGCAGCAATAAAGCTCACTTGTTCTCCAAGATCCTTCCGGCAGTAAAACGCTACAATATGTTAATTTAAATCTTTATAAGAATTCTCTTGTTCTCTTTAACCAGAGCTCTGCCGTGTAGGATTGGGTCAGAGGGGACACGGTTGCTCTTTTGGATCTACAGGAGAATCATGAACATGGTGTTAAAGTTATAGTAGTCCTTGAGGGCCTGGGTGACTATGCATGTTTGGTCAGGTCTGTGAATTCCAAAGGGCTGGATGTACACCTACAGTATGAAGCCATGCAGACAATTTCTATTGGGCTTGGAGAGACACTCTCCCCACAGATTCGCATGTTGAGAAACAAACTCTTGTTGCCATAGACTCTTTTTTATGTGTCTGACACATTGAGGAAAAAGTTTTCAAAAGTCAAATCTTTGCTAGTTTTTAAAAATGGTTATGGTATTGTAATAAAGTAATGTTTGTGCGTTTTATTTCTTGGGGTATTGTTAGGCCAACTTGTTTTTATAGAAAAACCAACTACATCAGTGGGCTACAATGGAAGACAACTTACCTTTTTGAATAGTTAAAAAGTTGGGCTAAGTCGACCCTAGAGAAATATAATTAATTGAGCCCACAACCAATACTACTTGAGCTCACTTAAATATCTGAATTACAAGTTGAGTCAACTTAAGATTTTTAACTGGGTACACATTGTGTCAACTAAAAAGCAATACTATATTTCAAATATTGAATAAATGAAATTTTTATTTTATACAACTTTCTCTAAAAATTGAGTAAAGTTAAAAAAGCTGTGCCAGGTGGCTTTTTTTTTTTTTTTTTTTTTTACCGTGTAGTGAAAGGAAGGATACAAATATGTTATGCTATTTATTAAGGATAATAAAATAATAGTAATATTGGTTCATCGTAATAGTAAAAGTACAGGTAGGCAGCAAAAAGGAATATCAAAATGAAAAAAAGAGAAATACCGAAAATGGTTGATGGTAAAAATTAGAAATTAATAAATAAATAAACTAGAAAGCCATACTCAGACTTAACAATGCAAGTTCAAATAAGAATACTCATTGAAAGAAAGCAGCAGAGTTTAAATGAAGAAATGAATCAAGATATAAACAACGAATAATTCAAACCACCTGGGAAATACACCAATTACAGGACAAGTGTGGACAGAGAACTAGAATCAAAGTGCATGTCTAAACAAAGCTAAATGATGTGAACTCAACATAAAACATGAGTTTGTGCTGTGCATTGCTGTGAATTGTATTGCTTTTTGAAAGAGGGATTTGTGATGTATGGAATAATGATTTTTTTTTTTTTAAGTTTCTCCATTGCTATTAAGATAAGCTTTAATTGATCACAGCTTGATTCACTCTGCTGTTGCCCTTGTTGTCCAGGGCCTCTACTATCAAGGTTAACTCTTTCTTCTTAAAAGGCTGGCCAAGGTACTTAGCAACTCTTTTCTTAAGCATATACTTCCTTAAATCCGATGGTGTTTGTTAAAGGATCTTAAAATATTATTATGAAATTGATAAAGAAACCTTTTTCTTTTTATCTGTTCAATCTTTTTTGATTATTTATTTTATGCAACAAAAAAAAAAACTATCCACAGAAATATAAGGCAGGCAAATTAGGAGGTATGCAAACAACCATAAACTAGACAAGACTAAATCAGTAAAAGTCTAACGGTCTAAGGTCAAAACCTAATTAAAGCAGGCAGAGAGCAAAGAATTGGAATCATCACAGACATCATTGGGAGCAAGACCTTGAAAGAAAATGTGTGTGTTAAAGGGAGTGGTGTGATTGCAGAAAGATTTTTGCAATTATGTGTCATAGGTGGGTGGCATGGTGGCATAGTGGTTAGCACTGTGGCCTTACACCCCCATGGTTGAGGGTTCAATTCCTCTATCCGGTTTGTGCGCATGGAGTTTGTGTTCTCACTGTGCTTGGTTGGTTTCCTCTGGGTACTCTGGTTTCCTCTCACCGTCCAAAGACATGTTGATTAGGCTAAATGGCATTTCCAAATTCCCTGCCTAGTGCATCAAGTCCCTTGGGTTAGGCTCCAAGCATCCCATGACCCTGTACTGGATGATGAGTATAGAGAATGTGAGAGTGTGATTGAGTGTCATACTGTAGGTACTTTTATTTTGGATGTCATATTTTAAGGTCATGGGCTAAGGACCATAATAATCTCAGACAGGGACATGACAATTTTTGAGGTACAGTTTTCTGTTAGCAGGTATGGCATATATTATGAACCTAACAGATAAGGTATATGGATGTTTAAATCATCTTTCAATTTTGACATATTGCATTTGTATTCACATTTGACTGGGAAATTATACAACAGATCAGTAAGATACAGCCAAAGATAAAGTTGGATAATTGCAAATTTAGACTTAACCAATGTATGTGCTTCAGAAAATATGTTCAAAGCAATTTCATGCATCTTATTTCAATATATTATTTAGATTTTGTAGCTAGAATTTTGCATTCAGACCTAGGTTGTGTTTACTTTAATTCAGAATATCAGATATTTTTTAATTGTTTCTGTAAATTGTACAAAGATCACTCAAACAATTAAATAGCAAAAAGAAAAAAAATGAACCTGCTTGTCTCATATACCATTGCAACTAATTCTTCTTATAAGGAACAGTAGACTGCAAAAGGCACATTTTTATCTTTAGCATAAATTTTGTTATACTGTATAGGTTTATTTCACTATTATGTACATTGTAGTACAATATTTCCACACCTATCTTTGACTAGCTGGGAGGTTTATTGAGCATGCTGGAGAATATGATTTTTTCTTGTACTGTAACTTTACTGTACTCCTTTCTATGGTTCCTGTATTGCCTTGTTGTCCTCACCTTTGTAAAAGAAACGCTATTTTCCTTTTTCAGTTAGATATTGCTATTGATATTATATTACTTGGATATTCTTCCACTGTCTTGCACATATCATAAGAGCATTTCATTCCGTAAACAATTAAATATGGCTGCACATGATTTTAGTAGATAGTCTCACCTCAAAAATAGTGACTCCAGCAATTCAAAATAATTTAGAAAATTATTAGATTTCTATTGTGAGTTCTTAAAAAAACATACTGGGGAACCTTCCCTAAAATTCTGACTATAACTTTAATAAGATCATCATAAAGACTAAGACTAATATTAAATCCAAAACAGCTACTGAAATAAACACTGCATGGGTTAGATTGTTCTGCAAAGTCAGCCTTGTGAAGGATCTAAATAAGACATATGCTTCAAAATTATATGCAGTGATGAACATTATTAAATGTTTATCAAAGTACAAAGTACATGCATTAAAATTATTCTAATAGTTTCTTTTTTGCACTACAATTTATTGCCAAAAAAAGACCATAGATGTGTATTCCCATAAGCAATCTTGACCAGCCCCATGCGATTAGAATAGATTTCGATAAGGATATTGTGTTTAATGTTTGACAATTTTCTAATAAGTGAAACCACACATGCAAACAGCCTTTTGTGTATTTAAAGGAAATGCTCCAGCAAGCAATGTTTTAAAATTCGCTGTCTGAGAAAGAAGAACTGAAGTTTAGAACTACATGCAGCATGACTCAAGCAAGAATAACACAATCACATTCTGGCATGAAACAAACAGAACATGACAAAGACCTAAAGATACTTAGGCAAAGTGAAAATGTAAGTTTCACCAAGATGATGTTTGTCGTTTAAGAGTAATTGTCAAAAATAGTCCTGCTAGTACATTTAGGTGGTTTCATGTTCCATATATGTAGAAATCGCTTGGAATAAGATTAGGACTGTGCAGGGTACTGTTAGGGTTGCAGGTCGGGGAGGATCCAAGTGCAGTGGAGCAACTTCCGGGAATTTATTATCTTTGGCTGTGA
>JAQMYL010000033.1:24832371-24853160 GCA_030014365.1 Clarias pachynema | reverse complement strand
AATGCTCGGCCCGGTTCCCCAGTCTCTTCTGCTTTTTATACATTTAGCTAATAAGCACCTCAGGTCAGGTGCGCAACCCGCGTCACCTGACCGAGGTGCTTCCTGGGAAACCGAGCCTCAAACTAAACACAGAAGACTACAAATGAAACTCTGCCCTCTAGTGGGCAAACCCTCACAGCTTGTTTCTCTCAATGCCGCCTCTTTGGGTTATATCCTTTTTTTCTTCCTCTAGATCTCACTCAGATTCGGTTCTAAAATTGTTAAATGGTGAGTGCATGGTTAGTGCATTGCAGACCAATACACTAGCATGGGCCACAGATCCACAAATCACCATGCAGGCTGTCTGCAATGAGTCGGGTATTTTTGAAAATATACTACTCAAAAAATTAAGAGAACACTAACACTTTGACTTGAACACCCCTCATATGTGAATGTAAAGGTAAATCAAACCAGAAGTGTCTTCCAGTAATATTTTGAGCAGTAATGATTGATCTGTAAAGAGAACCATTCTCCAGTGTGACACTAGCTATCAGAAATGCTTTGGTTTAGGTTTATTGCCCAGATAAGGCCACTGGTTTTCCTTAATATGATATTTAAGTCTTATTAACTGTTTCTGTGGCTGGTTTCATACATGAGACTACCATGAGCTAGAAGCTGCTAGAACACCAGTGTCTCTATTTACAGTTATAAGCAGGTTTTACGTTATAATGAGATATTAAAAACTAAGATTAAAGCCTCTGATTCACTAAAATTTGCAGCTGACAACATAGACAGAAATAAAAATAGGTGAAAATTGTTACCAAAGTTATGATTGGAGAGTAAAGGTGACGCATTCAACCCTATGAACAATGTTCCAAATGTTATACATTGTGGTATGTTCATTATATGCTGCCAGTGGAATTAGTGCATAGAACAAAGTGGATGGAATAATGAAGAACAAGGATTAGCTCATGTGGCTACTTGTGACAACAAGGGGCAGACCACAGATGGAGACAAACATCAGATGAAGCTTTTTAGGCTGTTTCATTTAAGTGTTGGAGGGGAGTGAGGAGGTGAAAAACATGGACATCATGGTATCAAGCAGGTGCTTTATATGTAAGAAACTGTGATGTCAGGTGGGTGTAGTGGCATGCTAATAATGCTAATAAATGCTAATACATAAAAAATAAAAAAAATTGAAAAACATCCAGCTTTACCTTAGTAAGCATAAAGAAATTCTCATTTACAAATTGACAAAGTTCAGTCGAACAGGACATGAGGCAGGAGAGGGTTCGATTTTTAATTGGGTGTTTGGTAACTAATAATTTAAAAGATTTAGATCCATAGGTCAATTAGTATTATCAATAAGTATTACATACTTGAAATTAAAATCACACTACACAGATTGATGATTTTATGTGGAAATAAAAAAATAAATGTTTTAGTTATATTGTCATTTACATAATTGTTTATGAATTTATCTGGCCTAAAACTTAGTCAGATCAAAATCAGATTTTCCCCCCTATTATTTTCAATTTTGTCACGGAAAAAATACGTTTAATTCATGAGTCATTGCTCCTGCATATTATTGCTGTAATATTTCTCTGGTGTCATATTTCTCAGTAGCAGTTTTGCTACTGTATGAAATAGGAATCCAAGACTTATTTTTCTTATGTTCACTTTAAAGATTTACCTAACCAAGTTCTGTGGGGTCGATCTGGTGATCGATAAAGCTCTGTGTAGTAGCTGATGTGAATGTATGTTTAACACCAAACTAAAAAAAAAAAAACTTTTTTCATCAAATAAGATATTATAATGTATTGTCTTAATTTTATTCATTGTAATATTAAGTCAGTGAGAACTAGAATTTCTTAAGTGAAAATGTATACTCTTTAAATATTTAATATATATAACCTGGAAATACTAAGTGAACTTTAATCTGAAAGTGTAGCTTGTGTTTGATTTCATGCATATGTATGTCCTTGGAAAAGACAAGCTTCATGTAAGTGCATGTACTGTAATACACATACGTATGGGTAGTCACAGTAGTACACAGTGTGTGTGGATGGGTATAGGAGGGGATGTGAGCTGGGGGGTTGTTGAGCAGTCTGACTGCTTAAGGGAAAAAAATGATTTTCATGTGTGTTTATTAACCTGTATCTCCTAGCCTACGTAGCTCTCATGCCAGCTTACTTGCCCTGTTTCTGTTTTTCATCTCCTTCAGTTTCATTTCCGTCACTTTTCTGTTGGAGCTGTGGTCCTGGGCTTTCTGGCAATTTTGGAAGGGATGAATACATCCACTGGCAGTTTTAATCCCCTGTATAAAAGTAGTTACAACAACCAAGATAATAAAAAAGACTGTTGGCTGGGAGAGGTCAAAGCCAAGACCTTATAAAGCTGTTTATACAAATAATAGCTTTATATACAGTAGTTGAAAAGATTTGATTAATCATTAAAAAAAATAGCAGCATTGTATGTATACTCAATTAAACATTTAGTCATGTGGAAAGCCTCATAAACAAGTCCATTATGTTCAGTTAAGTAAATTTTATTACTCAAACATAGACAGAAATAAAAATAGGTGAAAATGTATCTGTAATTTGTTAAATTGTTATTTAGTCTTAGGAACATATACTGATGAGTAATAACATTAAAACCCACCTGCCCGATGCCAGGTAGGTCCCCAATGTGCCACCAAAACAGATCTGATCCAACGAAGTATGGACTCCGAAACTCTGCAAATCACGCCTCCTCCAACAGCTTGCCTTCTTCCCACTGTGCATCATGGTGTCCTTTCTTACCCAGGTAAGCGATACAAACACACACACACGCTTAGCCATTCACATTACGTAAAAGAAAACATGATTCATCAGACCAAACCACCTTCTTCCATTGCTCCATGGTTCATGCTTATGTGCCCACTCTAGGTCCACTCTGAGTGGTCAGCATCTATGCAGCATCATACACATCAATCTGTGAAGCACTGTGTTTGCTGTATAATGTAATATAAAATGGTTTGTGTTATGGTATCACAAATCGTATCACTTTATTTACAGGGTGAACTTTCTCTTAGAATAAGCTGATACACTGGACAGTTAAGGTTCAGGAAGGAGCATAATTTGTTGAGTTTTAACACTGGTACAATCAAGAAGAAACAGTAGGCCTCATGTTTTGAAATGGTCATGGAAAATAGCACCTTTAGGACATCAAAACGTTTAGAGCTTTTAAAGCTTATGGATTGAAACATCTATTGAGGCCGATCACTGCACTGCATGTGCTTAGGTTGTTCTTCTACATTTAAATGTTCAAGTGCACCTTGCACACATTTGTATAGAGATCATCAATAAACTGAAGAGTTGGGTCAAATTGTCCTATTTTCATGTCTTGTATGTAATTGAAATACAGTAGCTACAGTAGTAGTAGTAGTACAAGTACTACATCTGAAAAAGTATTGTTCATTGTGCTTTAAAATTATGGTTTTGTTTTATTCTTGTGTTATTCTAAAAAGCCTGGTTATTTGGAGCACCACCTAAACATCCAGTGACCATAATCTGCTGCAGTCACAATGCCACATTCTGGCCCATGGTTTGTCTTAAGCTCTAAGCCCTAGACATAGTCAAGTGCCAACTAAGTTTCCTAACTATGTTACCACCCAGGTTTAAGGCTCATTTAAAGTCATGGCTAAAGCCAGTTCCATCTCCCTTGTTTAGGGATCTCCCAAGCCCTGTGACTTTGACAAGCTCTGTTACAGACCCCACAAAGCCCCCACCCATCCCTTATGCAGGTTTTGAAGGACCTGACCAAGAATTGTAGGCAGGGTGCCCTGGTCCTCCATATTGTGAGAGTTGTTTTGAACTTTACGTTCAAGGACTTTTACAGTATGTTCCAAACCTCCTGTTTGGTTATTGTTTGCAGCTGTTTCTGGTTAAATTGTAATTACTTTGCTATATAAGCCTTTCGAAGTTTCTCTTCTGTTTAGTTTCTTATTTTATTTTAAGCTTTCCTTTTATTTTTATATCTCAAATTATGCTTATTACTTAAAAGCTTTACAAGGTGAATCTTAGACAATGAGTAAGGAACGATGAAAATAAAACTACGACCTTTGTCTAATGTACAATTAGTAATGAACCAATTTAAAAAAGAGAACTGACATTTAACTTTTTGAACTTCCATAACCTGATCCACATCACATAAAATAACCTTTAAGATTTCCTGCGTAATGCTTGCTTTTGGGACTTAGTCCAGGACTCAAAAAATAACTGTCAAATCTGTAAGCATTTGGTGAGTCTGACCTTTAGTTCGTTGTTGTGCACTGGCTCAGATGAGGTCAGCATCAGAGTGCACCAACCCCCAACTTAAAACCTCCACCTGACATCTGTCCATTATTTAGAAGCCTTATATATCGATGCAGGGCTATAATCAAAGATGCCTATGGCAGTATAAGAGACCCTAGTATTCTTTTAACTGCACACCAACCTTTGTGCAGCTCATTTCTAACTCTGTACAATATTTAGCCATAATTAATAGGTATATACATAATTTTTTTTGCTTATGAATGTATGTTTATTATCTAACATAATGGGCAAGAGCATTGTTGACTTAGTGGAAGGCTTCTTAACTGCCATGTGGAAAACCTGGGTTTGAGTTGATGTCAAATGGCATCCCGATTCCCAGTGCCATTCCCAACCTCAGATAGAATGGGAGGGTTGCATCAGGAAAAGCATCTGGCATCAAACCTGTGCCAAGTCTTATGCAGATTGGATGGTCTGCTGTGGCAACCCCTTAATGGGAGCAGCCAAAAAAAACAGCAACATAAATTAGTGGTTAAATGAAGGTCAAACAGGGCATAATTGGTTCATAAGTAGACCTTAAACAAGAAATCAATACCACTGGAGGGGAAAAGTTAAACTTACCAACCATCTAGGTACAAATATTAACACTTTTCCATAGCACCTTTTCACAATAACTATTTTACTCCACCAATATGGAGTAAAATATTATTTGATACTCATCATTTTCTTTCTATTCCAGACCCAGCTTCTGAGTACCTGCTGAATCTGTTGGTCTCTGTCTGTATTCTCCAGACATGTGAATTCTGATCAGTGGGTGAGTTTCCCCAGGGAGGACTTTATTCACTGTAACACATCTGAAATACCAATAGGTTGTCTGACATATGATTTATTTTTATTTTTTTGCTTTGTTTTGTTTTGAGAAATGCCTGTTGGTTTCCCAGCAGGATGTAAGCCACAAAGACAAATGCTTTAGACCTTCAACGGACTGCGACATTGCACTCACTAATACAGTGTTAGGACTCTTACAGGACAGTGACCTGAATAGTTAAACTGTATATTATAATAATAATAATTATTATTATTATTGTTATTATTATTATTATTATTGTTGTTGTTGTTGTTGTTGTTGTACTATTTTTCTCTTTATGAAAGATTTTTCACATTACATTACAGTGAAGATGAATGACTGGTCAGGGAAATCTCTTTTTGGTCACGAGAGTACAGTAGGTGCAAGTTTATACGCCTCAAAACCAGGCGAAAGAAATTTCTCCATGCAGGCTTACAGTGTGGCTTACTCGACCAATTAAATGTAACTTTATTCTACCTGGATTTTTAAGAGGGATAAAAACTTATGTGGTGTAAAAACAGCCATCAGAAGATACTTTACACACTTTCTGAAATGTTTAAAATATTTCAAAGGCAGATTAAAATACCTATATCTATGCTCATATTTTGCACACTCCAGTGACAGTCATATGATTAACTGTCACGTTATCACCTCTGACATGGGTTACAAGATTGAAAAGATTTCATTTTGCCATTTGTACAAATATCAACAGTATGAGTGTATTGGATTTTTTTTGCAGAAGTTCTCTGAGTTGGTGATAAAAAAGAAAGATAAGAAAAGTAGAACAAACATATAATACAAGAATAAATAGTAGAAAGATTTAAGCTGTCAGACTATACAATTCATGATATTATCTAATGTTGTTATGTACTATGGTATATTTTAAACATGATTCCCTGATATTGAACTATTGCAATAAATTAAAAAAAAAAATCAATTAAAGCAATTGCAATTTGTCTTGACGGTTTAATTTCACATTTGATATCACAATAGAATACTACAGTGGACATTTAGTGTTTGTACATCACCCTAGATATTCAGCATTAATGTATATTCATAAGCACATTGTTTCAGAATGAATATATTTTGAAAGTTTGTGTCAAAGTTCGAAGGCAGTGTCATAAAATCAAAAACACTGCCTTTTGCTGAAGGGGAATATTTATTGTATAGGGTAACCTTTAAAATAAACAATCTCAGCTTGCACACAAATATGTTATTTCTATACACTTGAAGTGACCTTTGAAATAAATAGCATTTCACCATGGAATAATTCATAATTCAACAAATGGCAGTTGTCTTTCTAATGGCATGAATAAGCTCATATATATTCCAAGACTTAGGGACTATCTTAAAATTAGAATATCTCATTTTGAAAATAGTTTGAAGGGGCCTAGATCAATATACTCACAAATAAAAACACTTTAAAAAATAATACTTTGTGACTTACAGTATGTAGGTTTTTTAATAGTACCAGACTTTCAGTTTTTTATTTTTTTTGGAAAAGGCTTTCTCTTATTTTCATACTCAAATAGCGTAATATCTGCATTTAAAAAAAAATATATATATATATTTTACTAGCTCTGCTTTGAAGTTAACATGTCAAGTTATTATTGGACGTCTCTGGTGACATTCTGCCCCCTGTCCTTTCAGACTTGTATATTTCCCAAGCCTAAAAGAAACAACCAAACCGACTCTTATGAAACATAAAAGCTCAAGGGGCAGGGTTTCTAGTTATAAAAGTGGTAAAACTTATGTTTCTGATCATAGGCACAAAATCAAGCGCATTTTGTGACATTCTCTGTGTCGTTGTATTCTGATAACAAAAACAGACTCTCTGGACCCCTGGGATGGTAGAGGTACAAAATACCCCTTAACCATAATTTACTAAAACTAAGAACATGATGTGGCAGCAAATTTCAATGTCTGAAAGCAATATCCTACTTTGTAACTGAAATGTATAAAATATAAGGTAATAATAATGATAAATATTTATAAATATATTATAATTTATAAAATATTGATCTTTGGTATCAGAAAGTGTACTGTGATTAAGTTATACAAGCAATGAGACAAAATTGTGATTGGAGGCCCTTAGTAGTGTAGATCTTAAACCATTAGGCCATGTACTGAATATTGTATATTTCATGTACTGTATATTTGTTTCATTTAAATAGCAGAGGTTTGATTTCTTTTGGCAGTGTTTTTTGAGTTACCAGTGATTCTGACCCCTTTTGCCCTTGGGACCTGTCTGACACATCCTAGTGCCCCAGTTCTGGTTGAAGTTCTCATTGCATGGAGGGCTCTGGCTGCTGCTGGGGATGCCCCTGGGTGGTCTGGGGATGCATGTAGTGACTGAGGATGGTTCCACTTGATGACCATGCAGATGGTGTTGGACTAGGGCTGATGCAGGCAGTTATTCTTTGATGGCTTGTGACAGTCACTAAATCACTTAGTAGCTAATCACTGAAATTTCTACAACCAGTTTTGTACCCAAGCCTCCATTAGGAAAAAGTGTTTTTATATTAATAACTTAATAACTTTCAACCTGGTAGGACACAGCTACGTATACCAAGTATTGATGTATCTTGTCATCTCATGGATTTCTTGCCACTGGCTTTTTTAATGAAGTGGTATACACTTAAACACTGGTTTTGAAGCTTTTATAAAAATAAAATAAAAAACAGGGGACTCCTGACTGGTGCAACATACAGTAAATACAGAAATTTGCCCTATCACCAGGCAACTGAAAATTCAAATTGTGATGATGCCATATGTGCTCGGGGCAAAAGGAACATTGTGTATCAATCACAGAAAACTAGCTATTGGTTGGTGTATACATATCTCATGTATGCCGAAGACGCCAGATAGCCTTTTCTTTGGAAGCTGTGATTGTAGTTCAACTGCTGCTTTTACTTTAATTTCTGGCTGCCTTCATTTGGCTTTAAGGAATGATTTGTTAGTATGTTCTCATTCATAGTTGGCGCTATCATATGATAGAAAACTGCTGGCAGGTGAACATACTGGGAAATATGGACAAATGCCACAAGATTTGGACTAACTTGTCAAGGCGTAGACAAGGAATACCTATATTAACCTAGAGTTTGTTGTAGATATCAGATGACTGGACATTTTAGGCCATTGAGGACATTAGGGAAAAAATATTTATATTCTTGCCTAAAACAGTAAAATCACTGTGAACCTTTAGAAAGTGAACTTACCCAGCTTCATAAAAAGACATCCAATGTTAGGTGGAAATACAAACCTTTTTTGTGGCTTGTCTCTGTCTGGCATGCAGCTTTTTAATCTACCACTTACTGATCTGCCAAATGGGAGCACTTGATCTTCTGCTTCCAGACATGTGTGGTTTAGTCTAGCTCCACCTCTCAAGAGTGTATTTACCATAGTTTTGGCTGGTTACATGGCTCTGATTCCTTGCTACTGGCAGCAGTATACCCAGTACTAAAATATTGATTGTGTTGGCATGATGGCATTGACATACTTTCAATACTTTTAAAAGAAAGTAAAAAGAAGGCAAAGAATACAGAACCAGTCTAGATTTTTCGGTCATTTCTATTGTAGTATTCCATCAAAATTATAAAGTGTCTACCTATCTATTTGTAATCAAAGATGCTTTGTCCTCTTAGAGCATATTCATATACACAAGAAAAAGCAAAGTTATACACAGCAATAAGCACTTTCTAATTAAGGGAAACAAAATATACTGGAATATATTCAAGTATTAGTCACATTCTCTAGCAAAGGTAGTGAATAAACATATAGTTAAATACACTGCCTGGCCCAAGAGAAAGTCACATACTTTAGTATTTAGTTTTTCCAAATTTAGCTTTAATGACAGTGCACAGTGTAGTGTTCATGTGTGAAAACGATTCGTCATGATCCTATAATCATTTTTTTCACATTTTTGGTCCTGGAACATGCCAATGCTAATCCATTGATGGTATAATCTGGTCATTCAGTACATTTATATAATCAGCTACCTTCATCTTATTGCTTATCTTATAAATGCTGAGCCTAGACATAACGAAACTAGACCTACTGAAACAACACCAGAAAATACCACTGTCTCCAGTGGTTCTTTTATGGCCATGCGACATTTTGGTCCTAATCTTATCATATTGTGCTTGTGAAAATGCTCTTAATTTTGCTGTTAAACATAGCTCTGGTTTCTACTGTTGATTTATTATGATGCAGGTTCCAGTTTCAACACAGTACAGGTATTCATAAATCTTTTATTGTCTGTGAGCCTGACTTTGACATAGGAAATACATTCCTATGATTAAGAAGGGGAGGGGTGTCTGGTTCCTCTCCCTGAGGAAGGTTTAAAATCTGCAGGTTTAAGTACCTGATGGCTTGAGAAGCTGGTCTGTGAAGATACCAAGATTAGGGAGGTCTTTTGTTATTCCAAAGTTTGGCTGTGTTCTGGGTCCATGGAGCCATGGACACAGTCCATGTCCCTGGAGGATACTTCTCCCCTTGATAATCTGCTTCTAACACTTGCGCTTGTACACAGGCCTCTCAAAAGATGAGATCAGGGCTTCTGTGGATGAGGCAGTGCATCTTTCTTTAAATAGGACCAACCTTTAGGCACACCTGATTGCATGCCATAACATCATCATATGTTGAGCCCTTAAGCTTTTGTTCTCACTTATCCAGAAAGGCTCACATAGATGGAGAATGAAGGCTCCCAAACTCTAGGTTTCTACACTTAAAAACTTGAACACATAATTCAGGTAAATTCCATATATAGTTTATCAAAAATCAACCTTGTTGATTACTTGTCTGGTGGTCGCCTTTCTGACTTCTCCTAAAACCATGAAAATAATAATTTTGTGTTTCTCCGTATCATTGGGCCCTAATCTGCCTCAACATGCATCTACTATTAATTAGTAAAGAACTTGCAGTGCCAGCTACACTCAGATTTCATTCCCTGTGCATTATGGCTGTGGTATGTTGTGAGCCATCCTATATACAGTACTAAATAAACAAATAAATTTAAATAAATAAATAAATGTAAAATATATATTGTACTATGTGAAAATTTATTGTGCCACTTACTGTATGTCTGGCAAGTTCTCAGGCCACAACAGGACATCCACTAGTGATAGGAAAAATAAAGAACGTTGCACTTTATTAAGAACAAGCCAAACTTTATTAAGGCAAAGAATTCTAGAATAAAATGAGATTTTATATATAAAAAAAGAACATTAAGAGTTTTATACTGTATCATCCAACCCAATACAACTTTAGTTTTCAACCTTTGCACCATGGACCAGTTTTATGTAAGGCAATTTTCCATGGCCATCGCATGCCCATAATAAAGCATAATAAAGTTGCGTAATAAATACAACAAACCATAACGCAGAACCAATGTGAGCCCTGAGCTCGTTTCCCAATGATGAGATGGTTTAGAAATTATAAGAGACAAAGACAAAGTGTATTCCTTATGTCCAGTCTGCTCTGTAATTTTGTTTTTGTTGCTGTCAATGTAGACAACCCCATTCACAAAGATAGGTTGTTGGAAATGGAAGCAGGGTTTTCAGTGCTTTTGTGGCAATTACAAGATATTAAACCTTCATTTTAATCCAGAACATCAGCAGAGTTAAAGTTGACTCAAACATAAGGTCACAGCTATTATACAGAGTGGGCTTGGAGCATGTGAAGCTCCTGTTGCGATAACCGATAATTTATGGACCGACTCTTGGCATTTTCTTTTAAAACCAACTTGCTTTTTATTTGCAGTCTCAGACTCTCATCTGCTGTCTCACCATTCAAGTATTTTCCCTTTTTAAAAAAAGTTCTTCAGAAATGTTTGCTTTTTACAAATTTTAGCTATAGAGTTAGTTTAAATTTAACAATTGGTTTAATTTTATCAAGAATCAAAACAGGGAGGAGTGCAGGGAGATGTGGAAAAGAGGTACAGACAGAAGTGAATGGAAGATGATCTGATAATTTTTCCAAATATACACTCTGCAGATTTTGATAGTCAATAAAATGGGAATAAACATTTCAAATAAAAGTTTTATTTATTTATTTATTTTTTTGATACCTGATACCGAATCATCTACGGCCCAGTACCGTTCCACTGCCCAGTGGTTGGGGACCACTGCCTTACAGTACAACATCAACAAATCTTTTAGACCTCATGCACACCTGACTTCCCCATCTGCCCTGGCCACAAAACAAAGAATAACAGACAAAATACTTGCCATGCAAAGGATGCCATTTTACTTTTAAACTGAGGGACATGCGTGTATATACACATCCTGATATCCTGTCTTTTTTTTCTTTTTCTTTTTTTTGCTACATTTGTTGATGTGGAAGCTGGTGAGTTTAACTTGAAGCCTTCCCCATCAATAAATTTCCCTGCCTTTTTATAAGATGCAGTGTGCTCAGCAAGCAAAGTTAGTTGCTTTAGCAGTGGGAAGTATATAGTATAAGCGTTAGGTGCATTTGTTTTGGTTCGTGATGGTGAACTCATTAATTACAAAACTAATGAAAATAAATGTAGATAAAATGTAAACAAATTACTCTCTTAGTTAACCAAGTACATTTCAACAAATTCTTAGTATAGCAAAGGTGTCCTTATATATTGTTTTAACACCCAGAATTCTATATACTACTTAACCTTAACATATCCTGCAATAATTAACACACACAAACCTGGTTGGTTTCCACTGTCCATAGCTTTATTGCAATTATGTCTTGTGTCATTCTGCCGTAGGGCTACATTTCTGATCATAGCACTTTGCCTCAACCATGTTTTACAAAAAAAAAAACTACATTATACAACATACACTACTGAAACATATACATGTGTATTATGTATTATCAACTCAAAATGATCAAACTATACAAATAGGATTTACCAAACAAATGTACAATAAATCCTTATAAATCCAGATGTTTGCTGTATAACTCCTTCCCTAGGAAACAGCACCCTGACAGTTGCAGAATAATTGCCTAATGGTAGTGCTGCTGTTTAGCATAAAGAAACAAACTGTTGCATAATATCAATGCTTTTAAATGAAATAAATAAAAACTTGTACACTTGTTTTCACATTATCACAAAGCACTTTGAAGCTTTTAGACTTATAATACGGCAGTAAGATGAAAGAAAGGAAAAGGTCAATAAAAGGGTATAACCTTTTGCTGATCTGAGCAGTCAAACCAGGTTTGATCTGACCCTTTTGATTGAGACTGCAGTCTGATTCAGCTGTGTTCTGATGTACTTGCCCTTATATAGCAGCAGCAAAGCATCTCACTCAACCTGTCCCTGGAAACTGTCCCTATCCTCAGGTTAGAAAGAGAAAGCAGATGTTTACAAGACAGCTTGCACCATTAGATGCTGTGACAGTCTTTATAAATATTTTATTAAGATCTTTGACATTGCCTTAATGGTACTTGTGGACAAATTGACTTTGAGTACAAGTCAAATATTTTATGAGACCTTTGACATCTATTTTTTTAAAATTTATTCTCAAAAACCGTACCAAAAGCATCATTATTCCCCCATTATTCCCCATCCCCCAGCATCATTAATTCTACAATCAAAATACACTCCACATAGACACTAACCTGAGCTCAGCATCAAGCCAGGAGCTCTAGAGCTGTGAGAAGCTAAGAACTAGCACAGTAACATTAGAAGTCAAATGTGTCTGTAAGTTTATGCATACTGAGCAGCTCTTTCCTGTCATTATAGACAGTATGAGCAGTTTGAACAGATATGTTTGGCTGGCTTCACATGTATCAGAAGAAAAAATTCTTAGCCCTTACCCAACCTGGTTAGTAGTTGTTGTCAGAACTTTTTATTTATATGCCACAATCTTCAGCATTTACTGAAACTTCTCTCTGGTTACCTTTCTCTCTTGCAGCACGAAGGGATAAGCATAATAAATTGGTAGTAACACACCACACATGAAAGTTATTTTATGTTAACTGCTGGTTCAACCTGCCCCTCTCCCTCCACAGCACAGGCACAGATGCTCGACCACACCCCCCACTTCCACATACACCCACCTCCCAACTTAGGCTGGGGAGTCATTTGGCCTGCAGACAACTCCCTCAGGAGAGACAATCTACCACTAGCACCTGCAGCCCCTGTGGACTATCCTTAATCTAAATAGCTTACTGTAAGTGCCAGATACCAACAAATAAATACAGATTCTTGTAGTTGTTGACTACCTTTACACACTTGCACTTAAAGGCAACAGGAAACGGAGGGAATTCAACTGCATTATTTGAACAGTATATCAAAGTCAAAAGTATCTATCAACACTCAGTCAAAACAAGTGTTGTATAAAAGTAAGCTGTGTCTAACCATTTGAACAGTTCATCAATGTGCAGCATTGGATATGCAGCACATTCAGACACCACATTAAATTCATTCATATTTTTCTTGTGTTCCGGTAACCTTTATGGGCAGCTTCATAAAAAAAAGAAAGAAAGAAAGAAAAGTGTGCCAATTTGATGCCCTACAAGATTGGTTTAACACATGTAAAAATTCTTCCTGCACCATGGCAACCTGTGACAGTAGGTGGTGGTCTTTACTGGGGACCAGGGTAAATTGATTCTTCAATTAGTTGACCTAAGAAGAGGAGTTTTGCTCTTTGGTCATGAAAATTTTGATGCTACTTTTAAAAGGTTCCTACTCCCAATTTTCTCAGATGACTTCTAGGATGCCACAGGGCTTGTGCCTGTATAATACTTTGAGGCTTGTGGGTCTTCCCATACTGCAAATAACAGAAGTTTGGACCATTAATCTGAATTGTATGAATCATTATGAGAAGAAAAAGAAAAACTTGTGAATGAATCATATTTTTAATCACTTGATTAAATCTTGTGACCAATGTATTTATCTGAGGACAGTAAACAGTGGTACAAATGTATTTACTTTCCAACAATTTTGTAACATACTGTATAACATATTGTTTTTGACTTAAAAGTTATGCCCTGAACAGTCAGGATGTTTTCCCTAAAAATAACTTGATTATTATGGGCACTGTTGAATATTTCTGAATGTCCCTATGCACACATCTTACCTTCACCATTTGTGCACGTTCCATTGAAAGTAAGAACACTAAGCTGTTTTTAAAGGTGATATCTCACAGATAAGATTGTGAAGGAAGAGATAATAATTAGACATTTGAGCAAATAAAGGTAAGAAATGACATCATTACATGGTGTTTGGTAAAATTATTGGGTGACTGGGTCTGGATACTACATAACAAATGTAGAATTTTAAGAGCCCCAGTGCATGAAAGAGTCATAGATTAGTACCTCTAAAAGCCTTCTGTCACTGATGAGAATAAAGCAAAAGACTTATTCTCAGACTGAGTGGACATTAGTAGGCTAGAATCAATAGTTCATCTTTGATGCCAGAGAGTGAGAAGTGCCACTAAGTTTGTCTGGTTGTGGAGCTGAAACATTAACTTTCACCTCACATTTCTCTGTCCATAAACTGAATCCGTCTGTTCCATCCGCAGACAAAATGATAAATTATTAGACCAGTCATATTAGCTCGTTTGTACCACACATAGTGGACACTGGATTCTCCTCATCCACCATTTTTAGGAAGCCATATAAATCTTTGGAGTATAAAACCGAGTGACTGTCTGACTTATCCTTCTCAAAAAAGGAAAGAGAATAAAAGAAATAGAAACTCCATTCCATTGTCTGGTGAGATTTTAGTTGCCTCTTTGTGTTAAATGTAGAGTGCCTTGGCTATATGAGCTTCTTTGTAACCAGTGACATTACTTTTGCGGTGCAATTTAATCAACATGCTTCCATGGAAACCTCTTTGCAAAATCTGAAGTATTCGTTAGTGTGTATAGTTGGACGTGTTTAACTTTCTGTGTCAATTCTGTAAATGAGGCAGTATGGCTGAGAGGGTGTATGGGCAAAGCTGAAGTTTTGTCACATGTAGTTGTGTCGGTGCATTAAAGGAGACTGTAAATGAATCCTCTTAATAAAGCGCAGACACAGTGAACACAATAACATCAT
Source organism: Clarias pachynema (assembly GCA_030014365.1). NCBI lineage: Eukaryota > Metazoa > Chordata > Actinopteri > Siluriformes > Clariidae > Clarias > Clarias pachynema. Next base: position 24,838,022 of record JAQMYL010000033.1, on the reverse strand, counting down.
TGCATGCTTATTTGACAATGCATACTTCTATTGTCTTGCTGATTTAACAAGTTTAAATGTATATATGGAAATAAATGGAAGTTAATGCAAATTTATTATGTAGAACATAATTACAAATCAACTAGACCAAATAATTGCAAAGCATTTTAAAACCACTGGTCATAATACACTAATTTTGCCTGGTTGAGCTGAAAAAGTAATGATCTGGGAGCCAAAATAGTCAACTCTTTATCTCATATATCAGTGAGACCATGAAATTGGTGTCAGCAGTTTATTACATTTCGTTTAAACAAACCATAACATGAGTCAAATGCACTAAATGGCGTGGCTCGTTAAAATTGGCCTACATTTCCTCCATTAGCTTTGATTTTTAAATATTTCCTTGTTTGGACTGCACTTTTATCCTTCTTGCCAAGTTGTTTCCATGAGCTCCTGGCTGTGAATAAGCATAGACATGTTAGCAGTACAAAAAAAAAAGATTTTCAACACTGTGATTATTCTTTATTTGCTTGGTCAATTTTACTGAATAAATTTCAATAAAACACTACAAGTCATTTCACAGAGCAATTTGTCTCTTTCTTCACATTCACTCCCCCTTCTTCCTACCTTGTTTCAACAGAAACTTTCCTAGCACATTTTTTCTCACTTTAACAACTGTGCTGCTTTCTGAAGAACTCCAGCAGAAGTACTATGAGAGAGGTGAAGTTATCTGAATGTATTACAAATAAACTAACCAGAAAGCATCTAGGTAGGTATTCTCGTAGGTTAAAGTGTTAAACTATTGTATTTTTTATGCTCCAGAACACCCAAACCAAAATTCCACAAGAGTCATTCAGCCCAACAAATTAGATAACATCTTCAAGTATTCTATGCTTGCTAAAGCTGTTTAACTAACTAACTAGCTAACTAACTAGCTAACTAACTAACTAACTAACTAACTAACTAACTGTTGCCACAACAGATGAAGATGTGGATTGGCAAGGGGAAAGAAGTGCCTTGCCAAAATTTAAGAAATCAAGTGGCCTGAACATCCTTAGGGTGAGTCTGAATGCTGATTGCACCATAGGCCTTCTTGCTTGACATACTGTAAGTACTTGATCTTACTATTGTTTATGTGGATGAATGGGCATATCCAACAGTCAAGCTCCAAAATCTAGTAGATAGATTTACAAGAAGAGGGGATGTTACTATATCAGCAAAGGGGAACTTGTTTAAAAAAAGCTAATCCATTTAAAAATCAAAGTCTGCCTATTGCCTAAATGCCTAAGTGTTTTGGCCATATAGTGCAACCATGGGTTATGGTTTTAATGATTGTGATAATGGGTTTGTGGTCAAATGTCTCTCTGTGATGGGAGAGAGGGTCAGGCGAGTCGGAACAATAACATATCTGATAAGAATATGCCTCTTTTTGTCACTTTTACTGAGCTGGGCGTGTGTCTGCATTATTGTGACTGAACAGCAACTGATAAATTCACAACAAGTGCTAACGTTAAAGGTAACTCACATTTCAAAGGTATCTCCATCCATATTCATAAGAGATCTCTTGTCACACTGGTGCCAAAACTTGGGAAGGACAATGAAGGAAATATGCGTTTGTGGAGTCTTCACTGCTCTCTGAGATCACTAAGGCCCTTACGTATCCAACAGATCCATCTATCTGGAGTTCCTCCAGATGTTAAGTGAGCAGGGCAGAGAGCTTTAAGGAACTGCTTCAGGTGCAGCTGGAGGACTGACAGGTGGTCTGGAGCCTGATGCAATCTGGAGGTACTCCCGATGGTGACCGTCATCTCACAAATGAGTATTATAATAACACAGAATTTCATCACATAACTCCTACACTCAACTAAATCACTCAGACTTCAGTATTTTATCATTGCATTTATTATGTTACTTCTGCTAGAGGGGAGCAACCAGCAAGAATGTCATGAATTAGAATGGATATAAAACTAGAATTATTATCAATGCAAGATTTTTTTAGAGTCACATAATTGTTAAACTCATCATTTTTTGATTTGCCAATTTTAGATTGCCTGCCTTAACATTCCATGCAAATAATACCACAGCACATCCTGAATGTCACCCTAATGTCACCTATAGCCTCTGGGTTATACTGCTCAAAAATCACAAAAACAGACAAGGAGGAAAATGTCAAATCTTTTGGCTTACATTATTTGATCAACTCACAATTCAATCAAAGAGAAAAAAGGAAGGGGATAAAACAAAACTCATTAAACAAATATTGATTGCCTTGGATATTTATGAGATTTTTGCTCTTTTTTGAGAAAAAATATTGTGGTATTGACAAGGAAAACTTTTTTCCCCCCACCTTATTCTGTCAGTCTAATCGATCTAATTACTCAAGATAATTATTTCTGAGCATTGATACACAATGAAAATGACAGGAGCAGCTAAGTATGAATGTATACACCTTTTAATGTATCTTGCCCATATATTCACTGGTCTGTCAAATGTTTAAATAATATTAACAAAAAGGCTAGTTCAAATCCACATGGCCTACATGATACAGTATGTATTATATATTGTTATTGTGTATGTATCAGAAGTCAAAAGGGGAAAAAAGCTGATTAAGCTTACTGTACAGAATTCCATAACTAACAAACCTATTTAGTATGGAAGGCTTAAAGTATATATAAGAAAATATTTCCTTGTTGCATTTGAACCCCCTATAACATGTTAGACAATTACCTTACAACAGTAAAAAAAAAGAATCAGTTTTTTGCAGGCCTAAAATCTTTTTTTTTTTTTTTTTATTAAAAAAAACCCTGTTCTGGTAAATTCAACCATGCTTTTTTGTTTGTTTTTTTGTTTTGATTTGATTGTTCACTACCCTCTTGTACTATCAGGTCATAGAATCTGTCACACTAGATAGGATTCAAACATCATGGCTTACAAATATGGACATCTCAAACTACTACTCCCCAACACTCAAGTACCTTGTCATGCTCATCATTACCTATTTTTGATAATGTACAGCTGAAAACTATTACTAACACAGTATTTAAGGACCTTATTTCCACATCTACATTGGCGCAGGTTTTACGCCAGATGCCTTTTCTGATGAAACCCTCCCAGATCCCTCGATGCGAACAGTCGACAAAACATTTCCAGTAAATGGTCTTTGTGCCCTTACCTGTCTTTACCTAACGTTTTTAACCTGTTTCAAGCTTTTTATCTCTGGCCCTTTGTCTGTGGTCTGATTTGTAGATGACAAGTCTTTATGGGATTATGGATCCTATTTGACCCTTACTTACTGTTAGGTTATATAATTTAAATCAACAATAATCATAAGCATTCTCTTCAGCCTCATGTTTCCCACAATGCTCCTCTCCTCATTCTCCAAGACAGATGCTGGGATCACTGTCTGGTACAGGATTGACAGCCACTATTTCATTCTCAGAAGCCTTAAGGCACAAACCAGGAGGCCCGGGAGTCCAGGAGGCTTTAGTGAGAGACTTTCTCTTTGCAGACAACTGTGCACTTGCAGCAATAAGGGAGTCAGACATCTGCCGTCATCTGCTGACATGTCGTTTGGCCTGACCATCAGCCTAAGAAGGAAAAAAATCATGTTCCTCCCCAAATACAACCCCGTGGTGAGATAGAAGGCACTGTGCTGAACAATGTGGAGAACTTCACATACCTAGGTAGTTGCCTCTCAGGAACCTGCAGCGTGGATAAAAAGATCTCCAGTCTCATGCAAAAGCAGGTTTGTCTTTTGTTATGGTCAATAGAGAAGTGAGCACAGCATCAGGTTGGCCACAAGGCTGACTGTCTGCAGAGCAGTTATGCCTACATCACTCTTCTATTGCTGTGAGACTTGAACCTTATACAGAAGGCACCCGAATGTTCTGGATCAACTCCATCTCCTTTGACAAGTTAGAGTTTCAAACACAGCAGTGCTGCACACAGCCAGCCTCTCAGGCATTGAGGTTGTTATTATGAAAGCTTGACAGTGATGGGTAGGTAATGTTGTGAGGATGGACAATTCTCAACTACCAAAGAAGGTCTTCTTCTCTGAGCTGTCTTCTGGCATGCGGCATACAAGATGACCCTTTACTAGAATGTTACTAGACCTGCCTTAAGGGATTTTCAGAGACCGACCTGACTTAATTGGCTGGCCGGCCAGGGATGGCAGAAGGGAGCGGGCTAACTGGAATGCCCAGTGCCACAGTTAGCCTCCCGCCAATAAAATTTTCTGTAACCGCCGAATCAATAAGCATCTTCATTCGAGCTCTCCAGATCCTGGTTCCTGAGAGCGTAGCTGGTAGGAAGAGCCCTGCATGACGGGGTCTTGACTTTTGGGTCAAAACTGAATCCCCCCCAACAACCCCCCCCCCTCCTGAGGTGACACCGCCGCTTGCCCACTGGGAACCCTCTGGGTTGCTACACTGAGGGAGAAGCATGGCAATGCCTATCTTCCATGTCTTCCAGCTCTAGTTCTTCTTCAGGCTCCAAATCAGGGATGGAATATGAAGCCTCAGGCTCTGTCTTCATGAGCAGAGGTGAGGCTTTGCGTCTATAGCCGGGGGAGCTTTTGTTGGGTGGAAGAGATGTTCCCCACCTGGAGCTGCCGGATGCTCACGAAGGCGGTTATCCACCCGAATTGCTAGCCTATAAAACTTCTCCAGATCCTGTGGAGGATCACGTATGGCTAGCTCATCCTTCAGCTGCTCGGAGAGTCCTTGAGTCATTCCACCCCGAACTGGCAACCTGGGTACAAAACTCGACTGTGTAGTCTACAACTGATCACCCCTCTTGACGAATGGAAAGGAGGGGCGACACTGCCGTATGGGCATAGTGAATTCTAGCCCTAAGTGCCTCAATGAAGGCACTTAGGGTCGCATGTTCAGAGAGGAGGTGCTGCCACACTGCAGTAGGCCACTCTAGTGCTCAGCCTGTGAGCAGAAACACCATAAATGTAACCTTTACCCATTCAGATGGAAATTGGGACGGTTGCAGCTCAAATATTAGTGAGCACTGCAGGATGAAAGCATTGCACCTCTCTGACTCTCCTGCATATGGTTGTGGAGGTGGTAGTCAAGTTTCGGCCACCAGATGGGGTAGTTGAGCCACTGATCGAATCAACTTGCCGCCAGACGTAAACCTGGAAGTGGCTTGCGCCTCGAGCGCCTTGAGCACCTTGCGCTTATTAATCCCATGCATCTCTGAAATTAAAGCAGTTAGGGCTTCCTTATCAAGCACTCTCGATTGACCCTCAACTATTTCCTGCACCCTCTCCAATCCCGCGGGTTCTTCTGATGGTGTGATCATTCTGTTACGTGGAGCAGTATAATGATCACACGAAGTGCCAAGGTATCAGGACCCTAATATAGACCAGGTGCGCCGCGTTCACCCTAATTGCGGCGTTGCCTGGCAACCATGTGAATAAATGGCTGCGCCTTTGCCTCTTCAGAACTCCACGTGGTAGCAGCCTGTGGATCTGCCCGTTCTGACCAGTTTATGTACGGCTCTGCCCCTCACGCGACCTGCATCGTTACACAATACTACAACTTGTAGTCATCAACTTGCATCATACACACAAAACACTTGCACGCCTTGCCTCCGAGTGGCGCAGTGGTAAAGTGCTCGCCCTATCATCCGGAGATCGCTGGTTCGGTTCCCGGGTGATGCTG
>JAQMYL010000033.1:24791908-24805476 GCA_030014365.1 Clarias pachynema | reverse complement strand
GGAAACCGAGTGCAAACTTGTGGGACTGCGCATGCGCAGATCCGGTAGTTAGCAAAACTCGATGGGTAGTATTTTTCGATTGAACACCGGCACAAACGCTGGCTGGGGAAAAAACACACTACTTCCTACAACCCGTATATACACACTACACACTGTAAATAAACTAATCTCTACACACAGATAGACAAAAAAAATAAAAAAGATATTTACATTAGCGATTAAAGAAAAGGAAAAGATCGTTCACTCACGCACACACGCTCTCATGCCACCGCTCACCACGCCCACTCACTCCCAGCATGCACTCAGAGAGAGAGAGAGAATGTCTTTGTGTGGGAGTGTATAGGGCTTTTCTAAGTAGGTGTTAAAAATAGAGGGAACATTAATCACTGACTAGAGCAGACACAGATTATTGTGGATGGGTAAGTCCAGGTCTCTCTGGAAGCACTCTAGTCAAGAGAGTGAGAATGACAGGTTGTAAATCAGAGCCTGTCTGTGGCTGTCACAGTAGATGGATCTGAGCGGGATTTGCCACAGAGGCAAGAGGAAGGTCAGCAACCACAGAAAACAAACCTTAAAGAAAGAAAAATCCCCAGAGTAAAGCTGGTTTAAAATGGCTTTAGGGACTCTTAATTTTTCTCTGTTGTATATTGCTTAAACTTTAAAACAAAATGTTAAAGAATGAAAACAGATGAACAATGGATTTGGGCAAAGTATTTTAAAGGGAGCAAACCCAAATCAAACGTTTATTCCCTATAACAGCTAAAATGTACTAGAATTTTTTTTTACTTGTTTTTTGTTGCATTAATGGTTGCCCTTTAGGAGAACAGTAAAAAAGCATAAAGTGGATTTTGCCCACCATCACTGACAGAAGAAGAAAGAAAAAAAAAACTGATGGAATTGTATGCTGTGGTCAGATGAAGCCAAAATTAAACCTTGATTGAGGAAAAATAGACAGCACCTAGAGCGACAAAGCACCCACATACATTATGTCAGATAGTATATGTGATAGCATTAAAATTGAGCATTTTTAGAGGTTACATCCTGACATTTTTACAGGTAACCTATTCACATTTTAAATAGTTTCAAGGTTATTTTTGGCCTGTAACTTAGTTCTTACAGTCTTTTTTGTTCCCCGAGTTTATAGGGCTTCATCATATGGGATCTAATCAAGTCATCAGAGGTGAGGATTTTCAAAGTAATCTTGTTGATTTCACCTGATGAGCAAACACATGCAGGGCATAATTACATAGCAGATGTACTGAGAGGGATGATTTCCATATAATTGAATGCAGATTACATTTAATTAGTCATTTTATCTGGCATGAGCTCAAACATTTCACTGAAAACACCAGACATTAGAAATTCTTTAAAAAAAAAAAAAAAATTAAAAAACAAGAAAAAAAATGTAGGCCATGTGTAATTTTCAGCAAAGCCAAAAACAAAAAAAATCTTTAAAATTTGGTTTAAAACTACTGTGACAAAATTATATAAAATATCTTAATATAAAACGTAAAAAGAAAAAAAAAATACTTATACTGGATTCTGTACTGAAATTTTTGTCATTTAACCCTATATATGGTACTCATTAAAATACTTGAAATGTGAAAATTTCAAGACTTTTCCCAAGATTTATTTCTTTATTTATTTCACATTTGTGATATTCTCAAATTTTTTTAATTTTTGTCATGTTTCTTATAAATCACGGCCAGTAAAGTGAAGTAGTTCTAAGTTTTCTAAAAAGTATATACTGTATAAAATTTTTATAACAGATTAAGTTAAAAACATGTTTATTTAACTAGAATTTTTTTTTTTTTTAAAAGAACAACAATATTCTTTCTCTGAGGTACTGATATTGGCACTTGTACATTACCAAGCATGGTTCCAATTAAGGGTTGAAAGAACATGTGGAATTTTTGGAATGTAAAAAGTTAAATGAAAAAGTGCAAGAGTAAAGTAGTGCAAGAGAAAAGTAGAATTTAATCACTTTTTCTGTCAACTCTTTTTCTGTCAACAAACAGCTGGCACACACAATTGCAAAAAAAAAAAAAAGAAGAAGAAGAAAAAAATCTTTTTGTGCCATTTATTGCAGTAATCATTAAAGGAAAGTTCAAAGATTCATCTGTTTCTCTGCTCTCAACACAGGGTACCTCTATGTCTAGTGTACTGTATGGTTGAGGTATATATACTACTTTATTATATACTGTAGATTTAATTTTTTAAAAATTGGACCACATTTTTATTACAACAGGCTACAAAGTGCCTAAAGATACAAATTGGTTGTTTATATAACAACCTCAACGGCAACCTCATCCTCATTCCTGCCTTGTCTATTGATTGGTGCTGTATTTGCATTATTATTGTAAAAGTGCTTTGGTGATGCTAAAAAAAAAATCTATATTATTATATAATTGAAAACATTTCTATAATGTTTACATTTTTGTATTGTCATTGAAAATTTTAGGCAATGTTTTCAGAAAAAATAGAAACCAATAATAAACATTCAAAATGTTCTCTTAGCATCTGGTCTGCATATTTTATTTGCCACAATGCCCTTCCTAGCACACCCTCCAATTTTATTCAGGCTTTGGTGCACTGACTTTTGCACACTCATAGCTGGGAACCCTTGTCTTCTGTGTAAAGGTGAGATACTCCCACAGACACATCAGCCATTAAACATTATGGGCAGAGAGACAACATTTTCCAAACAGGGCCCCTTATCCACTTCAACACGAGCAACTCCCGCCCACCCTTAACTCTAATACAAAACAGGCAATTTCAAAGAAGTGCTTTCCCAATTGCCTTGTATTGACACACAGATAAAGTCTCTAACAACCATTTACAAAGTGGCCCAATGTTATAGTCCCATCCAGCCATTCTCTGTTTTGCATGCATATGCTCAAAATAAATAGAAATCACAAAAGTCATTTGCCTCGAATGTCTATAGCAGTTACAGTTTTCATTTGACCTTAAAACAAAGCAAGAAGTGCAAAAAATTATTTGTAAAAAAAAATGGTATGGTAAAAAAAATTACAGTAGAAATCATAACTATGTTTAATAGTGAAAGTAATAGCATTTCCACATCAAATGTGATGAGAACTCACAGGATTGGGATTAAACAGCTGTGGTGCCATAAGAAAGCCACTTATTAGTGAGACTTATTAGGAACAAAACACTTAAATTTGCTAGGGATCAGAAAGATTGGTCTTTGGAGCAATGGAAAAAGATCATGAGGTCTGATGAGTCCAGATGTCCCTATTCCAGAGTGATGGGCACGTCAGGATATGAATGGAGGCAGGGGTATGATCTGGGGTTGCTTCAGTTCGTCAGGTCCAGGCTCAGCAAAGTTATATGGCAATAAAATGAAGTTGCTGATGACCTTAATGTACTGAATGACCAGGTAATCACATCTACAGAAGTTTTCTTCCAGGATCACAGACATATTCCAGGACTCAAAATACAGACATATTTACACAGTACCGATAGATGGACATTTTCACATTTTCACTTATTTTACTATGAATTTTTTTTAAATAAAGACAGCAATATCGCATTTACATAATGATTCAGACTCATCTCTTAGTTTTTTTTACTTGGTCAAAGCATCTGTGGCCCACAGATTACTCAGTTTGGCTGGGCATCCAAAAATGTGAAGACTGGTGGTTGTTCAAAATCTCTTCCAGTTGAGAATGATGGAAGCTACTGTGTTCACGGGCACTTTCAACGCTGAAAAAAATATTTCTTTTATTCCTCCCCAGATCCCCTGTAGTTGTACATAGTTTGACAAAAAGAACTTCTCCCTTCCCTTGCAAAAAAATATTTTTGCAAACATTTTACACATTCAGTGAAATGGGTCAGAAATGGCTGAATAACATGACAATACTACAGTACATACAGCCTATCAAGTCTGCACAATTTTCCAAACTTTTTTCATAATTTTCAAGATAGTTCTTAGCTGACAAAAAGAATGACATGACTTAACAAGCTAAGACTCACACATTTCTGTATTAAAAAGTGGTCTAATTATTTAGTTTAATTAAAAATTTTAAACCTTTTTGTACATATGCCATGTATTATATTTTCTTTAAATGTATTATTTGAAAAGCTAAAACAGGACAATTGATATTACTACATGATAAGCTTGGTAATCATTATTTAATGAAACAAATTAAACTCCAATGCTTCCCAGAATGCCACAGAATAGTCCAAGCCATATAACACTGAACAACAAAAGGTCCAGAGGGTCAGCGAGCAGAACAGTCATTTGTACAAACACACAGCAGCTAGATTTTGTCTAACCAAGTGAAGAGGAAACTGTGAAAGCAGATGTCCTCATGAATTAATAAGTCGACTATGAAAAATTGTCTTATAATATATGCTGAAGGGAAAATGTCCATTTAATTATTACTTTCATTTAATTCAGTGACTTTAGTCCTCCCAGCTGTGTGTGTGTGTGTGGGGGGGCAGATTAAACAGGCCCTCATTTGGACTTCAGGTGGGAACTCCACAGAAAGTATTATGATTGTTTATAACAAACTTAGTTATGACATTAATGTAATGTAACAATAGCAACTGAAGCCAGTGAAACAAGTTCTTTCAGCTACTCACATTAGGGATATATATGCCAGATGCCCTTCCTGATACAACACTCGAAATGGGGGTAGGTGAGACACCAACCTCTGAGCCACTCATGCCTCAACCTTTGCATATTTGCTTTCCATTTTATATTTTATTTCTTTATTTATTCTTTAATTTGTTGATGGGAAAGCAAATGAAATCATTTAGGCAGGACATACTGTAAGCCTGTCTGAAAGAAAAGAAAGAATGCATTTTTTATGTTTATGCAAGAGTGCATCAACTATATTATTTAAAACTAATACTAACTCATTTTTCAAGCCTGTATTTATGATTGGTTAAATCAGCACACTACTGTGCTGTTCAGATTGGATTCCTGCTCACAGAGTGTAAATAATTCCAAGGCCACTCCAGTCATCCTCTCTGCCTGATGTAATCACACAAGTAGCAACTCTAGACCTCCATATTCTCCATCATGAATTTCTGCCTCTGTTAGTTTATCTTTCTTTCTATATTTATTTATTTTTGACATATGTTTGGGGCCACAAATGCAGTGAGTTGCACTTGTCAATAATAATAATAATAATAAAACAAACAGCCAGCATATACCACATTACAAACGATTATATAGACATTTTATTAGAAATATGACACATTCATTTTGTGCTCTGAAAACTGTACATTAACAAAAAAGACCCAATAAACTAAAAAAGAGAGAGTGGGGAGGAAATGGTGGGAACGGGGTGTTTAGACAAGTACAGATCTTCTTGAGTGACAGTCAGTGATATTAAAACACACACTGTTACATAAAGTTACAGAACACTCATATAGTCCAGTAACCTGACAAGATTCAGGGATTTCGTAATGATTTTTATAATAAGAATAACAATATTCCCCAAGCACAGTAAGAAAGATATTTATATGCTAAAATTCATTGTGTAGAACTCTTTTGGAAATAATTACAATGCTGTACAATACAACAGGACTCTGAAGAGTGAGCCTTGTGCTTTCTCTGTGTGCAACCATCATTTCATCACATAAACTTTCTTTAAATTCATATACTTTTCATATCTAATTATAAGATACATTATATGTATATTATATAGTCATTCCCCTGACCTTCAAAACACACACTGTGTACTTTTATATTACTTTCTCTTTGCTTATGGTGATGGACACCCTTAAGATTTCTGACAAGTGTGTCAAGGCATCACCATAATGTGAAGAGCATCATGCTAACATGCCATGGGCACATCACAGATGGGTAATATGTTGTCATCCACTACGACATATCTTTCTCTTCACATCTGGACTGAAGAATCCACAGGATCGAATAAGAGTCACTCGATGAGCTTCTGCTGAGTAAATTCGTAGATTTGCACAGACGTTCCTAAAGCTTCCATGGATGGCTGGCGTGTGTTGGATGGCTCGCTGGTTCATTTGGAAACAGGAGTGGCACTGACAGAAGTGCTTTAGGTTGAGGAGGGTTGTGTGGTCAAATCTTTCCTTCTGTGATGGTACTGAGGGTATGGGCAGCTGTTCCTCTCATTAACAGTCTTGTTTTGATGGCTTTGGGCTCTTTTTGGGTAATGGGGACCTAACCATCATGCCACCATCACAGCCAAAGCAGCATAGGATCTTTTGTGGCACATGAGCAATAATAATAATAATAATAATAATAATAATAATAAAACATTACATTCATGATAACAGTTTAAGGACAAGGACTGCTTACAAGGTTGTTCTGGCTTTTCATGCCTTTTGTTTTTCAAGATACCTTTACAAAGAGGCATGTTGTTATAGTAATCCAAACATCATTTACCCATAATGGTCCAAAACAAGGGTGTGTGTGAGTGTGTGTGTGAGAAAGAGTCCAAAAAAAGTTAGAAACTGAAGGCCACACATTCAGGATCCTCTGTCCAAACGCCTGAATTTCTGTTCTCTTTTCAGTCCCCACCCCATTTTAGCAACACCCCAATATGTCAACACTAGACTCACCCAGTCTCAACAGTCTGAGCAGTGCCATGACATGTTCAAGCCATATCTTTCTTTCCCAAAGAGTTATGATTGCCATTCCAGCATCAAAATAAAACAAATTGTACACCAGTAAATATGCCCTGTTTCATCGCTCTTTCACATCTCGCTCTCCCTGTATGTCTTTCTTTTTCCCTGCCAGTGAAGTTTTTTTTTTTTTTTTCATTTATTTTTGTTCTACACCTCTGTGTGGAGCTGTAGGCTACTCAGACTTCCGTCTGGAGGTCCATGATCTCCTGGCCCACCAGTGGTATGGTGGCACTGGTCTTTTCCCACTCCACAGCCTGCAGCTCCAGAGGAGAAGCCTGAAGTGGCTCCAGGTCCTTACGTACCCATGAAGGTGGAGAGTGAGTCTTCCTGATGCCCTCCCATGCCCGCTTGCTGGGCGTCTGCTGCTTGTCCTGTTCATGGAAAAATAAATGCAAAATGGAAGCAAACCTTCAGATTTATTATTACAAGGATAATAGTTTAATATTTAAATCCAGTCATTTAAAAATGCTACTATTTAATTATAAATTTAACTTTAAGAAACATTTTAAATATTTCTTTTTATTAAAACAAGAACACAGCATCACTGATACAAAGCCACTCTGTTGCTAAATACTGTAGCACCCATGCTGCCTCTTTTCTCATTTTCACATAAACCAATTTTGTGTGTGTCTGCAAGAAAGAAAGAGTTTGGGTTTCTGACTAAGTGATCGACAGAGTGATTGACAAAGTGAGTGACTGACAGATTTAATGGTAGAATAAATGACCAAGTGACTGAATGAGTGAATGGATGAATGCCTGAGTGAGTAAATGACTAAGTGAGTTAATGACGGAACGAGTTAGTGATTACATGCCTGAGTGATGAATGAAGGAGTGAGCGACCAACTGAATGCATGAGTGACAGTGTCAGTCACAAACTGACTGAGTGAACAAGTGACTGATTTGGTGAGAGTGAGAGATTGAGAGAGAAAATGTCTGAGTGAGCAGTGACTATATTTTTTGTGAGTAACTGAGCAAAAGAGTGAGTGCCTATGTAAGTGAAGTGAAGTGAAGTTAGGGAATGTGTGACTGAATGAGTAAGTGATTGGACTTCACGTCAGACCATTGAGGTGTTTTGAAACTAAAAAGTGTTCCAATTTATATTAATAAATGTATAAGGTACAGTCTTATAAGCTTAAGGTATAATCAAATAATCTAATCTAAACAGAGATATAGAAAAAGAGAGAAAAAGAATGTACAATAAATGTATTTATTAACAAATAAAATCCACAACTCAACAAAACAAATGTCCTTTAACTTAAATGGAACAAGAAAAACGCATCCACTTCCAGTAGCAGGTAATTTCACATCAACCTCCTCTGATTATACACTCAGTTTAAGCCTTTGAATACATTATTCTTTCGAAACGTGGCTCAATAGAAAGCAAGTGCAGGGCTGGGAGTTCTTAAAGACTTGAAATGTAGGAGCTGCATTTTTTTACTGTTTCTCCTCAACAGGGTGCTTTTCTTTGCTACTCAGTCACAAGGTGTCTTATCACTCACAACTCAACAAACTATGTATCTGGCTAACGTTAGCTGCTCACTGAACCAGTACTTCCCTCCAGAAACACATCTCACCAAGAATACTGATAATCACCTGATATTTCTCCACCTTGGCAAAAAAGGAAAATAGGATTGTTAAAAAAGTGATTGGCTTCAAGGCTTACGCTAAGGTTGGTCTTATCACTGCCTCCAGACGACACGCTCCATCTCTTCCCGGGTTTACTGTCCACTGGCGGAGATTCTCTGTCTTTCTCAGCATGCTGCAATTTTCTGTTCAGGTCCTGGAACATGTCCTGGTGGCGTTTTCTCGTATGCATGATCTTCTGTGCAAGAGTACATAGGAAAATACAAATGTCACCTTGTACACAGTTCTTACAAAAAACTGTACTCTTTTTAAGGAGATTACATGTAAAAAAAAAAAAATTTTTAATTATGTTGAGGGTACCTCAAAATCCAGCTCTGCGTAGCGTGATTTTCGTCTCTGTAATGAGTAAATATGAAAATAAAATTGTCAGAAGACCAGTAAGAAGAAAAAAATCATTGAGTCAGTAATATGGGGCAAAGTCTATACAGTATCTTTCACTAGGAACTTGGCATGAGCATACAGTAAACAGCTTGTGACCTCGTGGCCTTTCGTCAGTCTGTCTCAAAGTGTCTGAGGAGAGCTCGACCTTCTGCTTGAAAATGCAAGCTTGCACTGCATTCTGGGAACATGTTTGGCCCGAGGTCAGAAAAGGCACCCTTGGCTCTGTGGTCAATGTGCTGTCCACACTAGTCATTGGCTAACATTCAAAAACGGTGAACAAGAAGTGACATTTGGAGAACACCCATAATGATGAAGAGGCCAATTTTGGGTGTCTGTGCCTACTTCTTGTATGAGCAATACTTGCAAATGCCACCTTTCTTGATTTTTTGTGTTCTGCTACTAAATTCCTCCAGAAAATGCTCTTGATATGGCATTGTTAATTTTTGGAAACCTAATGATTCCTCTGTGCTGGTTAGATATGTTCTTTGAGTATAATTCTTCATATTCCATATATTACATATATATTCCATACATAACAGTTTCACTGCAAAACACAAAGATTTCAGGCTTATACAAATTTTGGCAAAATCTACTTAAGCACGCAATATTTCTTTTTTTAATTACTATATTTTCTTCTTTTGGAAGCTTTGAACTATCACTAGCACTGGTTTTACCACATTTGGACGCCATGATGAACTTTACGGTTATATATTTCAAAGAAAATTAGGCACAGATATAGTATTATAACATAAAAAAAAAAAAACATGATTGTTTTGTAAACAAGAGACATGAGATACATGCAGCATGTTCAGGAAGCGCTCACTGTGTCTGATTACACACGTCATGCCCTGTTTTCCAATCAGGATCTCTGGACTCTATTATAACCCAATGGAGCCACAGACTAATATATGTTTGTTGTCCGAACAGACATACATCAATATAGCTGTTTTATAATATAATGAATCACTATAAAATAAAAAATGAGTTTGTTATACTTTTTCAAATAAAAACTCAACTCATGTAATATTGGTACTAATTTGCATATTTTCACTTCCAACAGCTGCAGGCCGATTTATCCATTGTTACAAAACTGATGGAGCAGGTGGAGATATACATGTACCATGTTAATACAACTATTAAACAAAATTCACATGGACATAAACAAACCAATTTTTACACAATACTTGGCATTTCCTCTTTTTACCAACACCCTCATGACTAAAAAAAGCAGAGACACAAAGTAATCTCTATTAGTTTATAATTTCAAATTCAAATAATTTAAAATCTTTTCAAAACTGTCAAAACCTCTCTGATTTTGCAGTCAAACTGTTCATATGCAATAAACTTTAAAGTGAAATGTCTTAAGGTGTGCATGAGATTTTGATTTTGATTCATGCACACTCACATTCCATACAGACTTAAATAATTCTTTTGATTGTGTAAAGCTGCTTTGCGACAATGACAATTGTTAAAAGCGCTATACAAATAAAATTGAATTGAATTGCATTAGGAAAATAGGACAACTACAACTATTAAAGACAGTTGAGAGAAAAAAATTCATGAGAAAATAAAACAGGCATGGTTTGAATTAATGACATAGGAACAATTAAACAAACCTGAAGTTCACTTTGAACACCATGAGAGTTTTTGATGGTGCCTTTTGGCATGTATAGTTAATGCACCTTCATTTAGAAAACAACCCTGTCACCGGAATCATGAATAATTCAGGCTGCACATCCCCTCTTAATTAAGCTACACACAAACAGTGTCACAGTAGCTAAGTTTCATCCTTACTCAGTTTACCAATATTATGTTGGATACTCTTCTCTTTTTTATTATATTCATGAAATTGAAGTTCTTGTAACAACTCACAGATTGAAAAAAACATCAGGGTATCTTAGTTATTTGTATATATACTTTTACGTACACACTGCATGCAAAAGAGATGCATGATGCCATTTACATAAACCCCAATATTCCACTAATATTTGAAATAAAAGTCCAATCAGAATAAAAATTCATCATTTAACCAACTCGATCAAAACAGACTGGCCTGATCCGCCCAAACTGAAATAATCACTTCCCTCTTTGTGGAAAAGATATATTTTGTCTGTGCATGTTTGCCCCACATGAGATTACATTCGATGAGTTTTCTGGTATGGGCACTAAGACGTTTATTATTCTTAATAAGCTCTAAATGTCCTATTGTACTCGCTACCTATAAAAAGTGCAAGAGCTTTGTGTGCTTCTGAGATTCCTGGCAAGTTTTGGGTCCATCTTGGTCATTATCTTCTACTAAATGAACTGAATTCTTCTACTAAATGAATAAGACGTTGGAAAACGTCTTCTTCTCTGGTATATTTCTGTTATATTTTAGATTAAACGGTTTAAGCAATTCAGTGCACATCGGAATAGCATCCATGTAAACAGTCAAGTAGGAAACACTACTTACTGTCAAGCAGTAAACAGTTTCATCAAAATGATTTCACTCACTCACTCATCTCTATTCTGCTTTTGTCCTGTACACAGCCTATCCCATGAGACATAGGGCACAAGGCAAGGTACACCCTGGATGGGGTGCCAATCCATCGCAGGGCACACACATACACACATTCACATGCTCGTTCACACACTACAGGAAATTTGGGAATGCAAATCAGCCTCCATAGGTAGTCAGGACACATGTGATAACCTCATGGAATGAGTTACAAGTGTTAAATTAAATTAAATCTCTTTAAAAATTAATTTTAAAAAATGGTACCTACAATCCTAGATAAAAAAAGCTGATCATTATAATATAGATATAGATTCATATAGATGTATTCTATATTCTATAATTTACATTTTGAAAAAAACAATTTGCAATCCTAGATTCTAACAGGCTTACCTCTAAGGAGCTCATGGACAGTGTGGAAATGGTCTCACTCTTCGACATCACGCCTGAATTTCCTGAGTCCGCAGGCTCTAATACGCTGTTAGTCCTGTGAGCGTCACTGGAGATGTTCTGCAAAGGGGAGTCCTTCTCTGAGCACTGCACATTCACCCGTTCAGCAGGAAAACTCTTTAGCCCATACCCTGGCACAGGCTCTGTGCTAGCTGTGTTGCTCAGATGGATGAGTCTGGTCTGTGGCACATGCTCGATGCTGATGTTGTACTTGGAGTCCTCTTTGGTTGGCTTGGTCGTCCTGAGGGTAGTGGCAGTAATTGTATTGTTGTTGTAGCCTTGTGTTACTCCACCTCCCTCAGATCCTGCATTGTCTCCCTCCAATTGTTTGAAAAGCTCTCCATCACATACGTAGATGGCCTTGGCACCAGGCAGCTCAGTGCTGATGCCAGCTGTAGCTCCTTTGTCACGGCGAAGTGTGAGTGTGTGGCTGCCATATTCTGCCACATTCTGCAAATGAACTTTGGCCATGCTGGCAGGCATTGTGTTGAAGTTTGAGCCTTTCTGCACTGTGAGTTGCTGAGAGGCCAACTTCTCCTCACCCTGAAGGGAAGAGCGCTTGCCAGGACCTGAGAGAAAAAATCACAGCATCAAGATCAAGTTCAAGATGGATTTGAGGTGTAGCCGGACCTAATCCAACTTTTCCTATAACATTAACCTCAACCTTCAACACCTAAAACACCTTTGAATTTTTGCCTTCATTCAGCCCATGTAACTGGTCTATATCAAATCTGACATAAACCACCTTTTGGTTCTGCAGCAAGAGGTACTTGTCAAAATCAATAAGCATTACATTTAACACCACAACCCTAAGCAAAAGAATGCAAAATAGCTTAACAGAATAACAATAAAATACAATTAAACCACAGCATTATTTATACACTGTAAATATATATAACCACATCCATTATATTGTTACAGACAGTAACTACTAGTGGCACAGACATCAGCAGTTTTATTATGTTTACCCACAGAAACCACTTCATTACTGCTTATCTTTTAAATCGATCAATACATAGTCTACACTTCCTGAAGGAGAGGACTAGCTCCCTCTACCCACTGTAACGGTCCAATACCCATACAATGCCATGGCACAGGTTTTGGTGTAGCAGTATCTGTTTGATCAGTATCAGACATTACAAGAAGTGCTGGACTTTTAACGCACATGATTTTCAAGACTCATTAGAGCTTGTGGTGTTTTGTAATGAGTGGATTCTGAGACTAATTCGCTCAAAGAGTGTAGAGTAAAAGGCAGATCCGAGGCTTTTAACGTGTGTGATTTTTGATAATGGGGCAACAAAAAAAATGCGTTTCAGCACCACTTGGAAGCTTCTGCACTCGCGTACTGTATCATTTATATCTGAGGCTCATCGGCTGATCACCAGTCACGGCTGTTCCTACTAAAAAATATGAATCAACACACAAGAAATTCCAATTAAATATTTTTTTCCCCCATCTCCATACTATATTACACTAAAACAGCAGGGAAAACACTAATTTACATAAGCTGTGAAAATTATGCTCTTAATTTCAACACTATTTTTCAAACTATCTAGTAGTGTCTAGTATTTTAAGAGATGCATCATACATCTATGTAATGTAAATATCAATATTAGAATAGATTACATTAATAACTATTTCAAATCATAAATAAAGTTACATTTAAATCCCGTATTCAACATTTTTTTAATTGTTATTTTATGTCGGCTAGACTTTTAACAGTTCATTTACGGCTGCTCTGAATCTCAGTCATGATGCCTGGACTGTAGGGGTGGACGATATACCGGTAGACATGGTTAACTGGTAGAAATTTGTCAACCGATAGAGATTTTGGTCTATCGTCTTAATCGCGGTTGAGATCACGTGACGTACGTTACGTAACCACACAATACACATTCACTTCTATGGGAAGCCAAACACATCTAAAGTGGGACGAAACCGTGGCACCCGATTGAGCCGGCGT
>JAQMYL010000033.1:24780375-24791808 GCA_030014365.1 Clarias pachynema | reverse complement strand
TGTGATATATATCGTTATCGAGGTAGAAAATTACTTCTACCGTGATAGAAGATTTTGGTTATATCGCCCACCCCTACTGGACTGAGTACATTTTCATTCGATTTTTGTTTATTTGTAAGACATAAACAAGTAACTGTCATGCCTCTGTTTATGGCCAGTTGTGTTTAGACAGCGAAGTAAACTGCTATTTAATATAGAATAGTGCACTGAGTTTGCTGCGTCTGCTTGATTTCAGCATTGACAAGAGATGCCTTGGAAAATACTCATTATGTGCTACAAGCTTGTGAGTGAAAGCAATGCTGCCAATGAAAGCAGCTCACAAGCAGATGTGAGTGCTGCCACTATAAAGCACTCCTGACACAGCCATCTTTGATGCCACTGGCCAGATATCCAGTGGACTATGTCCGTTCAACTCATTATAATTTTCGGTCTCTCTCTCTCTCTCTTTCTCATACACACACAAACAAATCTTTCTCTAAATATCACTCTTTAAGCACACTGTCAGCCTTGCTGTGTCTCAGCCATGCTATGTGGCTAGATGCCGGTGTGATACAGAATCTACAGAGATAATCAGATTCACGGCTCTGATGGATATCAGAGGAGAGAGTGCCTTTTGATGGCCAGACATCGGGAGGGAATTAATTAGGAGCGGCGTATCTGAGACACAACAAGGGACAGGCAGCCCTATTTACCTGAACATTACAACTCAGCGGCAAACTCACTGTGGCTCTTAAGGCAGAAATTGCATTATGGGTATGTAATGTGCTGTGCTTCTTGTCAAAACAGCCAGCCGCACCCTCAAGAGGCTGTCAAAATTGCACTGGATCTCAGTATGTGAAGCAGTAAAAAAAAAAAAGAAAGCAATTCTCACTCAGGAGCACTGCAATATCTAGTATGATGCCGTACCTGATCTGCAGGCAATGTCAACATCCTTCTCAAAGTCAGTCTGAGGAAAACGCAAGAAGGCACTTTTAGTGGAAAGTGGTAGAAGGGATAATGTGAATATACTAAATTCCTTACTGTGGAGAATTACTGATTTACTTACCATGAGCTGCGCGTGACCGTTCTGGAAAGATCCACCGGAGTCACCATTTCCGTCTTCTTGTCGATCAACAACACGACATTTCACTGCTTCTTGAACCTAACACACCATATAAACAGAGGTCAAAATCTGACAAAAATTACACACTGTAATTTTCACAAGATTTAATTTCTTCTATTGGCCATTCAGTCGTACATATAGTTTTTTGCACACCTCTCTGCGCAGGATACAGTGTACCATCACAATCACAAATCCCTCAAGGGAATCAAAGATGGCAAAGAGGATCTGGAAGAGAGCTGAACGGCGGTCAGTAATGGCCAACACCGCAGACATCCAGGTGAGCGCTAGCAATGGCAGAACCACACATGAGCTCCACAAAGATGCCCTGCACAAAAGAAGGGGAAATACAGACAGTTCAGAACAGATCAGCACTCCTGCCTTTCCTGTTGGACAGCTTTAACATGTGATAGAAATACATCATTCATTTTTCAGTTTTAGATCTACTGAGTGTTCAGTATTTCAATTTATTCAATGTGAAATACTCATGATTTTAACATGGGATCGTGTTGTCCATACCAATATATTCATTCAAGTAATTAATTTTATAATTAGATGTTTATAATTCACATATACAATATTTATGTAAATTTGAATATGAATAAAACATGGAAGGAGAAACAGCAGGTAGAAGAGTAACAAATCTAAATAAAGGACAATAAAGAACCCAAGAGAAAGATAAATGAAAAGGTGATTGAAAACCTGAAGGAAATTTGACAAAGAAATGAACATGAAAAGCTCCCTATCCTCATCCATAGCATGATAAAAAAATTACTTTAAGTTTCTTGAATTGTACATATTATTATTATTGTTATTAAAAACATTGAAAAGTCAATTCCTTACTTTTCAGTCATAGGAAAACTGAATTTTCACAGGAAAACAAATAATTTATTTTCTATTTATTCCATGTCCTCACTTAGAGCCTGTGTATCAGTACATATAAAACTAATAGAAAACCTTTTCAGGTGACATAAGGTAACAGAAAATAATATATTTAATACCACTACATATTGACTATACTGTATAGACAATTCATTGCCTGCCTCCTTTCTGAATGCACACACACACACACACACACACACACACTGAAACAAAATTCACATACTACACTACAATTTTTTTCATACAATACAAAAAGAACTCTATGTATATAATCTATAACTAGTGTTAAGGTAATAAAAGTGCAGTGCTGTATGCGAGTTTCCAGAGAAACAGGAAAGACAAGACTTTTTCGGCAATCTAAATGGCTTACCCACGTTTTGTAAACTCCCTGTTTCACTGTAAACTTTGACCTGCACTGCAATTTTAATTATACACTGTGTGCAAGTAATGACCTGTCTCACACTGGTATCTATTGTGATAACACATGGTACCACTCACATGCTCATGCACACAAATACAGACATGTTTTTCATTTAAGTTCCTATAACCCCTGGTACCATATCCTACATTTAAAGTATTCCCCTAACATGAAACATGGGGGTGTTTCTCACTAGCTCCCTTGAGGAGACGAACCAAAGGGGAGTGGAGAATGTATCAGGAGAAAACCGGAACCAAAGAAGAGTGACGTAAGAAATAAGCAGGAAAGAAAAAGAGAACTGAAGGTCGAGCGGTAGAGAATTGGTAAATAATTAGCAGGACTAACATGGCGTTACTGGTAGCTGTGGTGGAAAGGTCTGCCGATGAGATAACTCCGCACTTGGCACATTTGAGCGTCATATTGTACAGTGGCACTGTCATCTGACTGCAAAGTCAAATCAACACACTGAAAATACACACATTCACTAATACATACACACACTGAACCTTTGGCCACAGTATCCCCTTTCCAGCTCTCTGTCAGGGCTATGATATGTGTTTTAGGGACAGGAGAAATGACACTGTTAACTTTTATGTTTTTTAATTGGCCTGTTTCCAGATGTGGCATAGGAGAGTTGGTGAACTAAACTGGAGAACCTTCAATTACTGGGTCATTGCCATTCTTTATGGTTACAAAGCAATAATTAGATAGAAATTAGTTGATCTTTCTTGTCAAATTGAAAGCTATTACTACACAATCTACACTTATGTCCTATTTACTGCAGCTATATGCACAACACTAAGACCTTTATCACATGCTGAACTCACCAGATAATAGCTCACATATGCACTCAAACAGCCAGTCATACAGTACATATTGAGCACACACACACACACACACACACACTTACATCATTATTAATGCTTATTATAGATCATAGCTAACACATACATCTAACCCAAGTCTAAACCACAGTAACCAAATATATATATAAAAAAAAACACTCATATATTCATGAATACATTTGCCTTATCCTTTCAAGGACCTTATACTGACAATCATTTAGTTGTTGTCGTTGGTCTTTCAGCTGCTTCCGGCAATGGGTCACCACAGCAGACCATTCGGTCCGAACATACAAGCTTGGCATACGTTTTACACGGATGCCCTTCCTGACGCAACCCTCCCATTTCATCTAGGCTTGGTACCACTGAGTCACCAGTGCCCATTGACATAATCATTAATACAAATAATTTAATTTAAATATGATAGAATTAAGTTTATTTAATATAGCCACCATTTCCTTATGAGTATACTCAATGCCACTGCTGTCCTGAGAATGATTTGCAAAAATATTTTAGTTACTAGTTACTAAGTGCATATAACCAAAAATTACCACTGCAATTATTTACAAACTGAACTAAACAAAGAACGTATGTAGTCATTTCTTGTTTGAAAAATACTGCTCAGTTGTGATTCATACTGTTGTCCACAGACACAAAATGGCTATTTGTGAAATAGCAATTAAAGCCATCAGCACGACACGGCTGGCCTCACGGCCAACGAATCGATCCTGCAGCTGGCAGACATGTAAATTAAACCCCGCATAATATCAAAAATCCAATTCCATGCTAAAGGCCAATCCAACCAATAAAAGATGGCTGCAGGCAGTGATATTAAAAAGCAATCAGTGTTTTTGTGAATTACAAGGTCATTTTACTAGTCTTTATAGTGAAGGCTAGAGGCACTTCAGAAGCACAACTTTACTGCAGGAGCACATTGCATAGCACTCCTCCTGGCTTCATCTCCCACTGTCCTGATTTCAGCTACACAGCGAACACATCCTCCCTCCACCCTAGATTACTTAAAGCTAGATTTTCAAAAAGTAAACTGGAGCTTCACCTGCTTAAAGGCATGTGAACCAGTCTGGGATGGAAGTAACTGCTTTTCCATCACTACAGTACATCTAGCCTCCAGAAGGTCTTAAAGGCATATGCCTGATTTCATGTTACTGAAACATCTGGCTTATGATCTTTCTTAGGATCTTCATTAAGCCAGATGGAGAAAAACATGTCAATTACAGAAATTTTAATTATAATAAGCTTTCTATGAACACATAAGATAAGCAGCTAATGTGACTGGATAATTACAAACATTAATATTTTAATATTTGTGACTAGTTTATGGCTAGAAATAAGACATTTTGAAGTGTTTTTTTTTCCACTGGCTGTTCATGTTTTAGGACCTGACTCTGAAAAGATGAGAAACTTTAATTTGCATTTAAAGCTAAGTGAATAAGTTATTACTTTCCTATCTGTGCCTAACCTCACTATTGCTCTTGTCGCTGAATCTTTACAGCCGTCCTTTTCAAAATAACGGAAGTTATTATACCAGAAAAGGTAGATTAAATCTGGAACAGGATGTTCAAAAAGCATATATGAGTGAGATTGTACTGATGTTCAAAATTGTCCAAACCATGCCATGCATTTTCTAATCAAACCAGAATTTAATAAAATTAAAAAATCACTAAAAATACTCTTCTCAGGAAAAATATCTTCCTCTCAACAATGACCACAACTATGGAAGTCTTAGTTCATCGTGGCCAACCATTGCTTTGGGATGTTAGCTTGAATAAATGGTTAAAGGTTTCCTGTTTTTATCTGATCTAAGGTCTCTAGCCCTGTAGCTAGTCGCTGTCCTGAAGAGCTGCCTCTTGTGAAGTAAACTAAGTTGCAATATATAATATGCTACGACATTTTTCTTCATACATTAGCTTTACTAAAACTTTTTCATGTTCACAGTTTAGTCTGTTAAAATACCAGCTGATGACTCATGTTCAAGTCTACACTTTTCTCCAGCAATTCAGTAGCTTGAATACTAGCTGTGAAATGTTCATATTTTTTCTTTTTGGGTTGGTCGAGTGGTTTTAAACAGTAAAATCCAGTCTATAAAATTAAGTCTATCTTTTAGAAATCCTTTATGTATCATATGCTGGTGTTGTAATTGAAACTGCTTAATAATATTCAGCCTCAAAGATATGTAAGGTAAAAAATTGCATATCATTAGTCTAGCCTTTTCTCTATTTTTAAGCATAATTTTGATTTTTTTTTTTAAATCCCAAGCTGCACTGCCAATTCTCTGAGGTATTAAGTATTAGCACACTAACCATGTGCAGGTTTGTCACACACATTCATTATATTAATTAAGCATGCTATGGATTTGAACCTCGATGAGGCCAAGGGAAAGACAGAGGGGGAGAGGGAGCCTTTAAAGGAATAGATGTTCTTCTGAAACTTAACAACACACATACATACACATAGCAGGAGAGAGAGAGACAGAGAGAGAGAGAGAGAGAGAGAGATAAAGAAAGAAAGAAAGAAAGAAAGAAAGAAAGAAAGAAAGAAAGAGAAATTAATATAAATGAACCTCCTGGTCTCATTCCTGGATTAATTTGCATTCTTTAATTTGACATAGTTAAATTCTGAATAATCAAATAATCAAAAGCCTTGAGAGCCACTTAATTTGTCAAATGGACTGTGGAAAGAGTCTGAGAATTAATCCAAGTACCCTACAAAGATCTAGTAATATCGAAATTAGCCAAAATATCAAGGTGATCTGAGGGGCCATTGTCCTTGCCAATCAATGCCCAAGTGGGCAGAAAGATCAGCCCTGAGTGGGAGCAAAGGGGGATGCTGTGGTAACCCTAGCAGAATAAATAAATATGCAAGTAATTAAGTAAGTAAGTAAATAAATAAATAATAAATAATCTGTCATAAGTTGCATTGCACAGACAGACAAACATTTGTTCAGAAAAATAATTTGAAAAAGAAAAAAATATGAAAGGATAAAAATGAAGCTGCTGGATGCAGAAACAATGGCAGTGACAACCACACAGCACAGGCAAACATAAGCAGATACCCAGTAAAGGAAAGAAATAGCAGAAGGAGCAGTGCAGCGTCACACACACACACACATATATATATATGCTATAACATAAATTACTATAGGAGTACCAGACTATTTGTCTATGGTATTAATGATCCATGACCACAACAGAATAACTGTCATGATTGCACAAGCATAACGTTAGACAATATTACTAATCCATACAGGAGTATATTTAAGACTATAATAACAATTCTTAGTTTATACTGGGATCAGTAACACCTTTAAGTTATATGATTTAAAACTTCTTGTAATCAATGAAAGGTAATGGGAAAACTGCTCAGGCTGAACTGGATCGATTAGATAGAAGAAATGTTGGAAAATTATTGTTTTATGTTTGCCTTTGCTGGGCTTGACTGCTTGCCTTTAAACAACCATTTCCTAAAAAAAAGAAAAAAATGAACATGTACAAAATATAACATCTACTGCAAGTTGCACCACCTGGAAATTAAGAGAAGCTAAGCAGATGGGAAACAAAAATCAAAGGAATGCTAGGTTGTTTACATATGCTGTGCTGCTTTTGAATGGATCAACAGCCAGTCCTCTCTGATCTCTCCCTTGTCTCTATCAATTGCACATCCTAGCTGACGTCTTTTGTCTACGTCTATCCTTCAGAGACCATTAAATCATTCTTATTGCTTTACTAGAACAAATGATGCATACTTTTGTCTTGACCTTTTTATTCTGCTTCAATCAGTCTCACTTTCACTTCTTCCATCTTCACTCTTCATCCCTTCCTCTCCTAGTCTACTTTTTGTCTTGATCTGTGATTGATCCACTTTTTCTGTGTGCAGTCTTTGCAAGGAGAGAGAAAGAGGCCTGGCTACTGAGCCTATATGCTCGGCTGCTTTGATGGATGTATGATATGAGGCATACCCTGCCCTCTCCTTCAGTTTCATATCAGTAATGCCGTCTTTGGACACCAGTTTGTTAAAAACGAGAATCCCGATAACCATGTTAACCTGGAAAAGAAAGAACACAGAGGTGAATGGACATGCACAAGACCAAACACTTTCATTGATTAAGAAAAAAAAGGGATGTGGGGTGGGGGTTTGGGCACCAAACATGATTATACAAAGCAGAGATTAACTTTCTAGATTCAATTAGAGGGATTAGTCTATGCAATTCTGTTTAAACAGACACCGAATTTCATAAATATTTTCCACCAGATATTGTGGTGCTGGCTTTCTGGGACTAGTGTTTTAGCTAAGTAAAGGGTCAATTATAGATAAGCAAACAAAGTCCTCTATCCTTTACAAAAATCTCATTGTGCGCTTTACAGTATTGTATTTTAGCAGCTAACTAAGTGAAGAGCTGGGAAGAAGATTCTCTCTCTCAAACAGGTAAGCGAGGACCAAGAAAGTACCAAGACTACAGCTGCAGCTGGTCCCACAAATGCGTACAAGAGTCCTCCTTCCAGAGACAACCAGCAGCTAGCATGGTAAGGAGAAAAAGGAGAAATAGGGGGAGAGAGACAGAGAGAGAGAGAGAGAGAGATAGAGAGAGAGGTTCAGAAAGGTAAGAGAAGACAGGTAAGAGAAACTGGTCAGACTTAGAAAGAGCAATTTATATAGTGCATGTTCTTTATGAACATTAAAGAAGTCGGCGTATGAGTGCTTGTGAAACATTAAATTCAAGAATCTATTCTGTTATTGAATGCGTGTGAAAGGATGCAACAGACAGCAAAGGCTATGAAAATACTAGACTTACTAGTTAGCTGTACCATATCCTTTAGCCTTGGTAAAGCCAACAGAGATGGCCACAACAAGTGCAGGCAAGCCTTTAGAAAAGAAAAGGAAAGTAATGATTAGATAAAATTTACTGGATAACAATACTTATGCCTAAATTAAAAAAGACAGGCAGGTCTATTCACAATCACATAGCAACCATGGCAAAACACTAAACCTTCAGAAGTATCAGTCACCTTACTTGATTTCCCAACATTTTTTTAAACAAATCTCTCTCATTCTCTAGACCGCCTATCCTGTACTGTGTCGGATGAGGCTACATCCTGGACAGTGTGCCAATCCATCACAGGGCACAAGCGTGCACACACTCGCACACTCACAACCTATTTGGAAATGTCAATTAGCCTAATCTGCCTTTCTTCAGACTGTAGGAGAAAGAAAGAGTACCAAGCAGAAGGAAGGCATGAAAACTCCACGCACACAGACCTGAGGAGGGAATCAAATCCTGAAACCTGGAGGTGCGAGGCGACAGTGCTAATCACTAACCCACCTATAGCTGTCTTCGCCAAATCTCTTCTCTTAAATATTTTAATCTATTTTTTTAAGTTTTTATATTATACAGTTTGGATGGTTTAGAAATGAAGACTACTATCCAGGAAGAAAACAGGCAATTTATCAAGGCAGTATTTGTGAAAATAATGAAATTGAAATTTATGATCCCAACAATACAACAATCTTGGGGATCCAAGAAAACAATATTATGATCTCTGATATTGATAATGATCTCTGGTACTTTATCTCCTTGTCAATCACAGAAATAGTGGTCATTCATTAACCTCATAAATGTGGAAATGTGTGGATAGTGCCTTCCTCTAAGTGTGTGCCACTTTTCTCCAAAACAAGCATGTGTTACCCAATTTTTCGGCAGCAGTTTTGATATAAGGAACAATTGGCATTTGTGTGAGGAGCCTGCATTCCTTGCTTCCCTCTTCGCTGAGTATATTATTGGACTGCTGGTCCGCACTTTAGCTGTCTACCACCATTCCAGTACAGTATGTCCCTAATGACTCCAGTACATGTGTATCTTAAAAGTCAAGTGAATAAAAAAGACCTCTTAGACTGACCTGCTTGGCAGTCTAGACTACACACATAGTGCCTAGTTGGTGCATGCAAAAATAACTTGATTAGAGCAACAACTGCTGATTAAAGACTGCTAAATATAGTGCAGACAGACAGAGCTCACCCCATCCAAGGCAGAGGAAGCGTTTGCGTATGATTCGGTTTCTCAAACGGCCGGTCACAGCCATATAAGACTGCCAGGCCTCCGTCAGAACCCAACAGAAGGAGGAGAGAAAGAAAAAGTGTAGAAAAGCAGCCACAAGAGTACAAACAACCTGACAAGGAAAAGAGCAGAAAGAGACAACATGCTTTTAAAGCAGTAATTGTACATGTATTTGTGTGTGTGTGTGCTTCATATAGAAGTTACCTTGTTTCGTGTCTGCGTCTGACCAATGAGGATTAGCGCATTAGAGGAGATGATGGACAGGCAGAAGTTGATAAGAATGACAGAGCGTTCGGAGCGGATGTACCTTCAGGAAAGAGAGAGCTCTGCTTAAGAAAATCTGCAGCCTCCACACAATGACTCATCCAGGCAGCAGATATCATGATGACATTCATAAACATCCAAGTTTAGATTTCTCTATTAAGGAGTTAACACAGAAGCTGTGCATCAGACGTAAGACATATGCTCTACTTGACACTTTGAGTGTCCAAGGCAAAGTCTGTCAAAAAGGTGTTTTATTAGTATTTTATTAAACATAAAACATTTTTTTCATCAGTCTGCATTCTCTTTCCAATTTTAAGCTTAAAATTCAAGGGATTCCACCTAAAAATCCTAATATTCTGACCTGGGCCATCAAAAAAAAAAAAAAAAACTCTGCTTAAGCACCTGTGTAAACCAAGTATAAATGCAAGACATTTTTACTGCATGCACATTATTACATTGACATAATCATGTGGACTCACAAACAATGCCCAAAGCTCACATTAAAGTGTTTAGACATAATTATTTCAGATGCTGCATGCTCTAGAGCCCTGCAATTATCTATCAGGCACAACATAGCATACAGTGATAAAACAATACTGCTTCAAATATATGGATGAACAACTGTTTTAAATAACATTGTTAAAAATATGGCTGAACAACGACTGTGCATTTGTCAAACTGTGTGAATGCCTATGATTCACCAGCACGCTCAGCAGAAATCTGAAATTGGTCCGTTTGCTCTCAGCATGTTTTGTATGAGTTGTTTGATTGTTCTTTGGTTGACTGGAGCTGTTAATTAGGTATATTTGACTTTGATGAATAAGTCAGGCCTATTTAACGTCCCTGCCAGGTGGGCTATCTATCACATAGAAACCTGAAAAAGAATGCAAGGTGTAATTGCGGTCTAGTTTAAATATATAGCTGTAGCAAACGTGTAGTATAGTGCAGTTTCCAGACAAATGGGACATTTTAGAGAAAAGTTCTTCATCGGTTCATAATTTTCATAAGTTGATGATTTTCCTTCACGAATACGTTAATAGGACATTGTGATGTGTTTGGCCAACAGGCTTGCTGTTGAACATCCCTCCTCTAAACCTCACACCCAAAAAATTCACACCCTTTGTCAAGTGTCATAGTTCAATGAAGAGCAGTGTTAAAACAATCATCATACAATAGACCTTAAATCCTGCAATATATTCTTTTAAATCTTTAAACATTTTATACAGAATTAAAGAGTCAAAACCTATTTTTTTAAAAGATTAGTTAAACATTATGCCAATACGGAAATATGTGTGCTCCATCTGCCTTCTCCATCTTTTCGCCTGTTCCTTTATGGTGATACATACAGTAGATAAGCATGCATACTTTATATGAATATATACATACATATACATCATTTTCATTTGCTTTCTGCTTTAAATAAGCCGCCTTTCTCCATTTTTTTTTCAAACTGCTGCGTACCTCCACACAGAGACATAGATGATGATGAGGAGCAGGAGTGTGAGCGAGGACACCCCACAGCCCACAATCAGCGTCACAGATGGAAGCTGGCTCTTGGATGGATCCATGCTCTGTCAGTGAGAAAGAAAAAAGACGGTTGTGTTATAGCTAATGGAGTGCTTGAATAGCATCAGGTTTGTCTTCTTCTCCTCTTCAGATAGCTGCAGTGAGATTAGTGTTGCCCACGAAGCACTGGCTGAGGAGCAAGGTCAACTCAAGGTGACTCAATAAGGATCTGCTTGCTGAAGGGCCACACACACACACACACACACACACACACACACACACACACACACACACACACACACCAGCCTGCATCCATCCTGGTTGCAGAGGAGTTGTTGTACTGCGACTAAGC
>JAQMYL010000033.1:24749866-24770821 GCA_030014365.1 Clarias pachynema | reverse complement strand
GTTACGCTGGGATATGCGAAGAAGGAATTTCACTGTGCTGTAATGTATATGTGACAAATAAAGGCTTAACTTAACACTGGTGGCTCACTTTAGTATGCTTGGCCTGGTTAGCATATTTACCAAGCAAAATTAGCACCAACTTATTGAGCCAGGTTCTCTCATTATTTAGCTTTAGACATTTGTGACAGATTAAAAGCAACAGCTTCAGAGGTTCTTTCCTGAATCATAATCCAGTGTAATTTTTTCTTATGGCAGTGGTTTCACATCCACTTAGTCCAGACCTAAATTAGTTAACACATAAATTGCATTTTGCATACATTTGAACATGATCATCTTGATATGAAGCTAAATTAATTATCTAAAAATAAAAAGTTTATTTATTTTTTTTTTATTTGCTTATGCTGCTTTATGGGTGGTGGGAAAGCATTTCTTTTACACTTGTGAGCCACACTAGCCATTTGAAGATAGTTCAGTTAAGGCTTTTCTTTAAATAGTTCAGCTGCTTTATGATGGTAAAAATATGCATTAGATTGATCACCTGCCTACAATGATGCACATTTTACTTTTTATCATCTCAGGTGGGTGGTGCAATACAGATAACTTATCTAGCAGATGGGAATTGGCTATGGTAAAAAGAGACAAGTAGCGTCATGAAAAATGAAAAGAAAAACATGCTTTACAACAGAGTGTAACAACTCACAACTATAATTCCATGTATGGACAGCTGAGACTCTGAGATGCCACACAGCTCCAAACAGGGTTACATGTAGTAAGTGCAAATAACCCGAGTCCACATTACCCATGGTGCAGTGGGGCTTAGAGAACAGCCTGGGGCAAATGGAATGGCAATAAGGGTCATGCCTTTAGCTCCAGGGGAGGGCTCAATGTTAACAGCATTTTCTCTGAAATCCAATATATTATTACCCCTAGCGGAGTCTGTGTGGATGATGCAATTAACTCTGTCGACCACACAGACATTTACACTCAGCACAGCACCACTGGATTTTTGGATCACTGGGCCGACAGTGCTTTGGCGTGTACTGTGTATAAATGTGCATGAGTGTGTGTGTGTGTGTGTGTGTGTGTGTGTGTGTACGTTCACACTAGCAACAACAAAGCAGCAGGTGACCATTGCTTTTCTTTGTATGTGCACAACACAGAGACGTGATTTCAGTGAAAGTGGCAAGCTTCAAAGTGACAGCAGGACAGGCAAAGCATTTAAACTTCTCTATGAAAATATGATGCTATAAAGAAGCAAAAATTGCTTTGAATTATTACGAAACTACTCTCATGCCATATGAGGTCTGACATTTCTTCAATTCCCCACTCATTTTATTTCCTGGTGGTTTCATATAATTCTGTCATACAATATACAACCTTTAACATTTTAAGATGTCCTTACAGCATCATTTTAGCATATTTACATATTTAAATTCTTAAAAAGAACCACCATCAGTCCTCACACCCACACTCTTCTCAAAAAAATCAAAAATCAGTTTAGTATTAATTTTTATTAAAATCCATATGACCGTATGAAAATTCCACAGTTCCATTCATGTTAACCCCCTTCTTGCAGGTGCAGCTTCTTTTCTTAATCTAAACCTTTATGTGCCTTGATGTGGCTGTCTGGAATATTCCATTAACTTGTCCATCTCCTCTTCCTCTGTACAGTATATCCTGCTCTACTTTATTGTCCATAATCTCGGCTTTGTGGTTTCTTCCGCTATTGCTGCTGCTGTTTTACAAGGTCAGTGCAGGCATTGAGGCTGGGGCCATTACTAACCCTAACATCTATGTCAGGTTTAGTGCTTACACCATGTCCAATTTCTGTGATGTTGATTGCAGTAATATCCATGTTGGCACAATTGTTAGCATTAGTGTTGGTCAAGGAGAAAGAGTCTTTCTCTGGCTTCAATGTATCACAGCTCTGTGCATCACTCACTCCAGGCTCTGCCCCCCAGGTGCTGCTCCTGCAAAGTGGCTGAGTCACTCTCTGAACTCCCTAGCTACACAGTACTGTGCAAGCAGACAAACTTTTTGTGTCCTCACAGATATAGCATTCTGTGGCAGCAAAGATGGTGTAATTACTGTCCACGTGCAAACATTTAAACTTATAATCACATTGTCCTGAATGTTCTGAAACATAATAAAAAAAATCGTGTCTACTAAAACATGAGACAAGCCTCACTGCAAAGTTCTTGCAACCGAGTGGAATCATTTTCATGTGCCTGCCTAACTTCCAGAACTGGTCCAACTCCATCATTATCACCTAATCTTGACCAAAAAAATAACACTTTAGAAATTACAAATCGTGTTGCAGAGGCTAAAAGAAGGGAAGCTTGTACCAGGGCTAGTTTCACCCATATTCCAATATGGATCAAGCTTATTAACAAGTTTCGTAGTCTTAGGGACACCAGCACTGCTATGTTCATTCGGTGAGCAGAGTTTTCACACCTGACCGGCTCTCCTGCTGCAACAGAATGTTCTCCACATGAGCTCCACCATCCAGTACACACCTGATGCCAGGCCAGAGAGACAGTAGTCTTCTTACAGAAATTGTGCCATAAAAGCAATAATAAGAGCCCCTCAAATCTTTTTTTTCTGCTGCTAGAATGCTTGTGGTGTTTTGTGTGATGTGTACCACATACATCGGAAATCCCAAACATACTGTATTGCTTTCAAAACAGCAAGAGTGGGTGATCTGAGTGTTCGGTATGATCCCTGCCCTTTTTTTTATCATTTAACAAATGAGGCACTCTGATCGTAGCTCGCTGTCACCCCAGTTCACTTCCATTTCTCACTAAACACAGACTTAACTGAGGTACTTTTATGTCCTGTCTACACACTCTAGGATTGGTTTCTATTTTAGCGCTTTGGTAACCTTACCAGTCATAGATGGAGCTGAATTCATGTAACCAATCATAAGGTTATTTATACGTCTTTATGCATCTCTGAATGCTAGAATGAGCTCAGTGCTGTTAACTGTACTTAGAAACACTTAAATATATATAACGCGATCCAAGAATAATTCCACTTTCCTTTCATACAGAATGCAGAGGCGCAACAATGGTGCAATATTCCCACATTGAATTGGCTGTGTGAATGGGGCTGGTATCTCCTGGCTGGCCTCACAGGGCGTAGTGTCACCACACTCACTTTCCCCCACTTTCAGCTATTTGCAGCTTGTATACTTTAATAATACTACTCTAATAATACTTAGTATTTTCCATGGATGATTCCAGTAGGCAAAAGAAAAAGGGAAAGCACATTTGCATATTTATGGTAGAAAATGATCCTAGCAGAAACATTAATGTTGGATGACATTTTCATATAATTGTAATTAGGTTATGCCACCAAAAAAACAACAGAGGGACAACATTGTTTTTAAAAGTTATCCCATGACATTGGGATAATTTTGAATGAATCATCCCAAAACAACATTGCAAAAACAATGAATAGCAACATTTACTAATAGTATTTATCATAAGTATTATATTTTATCAAGTTATGTCCTTTCACACAACTTTCAACTTCATATGTATCTGTGCTCCCTTAAGTTTACACCAGGACTAGTTTCAATCTACTAAGTTTATATCATGCCTCTTGTACACAAAGCGCTTAATATCTATGGATTTTGCAGCATTATCGCTCAGTTTATTTTTCTTTTAAAAATATTACAGGGCCCCGGGTGATGCTGTAGCCTCTCGCAGCTGAGGGCCTAGAGAAAGCTAATTGGCCGAGCTCTCTCAGGAGGCTCTCATGAGAGGCACTTAGTGCTCTCACATTAATTACAGCTCTACGGCCAATCAGGAGTGTCTGAGAGCTCACGCAAGCGAAAGGAGCAGATAGCGCTGTCCTCTGAGTGTGTTACGCCGCCCCCAATGGTGCGTGAGTGAGCAGGTTTAAAAGATGCGGTCAGTTGGAATCACTTGGTTCGGGGGAAACACCTGATACTCTTCAGCCCTCCCGACTGAGTGGTCGTAGTAGCCTTAATGTGGGAGCCCCTAGTGACAGGGACGAATTGGACACGACTAAATTAGGGAGAAAATCAGGGGTCCCAAATGCAGCAAAACCAGAACTAGTGATAACAGCAAAGAATTATCTACTTGGAAGTGAAACAAAAGAGTTTTAAATAACACAAATTTCAAAAGTCATTGAATGATATAGTCATGACTTTGGAATGTTGCAACCATGCAGAAAAAAGTACACTGCAACATACCATAGAGCTTTGCCAAATATCTATACCACTGTAGTGTAATATAGTGCTCGTACAGTGTCCAAGCTGCTTAAATCTGACTTCACAAAATGGATCTCAGACTTTAGGCGCATGTTTTTCCCCCCTTTTTATCTGCCTCCCGATTTAATAGTTTTGTAAATTGCAGATATTAGGACTTAGGATGAGTAATGATGTGGCACTTGTTGTTTGACAGAACAATCCATGTGTATTTACCAGCCCTGACATTTCATGGATATTTCAGTTGGGAGATAAAAAAAAAAGTCATAAACAAATATTTTTTTGAAGTCTTATTTTCCACATTATGTTCGGGTTGTTTGTTCAGCGCAAAGTCATCCTGTCAATAATGATATTTCATCAAAGTAATTCTAACTACCTGGGTAAACTACTTAATACCCAACGTGTCTCAATGACTGAAAGTTACATTGCCACAACATTCTGACAACCAAACATTCCTGCTGGGATAGTACACAAATCCCTGATGATTTTTTTTAGCTTAGACATTAAACATTAAGTACGTGTAATGTAGAATGTATGTGCGAGTGGATGTCTTGGTAGCAGTCAGTCATATTGATTGTGCAGATTGAAGAGTGTGAGGCACCACAAGGACCACATGCCTTCAAGCTTTTATCAAGAAAACACGCAGTGACAAGGGTGCCTCTTCACATTGCAATTTCTTTTCCAAATATTAACTCATTAATCATAGCAGCTGTCCAAGTTAATGTTTAATTTTGCACCAAACCCACTTCCTACCCCCCACTGGCCTTCTCTTCAATACACACCTTGATTGCATTTTAGTATTTTCATCACATTGTGACTTCTCTAGTCCCCCTTACTCTTTCTCTCGTCCTTCTCTGTCTCGTCACTCTGTCTCACTTCACTCATTTAGAAACAATGCAGAAAGCATTTTACTTGTAGGTTTTGTGCACTTTACCCATTTAAATGCAAATGTTCTAGCCAATGCAATATATGCACTCTTTCTGTTTCAATCAAAAAATAAAAAAAGAAAGCACAGGGATGAAAGTATAGAGCATGAAGTGAAAGCTGGTCTGAGACAGGCCTACACAGGCCACAGGATTACACTGAATGATACGACCATTTCTCAGCTTGATTTACGTTGTCCTTCTTGCTTACACTCACTCTGTCACTTTTTCAGTTTTTTTGTTTTGTTTTGTCCCACTCTTTCTATCCGGCCCTATTTTCTATATGTGATAGGCATCCTCTCCTAATTCTGATTGCTTGTGTTAGTGTGGCAGAAGGACGACAGTGAGTGCAGCAGATTGTGTTCTCTGTCTGATCGCTAGCAGTACAGAAGCAATGCCAAGTGAACTTTTCCACTATGACACTTCAGTATCCTCTAAGACAAGCCTCTTAAAACCACTCTCTCTTGACTACCATTTGAGTGCTAGTCTCTCACCGCAGACAGGGCAAAGAGAGAAAATAAGGGTTTGTGAGATCGGATCAATGAGAGCAA
Organism: Clarias pachynema; assembly: GCA_030014365.1. Classification (NCBI taxonomy): domain Eukaryota; kingdom Metazoa; phylum Chordata; class Actinopteri; order Siluriformes; family Clariidae; genus Clarias; species Clarias pachynema. Next base: position 24,765,113 of record JAQMYL010000033.1, on the reverse strand, counting down.
GCCGCTTACCTGTCACTCTCATTCCAGGAAATGCACGTTTGGTTGGTCGTGCCCTGTGTGAACAAAAGAGAGACAGCTATTACCTTGTGTCACTGAACCACAGGAAGAAGTCCTTTTTCTAGTTCTATATGCTTCTTATTCTTGAAATCACCTACCTTGAACATGATGCAAAATATAAATATTGGAAGCAGTTTATAAATCTGTTCCAGGTAAACTGTCAATAGTAGTGGGTGGTGTATATATATATGCAATATCACATGAGCAAAGGTTTAATTATACTGAATATCAGCAGGATACATGGGCCTGCAGGGTAAGAATGATCTTGCTTTTATACAACATTTCTATAAACAAGAAATTACTGTTGAGTAAGTGCCATACAGACGCAATAACCCATATGCATTTCAGACATATAGCACGTTGGTGGCAGGCTAGCTACATCGCAAAGATTAGTATATTTTGCTTTAAAGTGCTTCTGGGTAGCTCCTTCCTTTTAAGCACCAAATGACAGGTTTTCATATTTTAAACCAAAAAGGTTATATTCATCGCTAACACATCGCTATTGTAACAACCATTTTGAAATAGGAAGAGGAATTTAAAGGAAATATAGAAATACGATTCTTATTATTAGTAGACTGAAACTAACTGCTGAATAAATTTGTGTAACTATGATTTGTTTGACTTAGGAAAACATTTTGGCATTTAAAAGTGGTGATAAACAAAAGACTTACATTTTACAGTTACATTAAAATACAAAAATTATTGTCATTTTGGGCTGATCAAGAAATCACTATGCGATTATTGCACACATTGCAATTGCCATTTAATTAAACTGCGGTACGAGACTTAAATTTATAATTTTATGTTCAGACATATTTATCTAGGCTAACACCAAATACATGTATGAATAAGAGAATATTTGCCAACACTTATTTATCAACTTAAAATTATTTAAACAAATAACAAATACTTAAATTATTGCAGCATTTTGTGATTAAATAAGGGCACAGGTAAATATTTCGATTTTTATGTGATTAGTTCAGCACTAATCAAAAACAAAGAAAAAAGGCCTGCTTCCGAGACTTAAACAAATTCATACGGTGTGCAAAAATATATTGCGTTTTTTGTTTCTATGTTTTTTAGGCTACACCTGCAGGGTAATAAAACCAAATTACAAAATGCTCCTTTGTTTAGGTTGTATCTGTGCATGAAATTATTATTATTATTATTATTATTATTATTAATATTATTATTATTGGTGGTGTTGTTGATGTTGATGTACCACCAATAAAGGGTTTCAAAAGACAAACTTATTCAAACATTAGTTCTTTCTTTTATTCTGTGTATATTTCATCTGATTGAGTTCAGAGGTCATAAAGGCTTACGTTGTAAAGGTGTGCGAATTCAATCTCCACTGGAGCAGAGAGCGAAATGGGGGTGGGTTTGATCGTCACAGAGATCACCTTGGAGTTCAACACAGTGCTGTTTCTATAAGGACAAAGAGAAAAGAAAGTGAGAGAAAGAGGAAGGAGACAAAGAAGAATCTGACCTTGTGCTTCAGTCTGATCACTGCTATCCAGACTTCAATCTGATTATTACTGCAACTTTATATATAAAAAACTTGTAACACAAACATCCAAAATTTCCAAACTCATATCACATTAATATGTCTGCTTACACTCACACGAACGCACACAAACACAAACACACACACGTACAAGTACATAATCACTCAGAATGAGTGTTTCTGTCAGCTGGTGTCTTTCCCAGAACCCACACGAACACATTCAGAATGATAAAAAAAAGAGATAACTAGTAAAAATAAAAAAGGCAGTGTTCAAGGGCAAGAGGAAGATACAGCAAAAAGGAAATTAATAAAAAATTAAAAATACTACTACAAATTAACGAAATGAGAAAACACCAGACTTATTTCTACCTTCCCAGCTATTAACCTTGAAATAATTTTCCTGTAATTGTGTATTACTTATAAACAGCATACTGAATGAATTAATAACCCACAGAACTGCAATCAGTTCCTGCTCATTGCATTTCAGCCTGGAATAGCAGAAGCATGAAAAGACCGAGCAAAGTTGTATAAATCACTAGAAGACAGTGGAGTGATGTAGATGCTTACCTCTGAAGAGACAGGATACTGCCAAGGTTTCTGTAGAGGACAATGCCGGTAACAAATGCTGAAGCCTCATCTTCAGCTGAAATGCAAACACACACACACACACACACACACACACAGAAAGAAAAGCTTAAATTGGCAAGGGCACAGCAGACAGCCACTCTGCAGCTCATGAGTACTTGGTTCAAACTTGAGGTTTGGTTACTGACTCATGTGGGTTTCCTCCAGGTTCTCCAGGTTCTGCCCCCTGCAAAAACATGACTGGCTTTGTGCCCCGTAATTGAATGTGTACATGGTTCCCTGTGACAGACTGGGTTTATTAAACCTTGCACTTATTGTTCCTGGAATAGCCTCTAGATCTACCTTGACCTAGACCATTCAAGGAATTTAAAGAATTCAAGGAATGCAACACACAATATTATGTAAAAGCAAGCAGGAAAATATTGCTTTAATTTTTTCATTCATTGTTTTTATACTTTCTGTGAAAGGGAGGATGCATGTCCATATATATGCTTGTCATGCACAGTGACTTCTGAATCACATAAGCACTCTTTTACATTGGCTGTAATGGTGGCACATATTTGCATATTAGGTCTGTAATTTCAAAGCACTGCCGAACTTCTGATAAAAAAGCAGACGCATGAAGCGTGGGAAAACATGCCACAATGCAGACACGCTTCACAGCTGGAAAGGAAGAAGTAGCAGAGCTGGACAGAGCCCAGGGCTTGAATATATGCAAACAAAACACACACACACTCACAGTGTGAGGCTGGCAGATACAGAGAGAGTGAGTTAGGAAGGAGGGAGAGAAAGACTGGCAGCCAGGCAGTGTGTACACAGACTACACCTCTGGGGCTGCAGCTGAGCCTGCATGGTTATGGAGGGGAGGAGAACACAAAGAGGCTGAGATACTTTCCTCCAATCCCTGGGGACACTTTTATTCTTGTCTGCTTCCACTCACTCTATCTGTCAGTACAAAACAGCTACAGCCGCTATGGGAGAAACAGTAGAGTCATGGAGAAAATATCCTCTGGAGTTTTTGTCTGAGCTCTCAAAGATCACAAAGTTTATTTCATATAAGCACCACTCTCAGCATGCCCCAAACTTGACTTGTTATCAATCTACTCCGAGTGTCATGGAAACGGAGCTCCTATTGGGAGTGGAAATTAGACCTAATTGCTCTTGATTGGCTCCTGTTGACTCCTGATTAAGCAGCAACTGCCCTATTAGCATAGTCACAGGGGAGGGAACTTCTTTAATGTTGTCTATGTTTGGACAAACAAATCTCAGCCCACTGCTCCTCCTAAACATGAAACAAAAGTTTTTTTTTCTTTTCAATAGATCTCACTCTGTATAAGACTATGGATACTTTTGGACACCTATTAGTACATGTATTGCACCGGCATGTGTATGTATTTAGTATGTATGTCTGGGTCTTGGTTCTGCAAAAATAGAGCTACATTCACATTACCCGCCATAATTCTAATATTTTACCCTTATGTGACACAGATCTGCTTTTTTATGGCTGTCTGAATGCAAAAAATCTGATGTTTTTCATATCGGCTCTAAGTCATTTTCGTGTGTGGTCCTAGATTGGATAGCTATCTGATACACAGACATATGACTTGAATGAGAACGAGCAGATTGGAATTCATCAGACTTTTTGCCTCTGCATATGCTCTCGCTGAAGCCCGCGGCGCAGTGATTTCATAGCAGTGCTAGCAATAGCTTCTGAAACAGTTAAAGAGGAGACTGGCTTTCTCCATATTTCTGGACCTCAGCAAATACATCCAACAAATTGCTTGCCATCCTCCAGAGCTAAATCTTAAGCATAGTTTTGCTAAAATCGAGCACTGAGGGATGAGGGATCACCCAAATATGATGTGTTTTAACCCAGATAATGTAATCAAAGACAGATGCATCTACATAAGAGTCACATAAAAGTCACTTATAATTATGAATGTGAACCTTTGTGACATGCAAATCTGATTTGACCAAAAAATCGGAATTGATCAATGGTGCTTGTATTGTGGATGTAGCCCATGATAAAATCTACATCTCGCATAGAAGCCATGAAAGCTATCTTAATCTCTATGCTACATGCCAAGAAATATGATTGGGTTACTTCTGTTTTAAGTTTCTTTATATTAGGGAAAGGGTTAGTATGGCCAAATGAGGGGACAGAACACCACTCTGCAATTAATTCACTTTTGTGGTGCAAGTTCTTCCAGTGAAAGCATCAAGACAAAAGCATGGCTAAAAATCTTTTCATACAAATGAACAGTTTGAAAGCAAAATGAGATAATTTTCGCATTTTTGAGAAAAACTTTTTTCTTTTTTCTTTTTTACCACACAAATGAAGCAAGAAGTACTGCCAACCAATAGATGATGTTTTGTTTGAGTTACAAGGGTGTTAAAAAGCACAACTGCCAAAATATTATGTCAAAATGGTTTTGGATACATCAATGTTAATTTTGTGTGATTTTTCAAAAAGCTATAACTATACCTCCCACAGATTGGTCACAATGGATAAATCAGTGTGCAGTTGTGGTTGTGTCAGTTTAAGTATTCAGCTTGGAGTCAATAATATTTTGGATAAGTTTTAATAAATATTTAAAAACATGGGAAATAAAATATAGCAATCTGTGATTTTGTAGTGAGTAACTATAAGATTAGATCAAGGAAAAGAGTTTTGTTCCAATTAAATCTTTTTAATTACAAAGAATTTTGAGGGTGATGAGAAACATCAGAAGAAATACAAAAACATCTTCACCAGTTTCACACTTTATGTATGTCAGTACTTGAAGACAGCACCTTATCAAGAGTACAGTTATGAGCTATATATTACAATCATGTCGTATATTGCATTCATTCAAAGCAAATGCACCGCATATCTCATGTCTCCTGCAAACAAAGTTTGCATGTATTTAGAGTGTTTTAACAGCATTTGTCTGCTTAATATTCGTAGGTGTATCATGGCTCCCTATTGCACTGAACCAGTGCTAATGAACAAAAAAAACTGACCGGACAGCCGCAAGAGGAAAAAGGAGAAGTATCGTTGTGTAAGTGAAACAGCAGGTTACAATGCAATTTCCCACTTAGCTTTTTTAAATATGTAATATGGTGACTGCACAACATCCAAGTCGCAAAATTTCCTATTTCATAGAACATATCATGGACTTTAAGCGATGCTTACCTGTATTGTATTAATGCGGGGGTAACTGCAATGCAGGAAAAGAGTATAAACAGTATTTTTTTTTTTTTTGGCTTAAAATTTACCCTGAACACATTTATTTCACTCACAGCGGCCGCTGTTTTAATTCCCTGACATAAAAAAAACAATGTATTTGGCCTTCTGTCAACTTGTGCTATTAAAGTGCGGGCATCCAATGTCATGGTTTGCCAAAAACATGGAAGTTCAAAGCTGCTAAAATAAGGATATGTAGAGGTTTTGAGATGAAACATTTTGTTATATACAACCTGGTGTTCCAGAATAATAATTAAAAAAAAAATAATTTGCCAAAATGCATAAAAGCCAAAAAAAGGTGTTCATTCCATTTTGCTGTCAAAGTGTTCAAATATTCCTGCACCATGATAAGTCAAGCATTCAAAAAATTGCTGTGCTTCAATGAAATTGAACATAAATGTAAATGAACCTACATAATGTCTCCCAAACTTGCACACTCAAAAGCAAGGTATGGAAGCAATTCTTTAATGTAAAAGCAAACATGATTTTGAGCCCTCTCATAAATAAGTCTCAAATTGGTCCTTGGTCCCGACTGAGGTATGCAGGCTAAGTGCGGAAACACCTTTAAATTTGAAAATCTCAAAATAGTAGGCTTAAAACATAAATTTTTATTTGTGTGTGTTGCATAAAATATGTCCAAGCTACCCACCTGGGTTACCAGAGGAGACAATGTTCTTCGAGATGGTGACTTTGTCCTCAGAGTTGCGAGCCCAGTCCTCCATGCCCATCCACCCTCTTTTTGGAAAGCTGATATCAGAGTTGCCTGCAACAGGTCGCTTGTGAAGGCTCAACACTGTAGAAAGACACACAGATAGTCATTAAAACTAAAATAAACAGATACAGTGCTTCAGCAAATCTGTCCTTGTGCAGTCTATGGAGATAATTCCTAAGGTTTATTAGCTCTACATAACGTATTTAAAATGCTTATTTTACTGCCTGTGTGTTGCATGCATGTAATTAGGTGTGGGAGTAAGAAACCATTTGCTCAGGGACAGATGACAGTTCCCTAGCTGGACATGCATTTCTGACAGGTGATGGTTAAGAACTGCTCTCCCACACACCCCCACCTGCTTCTCTCCAATCTGCCATTTTTGGTCCCCCTGAGTGTCCTAGTGAGAAACAGCTCATCTCCTGCCTGTCTCTGCCAGTTTCTGTGTATGAGTAAAGCACATCTCCCATGTGGGCCCTGTGCTGTGGAATTGTGGGTGGATCACAGCGGGATATGAACGCCCTGCGAATGCCCAGAGCTACAGGATCTGGGCAAATGTATATACACCTGCTTTTCCCAGCAGAAGCGTTAACACCTCAGGGGAATGTTTACTTCACATTGAGAAATTTCTGAAACAGTGTTCATGACATTTCCAACTCCAGAAAATAATGTAACAAAAACAAAACAAAGGAACTCTGTACAGGAAGGGATTTAAATGAATTATCTGTACATGTACAGTATATTCACTTTTAAATACAACCGTGGCATAACATGTTTCAAAAACAGCAGAGCATAATATGACTCACCAAGGTTATCGGTGACCTCATAGTTATCTTGAAAGTCCATGCGGAGGCTAATGACATCAACAAAATCCTCCACCAGATGAAAGAGTTCCTTAATGTTAGGACCTAGCTGAAAGATAACAATGCCAAGAGAAGGATGAAACCACCCAAGCCTTTAAAATGGTAGGGGTGTTAAAGGAAGATGACAGCTTTGGAGGAATGTTTGTGGGTAGGGATGACCAGGGTGTTAATAGAATGCATGGAGTCCAAAAGGCCACTAGGGGGTGCCTGCACACAAGAGCACTTTGAATCAGTATTACTACTACTACTACTGACATTACTACAATACTATAGTATTACATTCCTAGTCATTAAATATCTATATGGACTCATGGATTAATTCTTTTAACTGTTTACTAAGAGAAAAAGACTTTCCTGTTGCTTAATCTGTCCTCTGTAATTCTCCAAAATCCCTAAAACATCAAGAATGTGTAGTTATACACGCATTTAAAGTGAGTGTTATATTTGTTGTTTTGTAATAATTTATGTGAGTTCATATAGTTACTAATTGTTAGCATTACAGTGCTAATTGCGATTAGTTTTCTGTTTTGTGTTGTTATTCTCGCTAGTTATATTAAATGTATGTTTAAATGCAGATAACGTTGAAATATTGCTGATTCATTTTTAAGACTGGAATAGCAGAAGCATGAATATTAATACTAGCCAAGAAATAGACGTACAATAAATAAAAGTACAATGTTTTACAAAAGGACATTGCTCTTGCCAAGTTCTCATCAAACAGTTTTTTAAAGGTTGCCATCAGATAATAAACTACATAATTTATTCAATAGCAACATTTACATGGTCTTTCAAGACAGATAGATAAGTTGTACAATATACAGTACAAGGATTACTAAAGGAGGGCCTGAATCCTTACAAAACCCATGGAAGTCAAAAAGAGAACTTATCTGCCACACCATGGTTACAGATGAGGTCGATGTCCCATCATATTCATCTCATCATATAGTCAGATGAAAGAGAACAGATAAGAGAATATTTCCCTGCATGTATTCCTTGCGACCTCAGGAAAGTGAGTGGCCAGTTAAGGAAAGAGGTGTGTGAATTAGAAGAGCAGCCTACATCTCAGACTACTCCAACTCACCCCCAATATATTCTTCACTTAAGGAAACCTGAATGATCAGGAAGAAGCCTCAACTACCTCCAGGATAAAATCACCCATCGCCCAATATGAAGTGATGTCATATGATGTGAGGTCAATAGGATCCACATCACTTGGAGAGTGGAATGACTCCAGCACCTGGAGAGGACCAAGAACTGTCTGGGCCTCTCTGCTTCCACCCAGTGAGTAGAGAGTATCTGTCCATGTGCTCACACCTGTTTCATTCTGAATCCACTTCACCAAGAAAAAATCTGCTGGCCTCCTGTTCTCGCATGCGCCCTGCTGTCTCTGCCTGCATCACGCCACCTGCTCAACGCTGCCTTGTCTCACCTGTGCTGCACACCTCCTTGCAACATCAAGGACACCACGCCATCTGAGCAACGACCCATGGACCCACAACATTCGTTGATGCGCCTACAGAGCTAAATTGCTTATGCAGATTGTAACTTCATTAAGACTGCAAGATTATAAGTTGTTTCAAAGTGCTTATTAAAAAAGCTCATTTTGTGTGACTTTAACATCTGCTTCCTGTGTGTTCCTTCCATGTACTAGACCTGTTACATTGATGGATAATGCAGCACATGGATCAGAACCAGGCCCTCAAAGGCCCCACAAAGAATACTTGGGACACCTGCTCGAAATGAGCATCCAGGAACAAGCGCTCCTAGAACAGCTTTCACAAGACTTGCAGGCTATAGCGGTTGAACTCTCCAGGCTGCAGCACCGCTCAGCATGTGATGTGCCCCTCCCTGACCCACACCGTGATACACAACGTCTGCTTTCTAAGCTCACGCCACATAATGACATCGAGTAGTATCTGTGCATGTTCAAAAAGACAGCTGAGCAGGAGGGCTGGCCCCGCCACGATTGGAGAGACATTCTCATCCTTGTGCCTATTTTTCCTCATCAGACGATGATGCAGATAATTACGACCTGCTTAAAGCTGAGATTGCGGCAGGTTTTCTAGCGCGCAAGCTGCACTTGAGTTTCACAAATAGGCATGTGAACCACATGGCGCACCTAGGGTGCAGTTTGACAGACTCATGCAGAACATGCGATATGGTGGCTTCAATCAGAGTGTCTCACATCATTTGAAGTGGCAGAAAGAGTGGTGATGGATTGTGCGCTCTGGTCCCTCCCCAAAGAGGAGTGAAAAGCCGTAAACATGAGACAAGCCAGCAAACATGGTCAGTGGGCTGGAATGAGCATCAACCACGCTTTCATTGTGACAAGAAAAGAAAAAGTTTCCAGACAGTAGTTTGCCAAGACTTTACTCCCAGTTTCGCAAAGAACTGGCTCCTCCACTGCTGCCTGAGTCTCCCCATGACAAGCCAAAGCCCCTCCAAAGGTTGAGTAAAGGTTGAGGGGCACTGCTCCCCGCGATGCTTGACACTGGCAGTGCTGTCACGCTTGCACGCCCCTCAGTGGTGCCGTCCAATGCACTTCTATGCAACCCCATGCCCATCACTTGTGTCCATGGCGCTCGGTGGGCGTTTCCAGCTGTGTACATTGTGGTCGAAGACCACCTGGGTAAAAACCAAATCTTAAACCTGGCATAATTCCAGAATTGCCTGTTCCGGGTTACTGATGGAAAAAGAGTCCTGCACATCGGCCGCAGAGTGCAGTGGAGAAAGATGGCAGTGACGCTGCTGGCGTGGTTGGTGCAACTGCCTTCGGATGGCAAAGTGATCCCTCTATTCCCCTTGTCTCTATATCCCAACTTGTCAAGAAAGACGGTAGTTTCTCCCAGATACAGCAAGAGGACCAGCATCATAAAAACTGCTGGGGTCAGGTAGTAATTATAGAGGGAGAAGCCAACCCCGCAGCCCTGTATTTTCTAGTAAAGAATAACTTGCTATATTTCCATACTACTTATAGAGGAACTGATGTTGAACTTTTGGTGGTTTCCCAGGCCAAAGTTGACACAGTCATGCATCTGGCACTTTCGACTCAGGGATCACCAACACTATTGAAAAGATCAAAGACCGCTTGCACTAGCTGGGGCTCAATGCGGAGATTTCCAACTTCTGCACGCTCTATCATGTGTGCCAGACAATATCGCCATTTACAGGATTAGATTGGAATGAACTTGGTTGGGCTGTTGCCCAAGTTGGCAAAAGGAAGACAAGCTCGACCTCACTAAAGGCTACTGGCAGACGGCCCTTACACTGGAGGCTTAAGAAAAAAATCGCCTTTACGACTGATCACGGCCATTGGCAATATCGGGTCCTGCCCTTCGTTCTCTATGGTGCCCCAGCTACTTTTTAGCAGTTCATCGACATCGTCCTGAGAAACCCCCACCCCTATGCCGCTGCTTATTTGGACAATGTCATCTCCACTCAAGTAGCTGGGAGGATCATCTAACACCTGAAACAGGTACTGGGCAAACTGAGGATAGCAGGCCTAACAGTTAACCACTGGAACCACTCAGCACTGTATTGAATCAGACATGGCTTTTTGAAGCCACAAGAGGAGGAAGTGGAGGCCATCTGATCATACCCTGACGTCAAAGAAACAGGTACGTGCCTTTTTCAGGCTTGCAAGATATTATATTATATTATTGTGCCTTTCTTCTCCTCTTTGGCAGCACCCCTCTCCAACCTCCTGAAAAGGGGTTTCCTTTGGAAAGTGTGTAGGTAAGTAGGAAGCTATTGTCTGTTGAATGTAATTAGGCAGCGATTGAACTGGAGGCTCTTGCCATTAAGTGGGCAGTAGAGGAGCTCAGATATTATCTACAAGGGCGACACTTTACCTTGATTATTGATCATGCTCCTCTACAGTGGCTGGCAAGAGCTAAAAGTACCAATCCCCGTATAACCTCCTGGTTCCTCTCTATACAGGACTTCTCCTTTTCTGTAGTTCACTGGTCTGGCGCACAACAGATGCCTTCTCGTGACAACATTGGTCAAACAGAGCCAAAACTGGTGACTGGTGACGTGGGCAGGAGCTCCGGTGAACTTCCTCAGTGGGCTCCTCTCATGGTTGGTCGAACCGGCCCCTCTCCACTCTCATTGGTGCAATGGCAGGTGGGTATTTCCTGAACTCTCCTCGCCTGGGCGGCTTTCCTGGCTGGGAATGGGAGCCTTGTCGTGAAAAACACACCAGCGTTTCCTCTTTGGCAGAAGGATCACGAAATTCAGCTCTGTTTGACAGTTCAAGTTCCACAGGAGCTCCAGCATTGTGCTCCATTTCATGCGCGCCTTTGAAGTCCCTTTGGTGCATAGCATCATGCCTCTCGCATGCCACTCCTCATGTTTTTTTAGCATCTGCCGTGCGACCCTACACTGTAGACTTCCAGGACCAGACAGAAAGACTCCGAGCTACATTCCCACCATGTTTTATAGCACAGGGAGAAGCCTGAGATCCATTAATGAGGATTAATCACCAGCTGGGGCCTCGCCACTTCACACACCTGCAGAAGGAGAGACTGCCTACCTAGTGAGCTCCGGAGTGATTTCTTCTAATGCCACGATATATACCTTGTTTGAAAAAAGAGTCAGAGCATATAATCCTGCTGCATAAGGCTGCACAACATGGGGAATTAGCACTTATTTATCCCAATGGCAAAGGCAATCAGGAAAGAGAACAACCAGTAAAGAAAAGAAGTTTATTGATGACCAGAGTGTCCTATATCTCAGATTACTCCGACACACTCCCAATAGATTCTTTGCTTGGGCAGACCTGGATGATGAGAAAGAAGCCCCAACTACCTCCATGGTTAGATAACCCATCTCCCAATGTGAAGTGATGACATTAAGAGATTAATAGGATCCACATCAATTGGAGTGTGGGAGGAGTCCAGTTCCTAAATAATCAAGACCTGTGTGTATACAAGGAAGAAGGAATGAGATACTAATGTTACTCCTGCATAGGGCCGCACAACGTGGGTCCAAGCCACTCCAGAAGAGGCTTTCCACATGGTGAGACAAGACATATGTACCATCCATGGAACAGAGTACATATTATCTTTCTCAATAACCTCAGGTAGACAGCCAGGTAAGTCATTTTTAATCCACAAAGCATTTATAGCTGAAGGGCTTTGCCTTGGCCCACATTCGTATAACATACCTATTTTGATGTTTAGGCACTTGCAGCATTTACCTCTGCAGTCACCTAACCAAGACATTCAGGTCAGTAGATTATCTCTATACAAAGGAAGAAATATCCAAGTGGCATTTTTACACCCAAATCCAGGGTGGGACCAAAACATCAGCAGTCAATCCCTAGATGAGAGCTCTGTGCCATACATTCTGGGCCCTAGTTAGCATCTATCCTGAAAAAAAAAACGGCTAACTCTTTAAATTGTCTCCTTTGTCTATTGAACATCCTCTCTGACAGTACTTAGCTGGTTTTAATTAGACCCTGCAGATTTAAGTTTTTTTGTTGGCACTCAAATTCCAGAAATAAAGAAAGAGTTCACAGATGCTTGGGCCTGGTAGTTCAATCACTGGAGTCGATCCACCCTTCTTAAGAAAGCTGGAAGGGACCTGGCGTGAGTTATGGACCTGGCGCTTCTGAAGTTACCAGGAGCAATTGCACTGAGTTGTAGAAGGCTATTTTATGTGGACTTGGTGACTTCTAAGGACCAGGTACTTCAGGTGGATGTAAATTGGTGTCACATGTTGTCACATGATGATTCCAGGAAGGGTAAGCCAGAAGTGCAGAGACAAAGTCAGGAATACAGATTCTCTGATGATCTTACTAAACTTCAGATGGGAAAACCAGTTCTCACATATAGTCAACTTGCAAGGCTTTTAATGCTTCCAACACTTTGGTTATGGATGGTAAGCACCGAGTTGTATTGGATCCTACACATCAGTTCACCATACAGCCGATAGAACACTACAATAATCAACACCATCACCCAGAGTGATTTTACAGAAATCAGAAGGCAAAAGCAGCTGTTCAACGTAATTGTCCCACAAGCATATACTGTTTTGGCACCATTACTAGAAAATAGAGAGGAGAAACGCTGGGTTATTTTGTTTGAGTGCCTTACCACTAGAGCCAATTATATTGATCTCATGTCAAGCATGATTCCTTTTTGATGTCACTTTAACATCTTGTACATAGGAGAGGAAAACCACATGAGATCCTGTGTGACCAAGGAACTAATTTAAAAAGGGTGCAATATAGAGCTTCAACAGTCCTTTGCAAATCTCTAGTTTAGTCCTTGGGATCAACTAGTAGCATATATAAAGTCAGCCCTGAGTTCTGGTCTTGGAGCACAGATTGTTCCTGAGGAGGTGCTGAAAATGGTCTCGGTATACAGTAGATAGAGGGAATCCATTTTTGAAAACCACTGGGTTATGTATCCTCAGACATTGCAAACCCAGATCCTATACCAAATTCATTACTAATGGAAAAGACAGATTCTGCCCTCCCACAGGTTGCCTATCCTAAATTGGAACTACCCACTGAGAGAAGATAGACACGGACTTATTTTTGCTGATCAGTTCTGGTACATAGATACATACAAGTACTACCTACGTACTAACTCTCCTACTACCTACTAACTCTCCAAATCCGTCAGAAATGGTTTAAAGAAAATAGGAAAACTGTAGGAACCATTGTAATCGTGGTTGACCCTCACCACCCAAGTTCCATGGGCACTCTGGCTAGTTGAAACTGCTAAATCAGTACATCCTGGGACAGTTAGAATTACTGAAGTTTGTTAACTTACTTAAGACCTGTTTCACAGATTGTACAACTGCCATTTGCACGACTGTGGCCTAATCGTTAACAGATTGAGGAGTGGTGGCACATTGCCATAGTGGCCAGTACTGTGGCCTTGCACCTCAAGGATTAAGAGTTATTCCTGCCTTGGGTCTCAGTGCATGGAGTTTGCATGTTCTCCCCCATGCTTGGTGGGTTTCCTTCGGATACTCTGGTTTCCTTCCACACTCCAAAGACTAATGACTAATTGTCATTTCCATTGCATCAAATGAGGGTGTACATTTAAAATGAGTGCTAAAGTGAGATACTCTTGACTTATTTGAAATATTTTATCTTGTGACATAAATGATAAACAGCTAACATTGTATTGCAACTATAAATTAATAATATGTTTATTGTTTTGTGTTAAAGTAAACCACATACACTCATGCATACCTATCAACCCAAATACAAGTGAAAATAAATCTGAGTTCATTTAAATTATCAGTGTAGTCGTGATGTAGATTTAAAAAAAAACATTCTAATTGAACAGTTTAACTTCTCTTCTGAACAATAACAGCATAATTTAGTTTTAATGTACACTATGAATATTTTACCTATTTAATGCCTTTTAGCACTCAAAACGTACATCAATGTGTTTTTGTCACATAGTGTGGTACAGATGTGGTCCTAATCTACAGCTGATTAGTATTGATGCAGATTAAATGTCTAAATGTTTAAAGACTGAAGAAGGAGAAAGAAAGCTCATCTCTCTGTAATGCTCAAACAGTTCACACTCTTCTTCCAGACCCACACCAGACCACATCTGAGTCATACCTACTGCACTCTCTTCCTCTCACTTTGTCTCCCCCTCTCTGACATTTACAAATGTGTACCAGAACAAAAGTTAAATAAGTGATAAGAACACCTTCAGAACCAGAATGTAATACTGAATTAGTCATACACTGATCAACCATAACATTAAAACCAAAAATATTATCCCTAATATTGTGTAGATTCCTATTGTGCCACCAAAACAGCTCTAACCCCTTGAGGCATGACTCCACAAGACCTCTGAAGGTTTGCTGTGGTATCTGGCACCAGGACATTAGCAGCCTATCCTTTAAGTGTCCTTTCTATCCTTTCTTGTCCAGCACATTTCACAGATGCTTGATCAGATTGAGATCCAGGAAATTTGGCCAAGGCCAGATCAACAGCCTTGAACTCTAATTCACAGCTCTAATGGCAAGATAATAATAAAAATGGGATAACTTTAAAGCTGGCCAAAAAGGAAACAAAATATCTGTTTTAAATCAAAACTCCTTATTCCAACTTTGTAAGCATGCTGGAATCTCACTCACTCATCGTCTATACCGCATAATCCTGTATTCAGGGTCGCGGGGGCCTGGAGCATATCCCAGGAGACTTAGGGCACAAGGCAGGGTAAACCCTTGACAGGGCGCCGATTCATCGCAGAGCACACACACACACACACACACACACACACACACACACACACACACACACACACACACACACACACACA
>JAQMYL010000033.1:24710214-24743622 GCA_030014365.1 Clarias pachynema | reverse complement strand
CCCCTACTATTTTTGTGTGTGTGTGTGTGTGTGTGTGTGTGTGTGTGTGTGTGTGTGTGTGTGTGTGTGTGTGGTGTGCATGAGCCCAAGCTATAATGGAGGCTGATAACTGTATTCTTACCTGTCTGAGGAGACTGCTGTCCAGCACGGCTCTTGTCCACATCCTCTCGTTTGCGGCTGTCCGCCGATCGCAGAGATTGGCTACGAGAGCTGTATCGGCCTTTGCCTGCAGGATGGGGTGGGGTTAGCGACTAGACTGGACTGGACCTATTGGACAGAGCTGTGCGTGACTACTCAACAGCATCTGCCATGCTCGGGGGGGGGACGGAAATATGCTACGCTCTTTCTAAAAAGAAGTGAGCATTGGATGTGTGCCCGGGGATTTTTTTTTTGGCCTGTGGTCTCACAATGGCACAAAGGTGTTAATATTCTCAGTGTGTATGTGTGTGTATATGTTTGTGCATGTGTGATCAGTAGAGTCTACATGATAAGAAATCTGAGGATAATTATCTGAGAATGAGAAAGTGGACTCGGCAGTTTTAGCATGCTGGTGTGTTGGAAGGCTGACAGGGTGAGATGGTGAGCGGTGGATGTAGGATGGATGCAAACGTAGAGCATGCGTGAATGAAACACATATATAAATGAAGACATTTACAGCTGATGACCCGGAACACAGATCTGCCAATTAACTCATGACCTTTTCTTTACAATGAAGTGTGAGAGTGTGAGCCCTATTCACACTGCCTCAGTCATTATGTCAGAACTCAGCTTACCAAGTTTCGTATCCTCCAGCCCAGTATATTTCAGTGTGCTTAAAACCTTCGCTTTAGACGAGTATTGGCTGTAGCCTAAATTAATCAAACAGACATAGGGAAAAAATAATTAGTTCATAATTAACAAAAGAATATGTATGAAGAGAGGCAAACAAAATGTGTAGCTGGATTTTGACTGTGTGGTTTTGTCTTTTAAGATGTTTTGCTTATTACACTGTAAGATATTATCTCAAAATCTTGGCAAAGTATATACAACTGTTCCCCACGTCAAATTATCCAATAAAGATTCTTACTTCCTGGCTATGTTAAGCTGTTTTCATTTAGTGGTAATTTGGATCCTTATGTAAGCCTCTTTTATTTTTTCAGTTCTTTGTCTGTTATTTATTGATATGGTCATTCATGTCTCTACACTGAAGTTTATTTTGGGATGCTGGGTTTCTGTTTTGTTTCCAGCTTATGTATCCATTCTTGCAAATGTTAAGCTGCTACTATTTTCTGTTTCTTGCCATAGTTCCAGTGTTCAATTTCTGATATTGGGATGTCTCCCAATATGGTGCTCCAATCCAAGGGAACCCTGACAGGTTGGCTGCCCACACCATGCACATTCCAGTCCCAAGATCTAGCCCAGTCCAGTTCTTACTGAAAGACCAGGAGGTGGCCTCTCCTGCTCCTCGCCCTAGCCCTAGTCAGGTCTAAGTCTAGAGCTCATACCAAATCCCAGCAAGCCATGCACCACACCAAGACCTAAGCCAAGTTCCAACCTGGAGTATCAACATGACACCCATGGCAAGTTTCTGCCTGGCACCCATGTCAAGTTCCAACAGGCCAAACACCAACCTGTCACTCATGATAAACTCCCACCCAGTCACGATGTCAACAGCACCTATGCCAAGTTCAGTCCCAGCTCTCATGACAACTACCAGTTCAGCACGCACGCCAAGTTTACTCCCAGCCACTATGCCAAAGTTTCATTACAGCCTCCATGAGAAACTCCTATCTGGCTTTCATGCTCAGTTCCAAACAACTCTTTTGCTCTTCTCCAGACACCAATAATGTTGCTAGAGTCTGTTTTTTTTGTTCTTATAGCCTCCGTGTCAGAAGAACCATGTAGGGTTGAGGACCTGCCCTGGGCCACCTGTAAGGTACTTTGAGAGACGCACCTTAAGAAAGGGGTTTTGTCACATATCTCCAGGGGAACTGTGCATTGTATCGATGTTGAACATATTTTGTGTTTCCACCAAAGCATCTAACAGGTGGCCCAGGGCAACCACTCTACCATCCAGAGTCCAGGGTCAGGTTGCAATTATGTGGAACAAAGAATTTTTGCAGCATTATTTGTGTCTGTTTTGGGTACCCAATAAAAAAATTTAATAGATGGTCAAATGTATGAGTTTCCAATATATGTAAAATATTGAAATATAAAAATTTGAAATATGTGTTATATTCTGCATATGCATATATGCATATATGACATGGATATATGACATTGGTCTTTTTAATGTATAATCATTTGATCATCAAATGTATAATCATTTGATGTATGTAACAATATGTAAGTTACGGTATATAGGTTGTTTCCCTATAGTCGTATGTGTGGGTAACATATAATTTTGTACAGTACATAGTCCAACAACAATATACATCACCATAAGTGAATATATGTATTAACATTTATGACCAGATATGCTTTCTCTGATATATGAACACATAAATTTATTGCCAAAAGTATTTACTCGCGTGTCTTTAAATGCATATGAACTTGGGTAACATCCAATTCTTAATCCATAGGGTTTAATATGATGTTGCCCCGCACTTTGCAGCTATAACATCTTCAATTGTTCTGGGAAGGCTTTCCACAAGGTTTTGAAGTATGTTTATGGGAATTTTTGACCATTCTTCCAGAAGCGCATTTGTGAGTCAGACGCTGATGTTGGACAAGAAGGCCTGGTTCGCAGTCTCCACTCTAATTCATCCCAAAGGTGTTCTATCTGGTTGGGGGCAGGACACCAAACTCTCACTTATGCATGTCTTCATCGACCTTGCTTTGTGCACTGGTGCGCACTCATGTTGGAACAGGAAGGGGCCATCCCCAAACTGTTCCCACAAAATTTTTTTTCCAAAATGTCTTTTTATGCTGAAGCATTAAGATGTTCTTTCAATGGAACTAAGGGGCCGAGACCAATGACTGAAAAACAACCCCACACCAATTCCAAACATGACAGATGCAAAGGGTGGGCCAATATCATATTATGGATTAATAATTGAATGCTACTCAAGTTAATAAGCATGTGAAGGGAGGCGAGCAAAAACTTTTGGCATAATAGTGTATATCCATATATTACTTTTCTGTAAGGTGTACTTCTTGATTCTATTTACATGTTTTGTGTTTATTAGTAATTTGGATTCTTATTTAAGCGCTTGTGGCTTTTATTTAATTGTTTGTCTGAGGTTTATTGATGTTATCATTATTCATGCCAAGACACTGAGTTGTATTTTGGCAGCTGGGGATTCAATTTAGTTTCTGGCTTTGCTAATGCTAATGCTACGTTGTTGCTATTTTTTTTTTTTTTTTTTTTGCTTTCTTGTTTGGTCGTTGTTCCATTGTTCATTTTTTTATTTGAGTACACAATGTATGTAAATAAAGGGAAGTCTGTACTTGCATCCTGCCTCTGCAATCCTGATAACAAAGTGAAATGTTCATTTGTCAAAGTGAGCTTGAGGTAATAATGTATTGTTGTTCTTGTTGTTTTATCTTATGTTGTCTTCCAGTTGGTGGCTTTAACATGAGTGTTGCAGCTGCAGCACAAAAAGTTTCGTCAAAATTTGACATCAGCTGTTTGAGTTAGAGACTGCCATTCTCAACTCTTATACAACGTATACAATGTCATTTTTTGTTAGTTTGATTTTAAATGGATTTTGAATCTACAGCAAAATCTGAAAAAGAGCCGAACTCACCAATGCAGGGTTGAGGGTTACAGGGATGGCCCTCTTCCAGCACTCCAGCACACAGGTACGCCTCCTCTGGTGGTGACTGACACACACGTGTGCGTGTCTGAACACCACCCCCACACTCACTACTACATTCTCCCCAGTTCCCCCAGCTACTCCAGGCACCTGAGTTACAACACACACACACACACACACACACACACACACACACACACACACACACACACACACACACACACGCATGCACAATTAGCTGGCTACTGCAGTGTCCCTAAAGCACACCCAATTTTTTCCCCTCCTAATTTATATGAATTAAATTGCACTGTCACTTAAGAGTCCCTGTCCAGCAATGATGTCCCCTGATTCCCGATCCCATTATGATAGCATAAGGATGTGAGAATAGGCCCATAAATACCAGTAGAAAGTGACTCTCTGTGTCCTGTTCTCTCATGAATGTTTAATAGCAGACAGTGCCGCCTGTCTGCTCCCACAGGCTCCGACAAATATGTATTAATCTGCATGAATAGAACATGAAGCTGGCCCATGTTCTGGCACAGACAATTTTAATTACTCACAAATCAACTATGTGGGAGGACAAGAGCTGATATCATAATGCAGCCTCAATGACCAAAGACAAAGAGAAAGAGGGAGAGAGAGCGAGAGAGAGAGAGAGAGAGAGAGAGGATAGAGAGAGATGACGAAATGAATGTTTTTGTGATGTAAATGCAACTTTTAAATATTTAAAGACAAGCCATAGGATATGGACAAGTGTGATTTTAGATACTTTAGGAATCCAGAAATGCTGAATGGATCTTGTATGTAAATGATCAAAAAACATCGGCGAAAATACTCTGTCACATTACACAGATGATCCCTCTGCTCTGCCCCTTTAGGAAAACTAGCCTGTGGCTGTTAAACATGCACTGACAAGCAGCATCAATATCTATTTTGTTTGTTCAGATTGAGCGATTAAATGCGCACTGTTTACCCCTGATGCTAGAATTGGTTTTGCTGCAGGCAAATTCACCTGCTAAACAACATGATTGATCCCAATCCATAAATGGCCAGCTTTGAATGCACAACAAAACATCTAATCCATACAGCCAGTGACAATTATGAGCCAAAAATGAACCCTAAAGGCTTTTAGCTGCAGCCTGCTTAACCTCATCTGCCGGCCGCGCCCACAATCAGATCGTTCCTGCGACTGATAATGCCGTGAGTAAACAGTATAAACAGCAAGCTTGGCCAATCACTTGTGGATTATACGAATCATTTTGAGGGCTGTCACATTTTCACAGGGGATTGTAAAGAAGTAAAACCTGAGTGAAATAACCTTCAGCTTTCCTTCAGAATGATTTCAGGCTTATTTAAAACAAATGGGTCTTATGAATAGCAAGAGAGAGCCGGCTAATATGGCAAGGATGAGGAGGGGAAAGCTTTCTGTCAAATGAAAGCTCTCAGGAGAAATGAGAAGGAAAAAAAAACAAACTCCATTTGGAGATAAGATTCTCTCTCCCGGTGAAAAATGGTCTGCGAATATGAACTTTTTCGGCTCAGTAATCACAGGCTCGGCATGAAAAGGGAGGAAGAATAATGTAATGTTTTCTTTTTCTCACCCCAAGGACATTTTATTATGCCTTCAATAATTCACTCTGCTTCGCTTGCCCAATGGTCCCTCCTGTAAATTCAGGCTTTCTGTAGTTTTTATCATCCTTAAACTCACATTCGCCTGTGTTTCTCTACCCGTTGTGCATTTGTCCATTGTCCAGCCTTCTCCCTTGTATATATGCACCATGTTGCCGGGACCATGTGGGTCATGCTGCTCATCAGTTTGGCACTTGCGTCCTTTTGGGCATGTGTGTGTGTCCGTCCTGCTCAAATAAACCTCAAAGTCACCCCTGCTTCCCGTATGGCGTCTGGCAGAAACTGAGCAGAGGATCTGGTTACACATTGCTCTAGTATCTTCCATACTCATTCCCATATCACTCTAAAATCATTAGAACGTTCGGCGTTAGATGTGCTGCATAATAGGATCTAATGTTTATACATTCGCACAGTTTTTGTGAGTTGACGAGTGAGAAGCACAGAGAACAGTAGCAGATTCTTCAACACACGGCTGCTGCTGACACCCAGAGGACAGTCGCAGTCTACTGCACACACACACACACACACACACACACACACACACATCCACACCATCAACTTAAAAAGAGACAGCACGCAAGTGGCTGAAAGAGAGAAAGGAGAAGGCGGTGAAGTGGGAGCAAAAAGAGCTATGATGGGAAAAGAAGAGAGGAAGAGAATGAATCACAGATGCCTACGCTAGATGAAATGCAAAATAAACGCAAAACACATAATCTTTCCAATCACATTCTTATACAAGTAATTTTATCATTTTCTGTAAAAATAGACAAGAAGGTATAAAATTGTTTCATTTTTCCTCTCTCTGCAGAAGCAGATAAATAAACCACACGTAGACTCCTTCAAATGATGAAAAGAGCTCTCTCTCTCTCTCTCTCCACTTAACTGGAAAATGCTCACAGGTCCAATCCACTGTTTTCTCTGTATGTGTGCCTATGGTCTCTATCCTTCTCAGGATAAATATTTGAACAGTTGTACCCGCACAATCGCATGCTGTCGATTAATCTCACTCCAGGGGGAGGAAGCAAATCTCTGTGCTGCTCCGATGTCTACATGTCTTCTTCTTGCCCTCTGCCTCTCGCCACAAATCTTGTAAACTCTATGTCTACACAATTCTTTACCCCAATTTCCCCCCGATTTTTGTCATTGCCATTTTTCAGCAACAAGCAGGTTGTACCCTATCGCAGACCACCACAGGACCTGGAATGGCAAAGGCTACCATGAGCTCACTCTGAAATACATGAAATTGCTGAATGTATTTTTTTTCTGTTCATAGATTGTTATAGGCATCTGAAAGCACTTGGAGGAGACACAAATTGCCTTTTATCCATATGACTGTCCCTCTGCTTGACAACAGACAGAGTACTGCCAGCCTCTCCACCCTGAGAGCTAGACTAATTATGCTCTCTTCTAGTCTTGGACATGGATGGCTTCGAAATTGTCAGAAATAGAAGTTACAGATGAATGTACAGATGATAGAACACATGCTTACAATATTCAGAATTAAAAGTGAGGTAAACAAATACAAAAGACTCATTATTAATTTATCTTCTATACCGCTTATCCTGTTGTCACGGGGGGCCTGGAGCCTACCCCAGGAGACATTGGGCACGAGGCAGGGCACACCCTGGATGGAGTGCTAATTCATCATAGCGCACACACACACACACACACACACACACACACACACACACACACACACACACCCCCACACACCCACACACTACGGGCAATTTGGGAACAGCAAATAGCCTAATGTGTATGTTTTTGGATTATGGGAGGAAACTGGAGTACCCAGAGGAAACCCACCAAGAACGGGATGAACATGGAAATTACACTGATACAGAACCAAGATGAGAATCGAACCCCAACCTTGGAGGTGCAATACGATAGGGCTAACCAAGAAGTCACAGTGCTGGCGAAGGCTTCACACAAACAGTGAGGTTTTAACCTTCACTTACAAGTGAGCGAGTGGTCAGATATGAAGCTTAAAGAAGTAACATAAACAGGAATGTGTGTAGTGAGTCCCTGATCAGGGTTGCAGTGGTTTAAATGAAGCGGTTAGTTAATCTGTATACTAAGGAAATACAACGAAGTAAATTGATTATAAAATATGTCATTCAAATTCCAACAAAATGAATAACTACATGAGCAGAATTATGAACTAAATAAACTTGTGTTTTCATGATCATTGGGGTTTATGGGTAATTAAACAAAAAAATATCATACAGAATATTTTTTATATACTGTAAATATTTACAAATTGTCATTGTGAATAAAACTGAGAATGAAGTCAAATGGATAAAAAATGTGATGGCAATAAAAACATGTATTTGGCAGAGCGTTCTTTGGTTGCAGCTGTGGGTCAGGCAAGTCGACGTTTCAATTTCGAAGATGGATGCCTCTCCTCAGCAGAAATGAAAAGGAAAAAATCAGCTAAAATCAAATGCACCTTTGCTAAAGGGATCAGATGAGACAGGGCAGAGATATGCAACAAAATAACAATGCTTTCTCATTTTTGTTACATATTTGGTCATCATGAGTGCTTTTTGTTAGTACATACAGTATATACAGTGTTTTCTGTGATGGACAAATAACCTGTACATACCCACACACTACTGTATTCACACTAATTCATAATAAAAGCAGAATCATTTATCAATATCAGTATCACTTAATTTTCAGGTGACCATAACAGCTGGACAAATAGCAGTATGTGATGAGTGCATGTGATGAGATGTACGCTTCTGTCTCTGATTTGTTCCACACAGTGTCCACAGACAATCAGATGTGTTCCATTTAATTTCATACTGAAACTTCCTAATTCAGGCATTGGTATGAAAGTCAGGACAGCTGGAGTCCAAATTACTACAAAGGCACTTAAAAGTTTGAGAACTGAACAAGTCTGCAAGTCTGTCAAATTCAAAATGAAAAAAGCACTATAACCGTCACAAACAGCATGGCGTTATTAGCAGTAATACATATACTGTATATAGTAACTGGGTCTGTGAGCGTTTTGCAAGACGAGCAAAATTTTTAACTTGATAAACGAGCAAAGTCTTGATATTCACTTTCTTCGAGCGTCACGTGATCACAACTGAGCCAACGGTTCTTTTCTTTCTTGTGCCTTGGGATTGTGGGTAATGGGCACGCGTAAAGCATTTTTTTAAATTTTGTGTCCAAGTGTAGTGACGTTTTTTTAGTAACTGTAAAAGAAAAAAAGTTAAAAAGGCTGTAACAGTGCGAGAGATGATTCTGATTCTCAACGACAATGCAACATGACATTTCCGCGAAATCCTCAAAAATGAGGCAAAAGCAAGTCTTTCAGTTAAAGTCACACATAAAGAATTAGATTCCAGTAACCGGAGACTCTGGACGGTGTAAGATTTGATATACTGTACAAGCATGCTTCTAGAACACATTATGCTCACAATCCAAGGTTTAACTATAGCGCCCTCCACAATTATTGGCACCCCCTGGTTAAGATGTGTTCTTAGGCTTCTAATAAATTCATTTTTAACAATATACAGTAGAACCACAAAAAAGAGAAAAATCTAACCTTTAATTAAAGTACAGTTATTTAGTGAAAAAAAAATCCCACATTAAGAAATATATACATGAAATCATGTGTGCCACAATTATTGGCAACCCTGATGTTAATACAAGAAAGACAGCACTTAGCATGTCCTGGAATTACATTTCACAAGATTGGAAAATAAAAAATAGAGGGATCTTTGATCATCACAATCTTTCAAGATCATCCAGAGTCCTCTCTTATGAAGTCTCCTATTCAGCTCACCCCACGGGTTTTCAATTGGGTTAAGGTCTGGGGACTGGGATGGCCATGAGAGGAGCTTAATTTTGTGTCTGCTAAACCATTTTTGTGTAGATTTCGCTACATTTTGGGCCATTATCCTGCTGAAAGACCCAATGACGACCCATCCTCTGACAGAGGCCATCAGGTTTTGATTTAATATGTCCTGGTATTTCAAAGAATTCATGATGCCATGCCTCTAACAAGGTGCCTAGGTTCTCCGAATTTTAGGAGAGTGGTTGGAATAGAAAGAGGACCACAGCATCACAGATCCTCCACAATACTTCACAGTGGACATGAGGTGCTTTTCAGCAAACTCATCTTTTGTTTTATGCCAGACCCACTTAGAGTGTTTGTTGCCTAAAATCTTAATCTCATCTGATCACACCAGTCGGTCCCAGATGAAGTCCCAGTACCGCTCCAAACATTTAAGTTTGTGATTGTCGGTGAGAAAAGGCCTTTACTGTACCTTGCATGCCTCCCAAACAGCTTGTTGGCATGTAGATAGAGTTTGATGGTTGTTATGGAGACGTTGTCACCCCATGATGTCACTCTTTGATACAGTTCTCTAACAGTAAGCTTTGGAGATTTATTTTACTTCTTTTACCATCCTCCTCACTGTGCGTGGTGGCAAGATAAACTCAGGTCCTCATCCAGCCTTGCTTGTCACTGTTCCAGTTGTTTTAAACTTCGTAGTGGTTCCTCTGACTGTAGATATGGCCAAGTTTAGGCGAGTGGCTATTTTCTTGTAGCCATTGCCTGACTTATGAAGGTCGACACACATCTGCCTTACTTGAAAGGGGTGTTTCCTTGTCATTCTCATGTTAAAGAGTAGATAAAAGAAATAGGCCTCTGTGTCATGTCATATTTATATCACAGGATAACAGGTAGTCATGACGTATTAATTATAACAATAATTAATAATATAATATTCTGATCAACTTTAAAAACTACAGTAAAAATTACAAAATATTAAATTTATTTTATCAGAATTGTTAGGGGTGTCAATTGTAGAAGATGTGATAAATTTTTTTTGTTTGTTTGTTTTTTTTGTAATGATTCTTTTTTTTTATTATTCACTTGAGTTAAAGGATGGATTTTGTACCATTTTCTGTGTAAATTCTGCAATATTAAATTTATGTATTAGAAGCCTAAGAACCAATAACTGTGGAGGGAGCTATATATACAGTATACCAGTCTAATATTGTTTAGGTCCCCATTGTGCCATCAAAGCAGCTCTGACTCATCAAGGCATGGACTCCACAAAGTGTACACTTGTAAGCAGCAGATTTTCTTGTCTGTCAAGCACTTCTTACAGATTTTTGATTGGATTGTGATGTTGGGAATTTCAAGGTCTTGAACTCTTTGTCATACTTCTCAAACAATTCCTGAACAATTTTCACAATGTGGCAGAGAACATTATCCCACTGAAAGAGGTCACTGTCATTCAGGAATACTGCTGCCTTGAAGGGGTGTGCTTGGCTTGCAACAATGTATAGGTAAATGGAACATGTTAAAGTAACATTCACATGAATGCCAGGACACAATGTTTACCAATAGACAATTGGCTAGGGCCTCACATCTAGCCTTCTTTCTATAGTGCATCCCGGGGCCATCTCTTCACCAGGTAAGCGTGGACATCCACCTGGCCATGAACATGATGTGAAAGCAAACGAGATTCAACAAACCAGGCCACTTTCTTTCATTGCTCTGTGGTCCAGTTCTGATGTCCATGTGCCCATTGTAGGAGCTTTCAGCAGTGGACAGGGGCCAGAATGGGGACTTTGGTCTTTCTGCAGCTGCACAGCCCCTTTCAAAGGAAGCTGCAATGCACTGTGTGTTCTGATATCTTTCCATCATAAACAGCATTAACTTTTTCTGTGATCTGTGCTACAGTAGCTCTTCCATGAGCCTTGGGCACGCATGACCCTGTCAGTAGTTCAGCAGTTGTCCTTCCTTGGACCACTTATAGTAGGTACCATGGCATAGTGAAAACAATCAACAGGACCTGCTGTTTTGCAGATGCTCTGATTCAGTCACCTACTGTAGCTATGACAACTTGGTCTGTGGCAGAGTCACTCAGATTCCCACACTAGTCTATATTTCCTGCTTCCAACACATCAAATCCGAGAACCTACTGTTCACTTGCTGCCTGATATATCCCACGGGAAGAGAAGACAAGCTACTTTAAAATTTAATTGGAAAACGCACTTATATTCTAAAAAATCATTAGTTCATCTCAAAATTCAACAGATGGTGCTGAAAATGTTTAAATGCGCTAATTAATTTTAAATTTAATTTTCATTCAATTGAAGTCGCAGGGACATCTAGTATAATATATGTATATTGCTACATCCTAGAACTATACTAGATCTTTTTAAAACTATGAAATACCACATATGACATTAGGTAATTAAGTTATAACAACAACAACAACAACAACAACGTTCAGCTGTTATGGAAGAAGAGTTCTTGTTAAACCAGTATTGTCAAGTTCATTTGCAAAGCCCCCCCCGAGCACCATGATAAGACCAGCCACAGATTATGAAGGCTTTAGGTAGTAGACACAGCTCACCTGGGGAAGAGATGGCACTGTTCAAAGGAGATTACCAGTCAAACATACAGTACACGACACTAAATATGAGAATCAGGCACAAAATAGTTATACAGTTTTAGCCACAAGCTTTCTTCAGCCCACATCCCTCAAGTTTTATAGTGTATATGATATATTTATATTGCAATCACAGTGTGTGTGTATATATGTGTCTGATTGAAATAGAAATATACTATATACACTATAAAACTTGAGGGCTTCAAGTAAGATTGTGGCCAAAAATACAATAAGATTGTGGCCAGTATAACTGTTTTGTGCCTGATTCTTATATGTAGTGCCATCTATGGTACCCAAAGGATCTGTTGCTAACCTCCAGTGCCAGACACCACGGCACACTTCCAGAGGTCTTGTGGAGTTATGCCCCAATAGAGTCAGAGCTGAACCAAGGGGAAACTACACAATATTGGGTTGTAATGTTTTTTTTTTTTTTAATATTGTGGTTGATCGCTTTATCATTTCTTTATACAAAAAATAGTCATATGTTAAGTATAACTAAATAAAGACGCCATGACGCGAGTCAAACTTTTAAAACAAGTGTGCATTTTTCATGTTCGCAGTTAAGCTAGTGTTCCTATGGAAACCACTCGACCTCCGTTTGTACGTTTGTGAGTTGGAGGATATG
Source organism: Clarias pachynema (assembly GCA_030014365.1). Taxonomy (NCBI): domain Eukaryota; kingdom Metazoa; phylum Chordata; class Actinopteri; order Siluriformes; family Clariidae; genus Clarias; species Clarias pachynema. The sequence goes on along the minus strand of JAQMYL010000033.1, from coordinate 24,731,209 downwards.
ACATCCTACATGGCCATCTTTATGACCTTTCTGGATAAGTGGAAATTTTAAACGCACACATCATCCTGCACCCACCCCATCAAATAGCTTGAATGTATCATTCCTCCTATCTATCCTTTATTTTTATCTCACTCACTTGATTACATTTTCTTTGCCTGTGTCTATTTCTCTTAAAGGTCTTCAGAGGTAGGGATGTTTATACAAGTTCTTGTGTGTGTATGTGGGTTCATGTGTGTGTTGAACATGTCTCCACCTCCAGAGCTATGACTCACCCAGAGAGGCAGGCTGAGAGCCCACCTCCACACACACACACACACACACACACACACACACACACACACACACACAAGTAAAACAAAATCATAACAGGGCTCTGCTGCAGGTCTGTCTAGAAAAAAGGAGGGGACATGTGTTCATTAAGGAGTGCTCTTCAGGGCCTCTTCGGTGGAGCTCAACCATGCTAAAAAAATGTGTGTGTGTGTGTGTGTGTGTGTGTGTGTGTGTGTGTGTGTGTGTGTGTGTGTGTGCGTGGGCAGGTGGCTCCTCTATTAGGGATCACACCTGAATGCCAGTCCTCAGGAGGGGAAAGTGTGTTTACAGTGGCTGTGATGTACACCCTGATAAATACAAGGACAATTTGTCTTCATTCAGTCATTCTTTCTCCGGAACTGAGGATGTAATGGTGCAGGAGAAATTAAGTCTGATGCAAGCTTTAAACACCTTGCTCAAACCAACTACACACACAGGTTGCTTGTATTTACACTATACAATACAATTTGAGCTACAATGTGCCACAACAGGGTAAATTGTTAATAACTTCTTTAAAACCAGAAAAATAATAATTAAAAAAAAAGTTTATCATATTAAGAAATATAATTTTTGTTTTCATTTTTAAATGAACATTAATTTCATATAATAAAAATTTTCACAAATTTAGCATTAGAGACATTGAGACCCAAAGGCTTAGAAAAAACAAATTTTAGAATGTTGAAATGATAAAAAAAAAAGAAAGAAAAATTTAATATATTAATTATTTAACCTGCGATGGATTGGGACCCTGTCCAGGGGTGTACCCCGCCTCGTGCCCTAAGTCTCCAGGGATAGGCTCCAGGGCCCCCGCCCCCCTGAATACAGGATTAAGCAGTATGGACGATGAGTGAATAATTATTTAACATTAAAGATTATGCACCATTTCTGGGCATCCCATTTAAATATAATCAAATTGGATTGACCACATTAACTGGTTTGTACGAAAAGGTCAGATTCTTCTCGTGCCTAATGTCCTCTGTTGAAGCATATAAAATCACATTCCAATAGAATTGATTTCAAATGGATTATATGGTTTTGCATAAAATTTCGGAGTCCATGCTAGTTTATGTGCATAAAGTGGACACACCAAATATAAAATTAAAAAAACCCACTGAAGACCATGTAAATCTTTCGTAGATTCTACTTTTTGCTCAATTTCTTTTAAATATAAATAAAAGAAAGGCTTTTTCTGTATATTAGACAGGACTTACTTTGTAAATTACGTTTACAGAGGTGAATTATGAGCAGTTACGTGCCAGAATATGTCACAGCATCATGCAAAACTGGCTGGAAAATATTACATGAAACTTTTGCAGTACTTACAGTAGATGTCTGCTTAAAGTTTAACTTCTACCATAAATATCTAAATCTAAATTCAAATGTTGGGTAAAAGTGATGTCATGAACAGTTATGTGGCAGATTTAATAATCTACTTTAAAATAAGCTATTAATAGATATTAATTAGAAAAAAAAAAAAAACTTTAATTGGTGAATTTTAACATTCTGGAGTCATTTTAAGACAAAACTTAATCTTTATCTGATCTACTTTTCCGATTTCTCATCTGTGATTCACACTCCGATAACAGAACAGGGAGCAGGGAGTGTATTTAGCTGACAAAAGAGTTACAGTAAGTCTAAAAAAAAAAAGACAGGCAGAAATGTACGTAGGCTTCAACCTGAAATAACAATATCACTGATTACATTAAAGCTGATCAGCTTATTTTTAGCTTTAACCTTTTAGCTATTTCTGAAAACTCTTTTCCCATTAACGACGGATATTTCCGCTACTCAACAATATAATTTTTAATGAAAATTGTTGTATTAAACTTAAAAAGAATGTTAAATAAAAGCATTTTTACTAGTCGTCCCAGACCCCACTGTTACTCATTCAATTCAATCACACTGTTTGAATTCATATACAGTACATATAATTCCCATGATACCTATCACTGAGGTAACTGTACACTAGTGTCCTAAAGTATGCACTGAGATTTCAATTACCTTGCAATTAATAACAGAGTCTGGTACCCAACCTCTTAAAAACTGTGAGAGAATAACCTTGGAAAAGTCATTTTATTACCCTTTTACTTTTTCCTGAGACTGATAAGCAAAATTGGATGAGCTTAGTAGTTAAATTGGCTTTAAACTGCCACCGCAAGATGCTGTTGGAAATAAAAGGTGACCTTTTCAAATGTCTCTGAATGTTTATTTAGATAGATCTGACTTCTAATGTCTTACTATTGATAATGCAGATTCTAGAGAGTGCATGTACAGGGGGAAAAAAGCACAGATAGATGTTACTATGACAAAAAAATCTGATAGAAGAGCAAAAATATGTGGAGTGGAAAAATATGAGCTTGAGAATGAAAGAGTGAAACAAAGACAGAGAGATGGAGAAAAGACATGACCCCCCTCCCATCAAGAAAGAGCTGAAATTCTTGTTGCATTCCCAGCCAAGCTCAGCATGCTTTTCCAGCGTATTATCCTCGATTCACTTGCTGCTCTGACAGCAAGACTGACAACACAAAAAGTTTGTATTTGCCTATCTGATCACTATTTATAGCTGAAAATCAATATCCTTAATAATACACAGAATATCTTGATATCAACACACTCAGCTACTCTCACACATGTTCTGACACATGGCTGGGTCAGGGCTTTATTATCAGATGCGAAGAAACAGCAGTAAAATTGCTTAATTAAAACATGAATTTTTAATGAGCCCCAGGGGTGTGAGGAAGGCCAGTGAGATAGAAAGTAAGCAATAAGGCATCGTCCCTCTGAGAGAAAGAAAGAGTGAGATAAAGAGAGAGGGAGAAAGAGAGAGAAGAGCTGTTCATCTAACTGAGATAAGCACTGTGTTCATCACTCATTAAAGACAGGCAGTTGAGCTGTCTTGGCTGTGTGCTAAAGAAGAATGCCCCAGGTGGCCAAATGGTCCCACAACACACCTCCACACTGAGTGGTGCCCGCAAAACCATTTTCAGACACCTACACTATATCTGTCCAGATTTTTGTGCATGTTTGAATGTGTGAGAGAGCGAGAGAGAGAGAGAGAGAGAGAGATGGCAAAGTGTACAATAGCTTGAGGATTCATAGCTTAGGAATTCAGATGCTCTCTCTCTCTCTTTTGCAGAGCTCATTGGTATTAAGCTGAACCAGGTTTACGCTAGCTGGCAAAGACATTAACACAATGCACATTTTTCTTACTTTACTTGAACCTCCGCAGAACATTTGACCAGAATACAGAAGAAGCACTAACACCACCTCCTCCAAATATGCACTTTATTCCTCCATAGCCACCCTCAACCCTGCAAACTCACTTTTTCTCCAATCAGTCTCTTCAGCACAGGCAATAATCTGTTTCTGCTCTGAGCTATTGAGTGTGTAATGAGTCTCCCCGTCCTCTATGACGCCTCTGAGCAATGGGTCACACTCAAACAACAGACACGCCTTTAGCATTTTAACGAGGAAAATGCTTGCGCATGCCCTACTCTAACCCTTTTTTCTTTCTTGAGCCAACCATTTTTGCTGGAGGGTTTAGTTCGGCCTTGGTTGATTGGGGCAGCGTGAGATAGACAGCGTTCCATTAATTCTCTTGTGGGCTAGCACAGAGAGACAGAGCCAAGGGGGTTGCACTGTACTGATAAACCACCTGTCTGCCATAAGTCATTTGTTATTTCCTTTCGTGCTTGACTCTCTCTTAGCTCTCTTCTCCAAAAAATGGACCTTCATGCCACATTAATCAATTTAGTTACTTTATCTTCCTCTCTCTGTATCTCTCTACCTAACACACATGACATCCTTTCACCCATCCATCCATCCATCCATCCAACCAACCAAGTGACCTTCTCATTTTCAAATACATATAATTTATCTTTCATATACACAACAAAAAAGAGAAATTTACCTCAGAATTTTGACCTATAAAAATCATCTACACAGGCAAAGAACTAAGAAAATGAGAGCGAGATTAAATGACAAACCACTTTATGAGGTCATAGAGGGCAGCAAACCGCTAAGGTTCTGGCATCAGTATCAATAAAGGATTGAGTTTCCAACCTGCTTCCACTCGCTTAGGAGAAATCAGAGCATAGCAAAGGATTCAGTGACGAGCTTTTCCTTCCCTTCCTCAAATCCCTCAGTGCAACACCATCCCTATCCCATATCAGTCTGGGAGCCTGCCTGCCAAAGAGATGCTCCCACAAGTCCACCTGATATCCCCAGCTGAGCCCTCCACAGGCAGCATGTGGCGCCAAGCAGCCAAGGTCACCCAGCCATGACACATCAGCCGAAATGTAAAACCACTATTTCTGCCCTCCTTTTGTTCTCTTTTTTGTCTTTTTTTTACTCTGTCCCACCTTACACCAATTATTGTATACACTTTAAACAAATAATAGAAGACAATACTAAGGATACTGTACCTAGACTATGTTTCATTTGACATTGCACACTGATGATACTGTTGGTTGTATGTAAGAAAACTGACATGTATAATTGACATTGTGGTTCAAAAGTTTGAGCCCACAAATAAAAATGCATTTTTTTTGTTAAATTATTGCTAACATTTTGTTCATTGAAAATTATATTATCAACAATAACTTGATTAAGAAATATAATCATAAAAATATTTCCATGAATTTCATATTGTCTGGTAAGTCTCCTTTTATATGTGTCAGCATGGACTAAAATCTGACAAACCATGTTAGATGAAGTCCAGCAGTGTCATCTGTATATGCGTATAAATGTAAAGGATAATGATGAGTCGTATCACAACTTGAGAGTATTCAATATACTGAACCTTTATTCTATTTATTTTCATGTTCAATGTTCATTCTTTGAAAATACTTTCTTTGTATTTATTTTCCAATTTCTTTTATGCTGTGAATGAAAATAAGTGGTAAAATCTTGTGGTCAAATTTTGGCTTTTGTAGTAGATGTATATGTGTTACACTCACTGGCAAATTACAGTACTATTTATTGAGTGACTGTACCAAATTCTGCTTGGCTTAGGGGATGGAATGTAGAGCGAGAAAATACAGTTTGATAATTATGCCACTATTAACCTTTGTAACGTTGATATCAAAGAAGCCTGCAATTTTAAAAATGAGCACAAGCAGAAAGCCTGTGTTTAGTGTTTTCTGTGAGCATCTTGACAGATTTCTGAGGCTCCAAATAAGTAGGGATTTATTTGGGTGTTTTGATACATTGTCAATTTGTCGTGAACCAAAAGCACTAACTAATTAATTTTAGGCATGCTATCATAGGGTCATATTAAACTGCGACACATCACATCTTCAGCATAATGTTCACATTCTGATCACAGCATCTACTGTAGGAAGATACAGTATTTGGCAATATTGTATTTTTAGCCAAATAACCTTTCTGTATTTGGTATATAATCAAACACATTCTACTGATAGGGTATATACAGTAGGTACAGTATATGAGGCAAACAAGTTGATTCACTGAAATGTTCTGACAGTTTATTAAGTAAACCTACTTTTTTCATTTTATGAACATGTTTCAACTGGAAAAATGAGGTGTAATATAAGTGAAATTAATGTGCAGTTATTTTCTAATGACAACAATGCCATGGTAATGAAAACAAACTGCAGCTATTAGCTACTAACTCACCACTGGTATCTGTGTCAGATGGTGTTCCTTTCACAGTGGGATAACAGTTCTCTAGGTAGACTCCATCTCTGTAGCATCCGTTATTCTCTTTGTCATGCAGTGGAGCATACCCGCACTGGCAAGGAATCTGCATGATGCCACAGGGTCGGTTGGAAGTGCTATAAGTCAAGCAGTCCTCCAACCATTGGCACAGCATTTGGCAGGCTGCCATGCTGGGGTTCCGCTTGCCCACCACCAAGTACTCCACCTTAAACTCCCCATTCCCCTCTTCTTGACCTGAACCACCTCTTGCTAGTCCTTTCCGAATCTGCAAGAATTGCTTCCCTCCTTCTAAAAAGGCCATGCGAGTGGAGGCATCACACAGCTTCATTACTACATCAAAGCTTTCCATGCCCAAGTAGGTACGTGTTGTCTCCGTAAAGGAGTCGTATTGGAAAGTGCGGTACTGCTGGGGCACACAGTCTTCTGTAGGCTTGGTGACTTTGATGAAAATGGTGTAGCGCCTTGGGTCTGGATTCTGCAGTGTCCAGGAGCAAGGAGCACTGGGAAAGGCAAATGAGGAGAAGAAGAAACCAAAGAAACGGTTCTGTACAAGTGTAGAGCAGGTGTCTGACTCTGGGCCAGAGGGTGCAGCACTGAGAACACCCAGCCTCAACAGCAATAAGAGGGGAAGGAGCTGGAGTGAAAATCGACAGGTCCTCAAGACTTTGGATAACATGGTCATAAACTCTCTCCAATGAAAATAAGTGCTAAACATCAAGCTTGGTTTCTCTTGTCCCCCTGTCTGGAAGTTCACTGTCTCCTACAAATGATGAATCAGATCTTCTGAATTGGGCCCAAGGCTTCTTGTTGGAAGAAGAATTGTTGTTGTTTCTTGTTTAAGAAGAGAATCTGCTTTGATTCACTGATGTTGATGATTGTTTAGGCCTTGACAAATCTGTAGGATAAGAGTATACAAGAAAACCATATAAATTAAAATCATTTAAAAATAAATGACAAAGCCTTACATTTAATAGCTTAAAATAAATATTTTACATAGACATAGATAAATACTTCAGGTTGCAATAAAAGTAATTTGACAGACATTATGGCATAGAGTAACAAAAGAATTTTGCAACACCTTTGTTCCTTATGACAAAAACCTATTTCATTTGAGGCAGCTACTTTTCACAAAATGTCACTCTCCCGTATTTCATCTGTGCGGCTGATATTTTATCCAATTATAAAGCAATTAATTAAACAAAAAAAAAAAAATGAACACCTGCAGTCAATCATTACCACACTGCATTTGCAGCTTGGCAAAATGATCAATAGCCTCAATCTTAGTGAATCATTAAGCTAAAAGCAAATGTACCGGCTCTTCATGCCTGTGTCACCACTCCCACTGACAATTCAATAATTCCAGTAGCATATACTGGATACAATGGCTAACAAACTATGGTGCATGTAATTGAGGCTATTCTAGTGGTGAATATAGAGGAGGGACAACAGACAGCATTTGAGTACATGGAAGCATGCTGCCAAAACAACTGTAAGGACTGAGGAACCACTGCAATCACACACCATGTGGGATTCTATTCTGGATTAATCAGCGTTTGATAAAAGCTCTATTTTCCTCCTCTTTTTCCCAGTATGTGTGGAAATTAGTAGAACCCATCTGTATTATCCAGCTGTGTTTATATTTGAAATGAAAAGAATAGTGTGGTGTAAGAAAAAGAAAGAAATCTTACGATTTTTCAGCACAATGGTTTCAAAAATAAAATGACTCAGTGATCAGTAAAATTACTTTATGGTCAGTAAGAAAGTGAGCCTTTGGACATACCTCATGGTATTTGAATATTCACTGTACCTAAAGAGGAAACAAGCCAGCACCCACTAAGCTAAGTAGTGCTAAACCCATTCAGCCATGAACACGGTTTCACTGCAAATACCAGGCCATGATTCCCCTGGAAACAGAGGCAAATGTCCAGTGGCATGCACCCAGCATTAGGGAAGAGGGGGGCTGGGATAAGCATTAACATAGCTGTTTGGCTTGTCTCATTTCCTGAGAAGCCATGTTTCCCAGGAGGCAGAGATCTGGCACAAAAGCATGACTTCCAGCACTCAGCGTCACATGAATGCTCCCACACTGCCATCCACTTCCCTGTGTTCTGTGAATGCACTGTGGAGGCTTAGAGGTAAATGAGTGGGTGAAAGAAAACTACCTTGTGCTTTTTATGTGTAGCAGAGTATAAGAAACAGAAACATCCTGCTAGAAAATCTGTAGCTACTCTTTTGAATATTGGGCATAACATAGCATTACTGCAGCTCTAAACATCCACAGGAGCAGACCTAAGCCTGTGGCATCAGTCAAACCTGTCAAAACAACTGACATTTAATGTGATACTTGGCTTATGGTCATCTCTACTTATCTAATCTCTCCAGCCCTGTGCATGCTGCTATCACCTAATGCACAGCATAGGCTCTTGCTTCTGTATGATACTCGTATTATCATGACAGCAGGAGGTTTATCAATTAGGAGTGGCTCACTAACAGCAAACAGAGTACATCTACTTACTTAAGCAAGTTCGCCATGGTTTGCATCTAACCATATAGAGTAAGTGGGTAGATGATCTCCAAGCTCAGTTACTGCGTGATTAATGGGTGAACTATGTTGTAGAAATTATGGGATGCAAAGTAAAATGCATGTTTTGGCAGTAACATGGGCGGACAATACCACTTTATGTGTTGAGAGCCTTATTAGGTTTCAGTTCCAAGATTCTTAATGGCAGTCCTTGTGAACACCCAGCTACTGTAGCCTCAATTTCTAACTAAATTAATGTGCACATTCAGTGTGCATACTAAAGAAAATCTTTCCATGGATATTGAATGGAGGATATCCTCTCAATGGATTTGGCTTGTCGAGATTCTAACATTTGGGGAAAAATTTACATTTCTGTTTGCCCTTTAGACTGTAAAAATTTCAGTAATGTTATTACTAATATTATTCTCCATAGCACATTTTTAAAAAAGTAACTAGTAAAACCACTAAAATTGTTCTGTTTCAAGACAAAACACAGTTATAAACAGTTTAAAGGTTAAAACCCTTTTACCACTGATAATATTAAGATGTGGAAATTAGGTCAAGAATTTTTACAACTTATAATGAAACCTTATTTTATTTAATTTTTTAACTCTAAGGATCTACATGGCAATATATGACCACGAAATGTAGGCTATTATGACAAATAAAACATCAAGTCACTCTCCATGGTGCTGAATTCACATCTCCATTCAGCGCCCATATTACAGTATGGGAATTTTTGCAGTCAGAAAAACTCAGTGTTACTAATGACAACAATTATATATTTATTAAATACAATATTTCCTTAGGATCATAATTTATAATCATTAATAACAATATACCATAAAAAAAGTGCACTGAAACCACATTATATTACATTTTCACCAAATGCACATTAAATGTATCTCAAAGATCTCAGTTCATTCTATTCATATTATAGTATATCATCCAATGCTGCTTGTGTTTCTTCATCACTTTATGCAACTAACAGAAGGACATTTTCAGTAACTAAAGTTCAGTAACTAATGCCTCCAAGGTTAATACTAGTTTAACAAAATGAGGCACCCTTATTTTATGACTGTTTTTGACTGAATAAAATACACTTGAGCCTATTTTTTTTAATGTACATTTTTCTACAAAAATAATATTCAATCTAATTTTCTAGCCTTTTCCATGTGAAAAAAACAACAACAAATCAATAACAATAAAATTTCCATGGGTTTGCAGAAATTATATGAATACATTATTAATAATGTCTTGATTATTTTCATAATATTATGCTTGATTTTCATTTTAGTTTTTATACTTAAAACTGTATTTCCATATTTCAGGATTCATAGTATGTCCTTGCTGGCATGTGTAACTCTTAATGACTCTGCAGTTAATGAAACAAAGGCTGTGAAAAATTAAAGCTGCAGCATGGTGGGACCAGGAGGCAGGTGGCACATTGAGTCATAGACATTCTAAGAACATTAGTCAGCACAGATTTCTGCAAACCGCTTTGACGTCACTGTAATGAGATGAAACTCCTAACCTGTGTTAGGAGATATGTTCACAAATGTGTTGTGAGGATGAAAAACCAGAGGATTTTTAGGATATTTTTTATTGATATTATAATTAGAAAGATTAATTTTTGGCCAATTCTCCTTAAAGTGTGGTTCAACAAGTGTGGGAAGGTGAAAACTTAGCTTTTTTCAGTACTTAGTTTCTGCCACTTGTTGCTTACCTAATGGTGGCTGCTGTTAGCTTTCATGGCACAAACAACTGCAATCAAAGTCCTCACCCAGATAGTCAGAGAGTGAGAGAGAGACAAAAGGAGAGAGATCAAGATCATAGGTAAGAGGGAGAGAGAAACTACATAATTGCTGCTTCTCTTGGGTAAACTCTCTCTCTCCTCTTATTTCTTACTCTAGTTGACGCTGTGGTTTTATATTTATTTATTTTTGTCTCACCAAATGAAAAGTGCCAATGACAACTCCAGTGAACAAGGTTATTTGAGAAAACATAAAGCAACAAGCAGCACATTTTCATTCAAGACTATTCACATTCTCCCCTATCTACACTCTAATGTCTATGACAACCAGCACGGGAGGCCTCACACTGCTCTGGAATTAAAGAGATAATTATCTGTCTCTGATGATGAATGTGTTTACTGTGCTAAATGTCGGGCTTTTTCATCAACTCAGAAACTCCTCTCACTTCGAGGCAAACAACTGCAAAAAAATGCATTATAATATGCTACCATACACAGCACTTCATATTCCTGTTCCTCAATTTTTAAGGGTCATGAACTTTGAGTGGCTATGTTTACCTTGCAAGTCATAATTCACATTTTAACATCACTGAAATCTCTGTATATTAATGGCTGTTGTGATGAAAATAATTTGTTGTGATGTACAAAAATTCAATATTCATTTCTTTTAGTATTTTTTTATTCCATAAAATAAAGTACACACAAGCCAATATTGGCTAAGGCCAGAGATTAGACTATGGCAGCATGTACTGTTTATAGCCGAGCAAATAACATGCTGAGCAGAAATACTTATCTAATTGAAAATCTATCTAAAACATCAAAAGTCTATTAAGTGTGGCATTATATAATACTGTAAGTTGCAGAGCTATAGAAATCATTATGTACAGTATACATAGAATCTGGACATGCACAACTCTAATAAAGACTTGTCAGCTGTTCAGTAGTAACATGTGCCAGAAAGGATTCTGCATCTAATTTAACTTGAAACCATCACAACGAGCATGGTCTTGGATAAGAAGCAAAAAATGCTGAGGTGTGCTGTGAGCATGAAATATGATTAAAAGAATAAACAAATTGAATAAGCGCTTGGAATGATTTTATTATCAACTTAATTACAAAAGTCACCCAGTATATTGAATGTATTCCCAAAACACATCATTATTATCCTAAAAACAAGACCCAGGTTTTTGAGACTCAAAAACTTTTGTAAAAATGATAATGATTTGTAAAAATCACTGAAGGTCAAGCATGGGACAGGTAGGTTAGTATTTGTACTTTTTCTTATTCACTCATAGAATTTTATGAAATGTGTTGGTACAGGTAATTTTGATTAGATCATGTCAAACCTATCAACCTTTAGTTTTCACTAAGACTGAAAATTTAAACAGGGGTCATTTCCAAAACTAAAGTTTGTGAGTTAGCCTAATAACGTATGTCAAGATGTGTGAAATTCTAAACTCTCCTATTCCTGATACAAGGATTAATTCAAAATCTGTCAGTCTACAATTTAGGCTCTACACACTTATTGGACAGGTTTTGTCTGAACTTTTCACTTGTAGTAGTGAGATGATGGGGTTGGAGAACCTGAGTATAGGTTAATCTGTGTAAAAATAGTGTATCATACAGTAGTCAAAGTCTTACTATAACATAAATTGTAATCATGACCCTAGATTTAATGATTTATCAGAAATCAAGATTTAAGCAGGGCCTACCTGCCTGAAATAAAGTATTCTGCTACTATACATGAGTGTATTTCATACATCATGGTATATCTACAGTATATATTAAATGTGTGAAGAACAGTTATAAAACAGTATTATCTTATGAATTAATTGTCAAAATATCCTGTTATAACCAAACATATTTTTATTTGATTGAGCACATTATATACATAAATAGTCCTTATGTCAGTCTACAAACCTGACCAAGATAAGCAGTTAATAAATGTGAGAGTAAGTGAGTTATGTACAGTTTATGGATGTAGTTTTAATATAAATAAAAGGCAGCATCTTGTTCTGCATCTGAAAAGACACTATTTCTCACTACTGCAAGGAGTAATTTATCACACTTTCCAGACTGATAAGTATACTTGTAAAGTACTGTACATTCTGAACATGTATAACGAAGAAGAAAGACACCTCACAATGAGGTTTATATTAGCTACCTGTTGTATTTTAAATCCTATTTCTTTGACCAAGTAAAAAAGAAATTGACTACAGAACTAAATGTACACTAAAAATTAAACGTTCTACATAACAGGTGTTCCTTACTAATGCTCTGCTATGCCACTTGCAGGATTTTGTTTTTACCAGTTAGCTGTTGGATAACTTTAGCTATTTCAGAGAAGTATGACTGAGTTAGTCAGACTGAATATAATAGTCTATTACATACAGCACTGTCCTCTTTCGTGCCATATACCTTATGTATAGCTGTGACATGTGCACAAATGAAACAATAGTTGAAGAATTTCATAAAAGGGCCAGTTTGAAAAAAGATATATTCCTGAAGGATTGTGGTGTACTGTGATTGCCAATGATACTGAATTTAATAGAATGTAGTTTAGATTAATGGGACAGAAAGCGGTTGTCCTGCAGCCGCTGCGGTTTAACTAATGATATGTTTCTCCAACAGTCAGAGATGCATCATTTATCTGGATTTGTGTCACTCACGTCTGGGAACCTCTGATATTCCTTAGGCTTGTACAATGTTGAGATGAATAAGAGCACACTGCCAAGAGGTGAAACAGAAATCACAGAAGACTAGTAATTAAGAGATTAAAAAAAATGAAGCAAACGGAAAAGAAAATTCATGCTCTGCTTAGCAAAGCTCTTTCATCTGCCCTGTTAAATTACAAATAGCCTCCCCCACCTAATATTAATGCTGAAGTAAGTTAAATTCTCCCTGGTGGAAGTGACAGGAATGTCCAAAGAGAAAATTATGGAGGTGCTAATAAAAGGGGAGGAAAGATTTACTAACTTCACAATGAATCTGGATAGATTTTACAAAACGTCTTTAATAGCATTAGACAGATGCAATGAACAAAATGTATATCACTGTACTGACAATCAGTTGGCACCAATGGTTTTATGACTAAAAAAATAATAATAAATGACTTGAAGGAATTCCTCATGCTCCACATTTCAAAGCAAACAAATCAAACCTACAATGACCACTTTACAGTCAAAGAAACTTGATTAATTATTTACTCTTTGGCAGGAAAACGCTTTAAGCAATGCTCCTGCTACAACCATTTAAAACCATGACCCTTTATTTTTGTTTTATGTTACTCTGGCAAACGGATAAAGAATTATCTACACTTAGCAAAATTGCAGCACATTATTAACCTTGGGTCTGCAAACACATAAAACCCTAAAAAAATGTTACATTTTGGCTCAACCTTTAGGTAATGCTGTGAGAGTCTCTGCTTGCACTCTGATCACAATAGACACCCTTTTAAACCACTTCAGGGCAAGAGCATGTCTAATAATCCATATCTCTTTCTCTCTCTCTCCACTGAGCTGTATATGTTCTCATGCCGGATGTGATGCTGGTACCTGATTCTTCTAAAGCTGTAGCTCATCTCGCCCTTTGGACTGCCTGATTCATCGTGATACTTTTTCTGCTTGGAGCCTCTGCACTTATGACTCACTTTCCCCTGCTGTGGATGGTTCCACATGGATACCCTTAAGATTTGATTTCCCTAAAAATACAGTGGAGCCATATATTTTAACAGCTACTGTTGTAATCATAAAGACTTATGTGCTTGATTCGAACTTGATTTGATTGTGCTTGTGCTTATTTCCTTATTTGTGCTTATTCCCTTATTATTATTATTATTATTATTATAAAATCATTGATAAAGCAGGCGGAGTGGAGACGGTGGAGTGGTTAGCACTGTCGCCTTGCACCTCCAGGGTCCGGGTTCGATTCCTGTCTCTGTGTGCATGGAGTTTGCATGTTCTCCCCGTGCTTGGTGGGTTTCCTCCGGGTACTCCGGTTTCCTCCCACAGTCCAAAGACATGTAGGTTAGGCTAATTGGCGTTCCCAAATTGACCGTAGTGTGTGAATGAGTGTGTGAGTGTATGTATGTATGTGTGTGTGCCCTGCGATGGATTGGCATCCTGTCCAGGCCTCGTGCCCTAAGACTCCTGGGATAGGATCCAGGTCACCATGACCCTGAATACAGGATAAAGCGGTATAGAAGATGAGTGAGTGAGAGTGATTAAGCACGATTTAAATATCATAGTGTTATTTTTTATTATTTGATATGCTCCCTTTTAAAGAAAATGTTCCCTAATTTGAAGGATACACTGAGGCAGTATTGCCGTATTTATTACAGCTCTTCCCTGAAATGAATATTGTATGTGATATTAATGTGAAAGATTTTGCACAATAAAGCAGACTTTCTCCCTCATGTTGTATCAGGAAGTTTTTAAAACCTGTAGCTCTCGCCATGTAATGATGGAATAGAATATGATTAACTAATGAGCCAATTGTCTGTGCTGCTGAGAGGCTACGGGGAGTTAAAGTGGAATATGTTCTTATGTGTTACTTAATGCATGGGGTGATGTAGTAAATTGGGCTACATGTTAAATTTCACTATGCAATCTTAGACATTCTATTAGTTTTTATTGGTTCTTTCAAACAACATACACTTTACTCATGATTGGATCTTCAAACTCTTTAGAAAAGTTTTTTTTAGATAGAATTCCACTTTTGAATGATTTTGCCTTTTGTTCTCTGACATTAAGTGCAGCTCAAACATTTTCCTGTGTATATACATAAAAATCTATTCTTTGACTTCTATGAACAACTACACATGTGAAGAATAGATTTCTATGTGATTCTAAGAAGAGATATAGAGGAAGATCTTTTTATAATAGACCATTGGCATGTCCGTTACTTATAGCACACTTTGTTGATCTTGCTGTGTTTAATAATTTAGATGGCAGCTTTAGACTTATTTTCCCAGTGAGACGTGGCCTCTCAACCTCACTTACAGCTTGAACATCTAAAACACCAGTTTTGCAGTAATCTCTCATAGTGCAGTTATACTGTATATACACTGTCAAAAAAAAGCTCAACCGTACCTTGTCAGAACCTGTTTCTTTCACATCTTTATTTGCTATATTTGCAATATAACCATGGACCACTGTTATAATCAGAATGGAATCACTAGTGCAGTCACATTTTGGAATTTTATTTTGGATTTTTAATAGCACGATAAAATGATAAAAGGCATTTGTTTTTTGTGTTACAGTTATTTGTAAAATGGTAATTACTTTCAATATAAGTATCAGTGTTTCCTGTTTCAGCCTGACTGAAGTCAGATGTCAACCTCACAGTGCTGGATTCAAAGCTTAACTGTGATTTACTCTTTTTATACTTTTATGCACTAAAAGTCCTCACTCCAGAATAAAGAGAGTTAAACTACATAAGCCTTTATGTGATCAGAGAGGCCATGGAGCCATATGCTGTATCATACACTCTGTATGCATTCTAACTGTACAGTGTAAATAATGATGATGATGCTTGTCTCGATGCATGGAGAGTACAATCAAAGAAATATCTACACAGTACCTAAAGAAATGAATACGTAGGAAATAAAAACACAAAAGGAAGGAGAACAAAAGAAACAAAAAGAGAGATGGTGTGTTGTGACATGGTGAGAGAGAGAAGAGCTGGGCAGACTGGCTGGTAGAGAGTAAAGAGAGCTTCACATCTGTTTCTAAAATGATCTAACAGGCGGTGTCTGCACGCACTCTTTCCCTCAGTACATCCAGCCAAAGTCTGTTTGTTTTTCTCTGTCATCAAGAGTACAGACGGCTGTTTACCTGGCGCTAATTTCAATTAGGTGTCTAACTGTCTGCTCAAATGGATGGAGCTGAAGATGTACCAGTGGGACATGGTCTCTCTTATACATGATCAAACGTCTGCAACAGTCATGGCGTACGTGTGATGAAGAGATCTTAATAGTTTCAATCAAATATGACTTTCACTCTGCAAATTTTGTCCTTTCATTTACATGAAGTGTTACAAACAATAGGCCCATTGTTAAGGACAGGCTTAGCACTCACTTTCTCACTCACTTTCTTACTCACTCCTTTATTTTCTATATGGCTTATCCTGTACAGGGTTGAGTGGCTTAGCATTTTATAAACTAATGTATGAAATGATTATTTGTTTTAAAAAGTTTTTTTTTTTTTTTTTAAGTTACTGTAAGTTGTTTATTTCGGCCCTGCCCTTTTAGGTCTGTTTAGTACTGTAAGAACTGTAGTGGACAAATTAAAACAAAAAATATATATACCATAATTCTAACAATGTTTTTATAAATTAAAATTACATATCATGTCAATTTGGACTTTTAATTATTATCACTTATGTTGAAACAGATTGTTTTTCCATGAGTAAAACAATACAATATGTGGCACCTGAAAGCAAAAATTCCAATGTAATCTGACATTTTGGAAAACAAACAAACAAATGATCAAACATAGAAATAAATTAATGAATGAATAAGTACATAAATATATGCTAAAAAAAAAAGCAAAAAGCAAAAATCAACTGTTTCTTTTTAAAAGCTTAAGCATTTATTGTAGTGCATTCTGAGATATAATAATAATAATAATAATAATAATAATAATAATAATTTATACTGTATGTGTAAATATGTTTCTATTTCCTTCGGGTTTGCTAAGAAACTTTCTAAACTAAAACAATCAGATCTTACACTACACCCAGTTCTTTGACTCCTATGAAGAATTACATATGTGAACCAGCAGTTCATTAAGTGAATAAATCTTCCTTGGTTTGTCCACCATCTGTGCTGCCTTGTCCATCCATTTGCCTGATATTCTCGTGATACTCAGCGACATCACTTCACATGAATGAAAGCAATTACCTTCTGCATAATATGATTGGTACATTTAATACAACCCTAATTTGGGTTTCATGCCAGCTAAATCTGTTTGTAATTTGTATTATTGTGCTAGAGCACAAAGCAGATTACAGAAGTGGCACTGCCAACATTTTTATGAGGTGTTAATGACAAATTCATTGCAGGAGACTTTAGACACCAGCCTTTGGAAAGCAGCGGCCCTTTAAAAAAAGACCTTTATTAGTCTGTTGCCAAGAAAGTGTGTATGTGTGTGTGTGCGTGTGTGTGTGTGTGTGTGTGTGTGTGTGTGTGTGTGCGTGTGTGTGTGTGTGTGTTTGTCTGTGCGTGTATGTTTTAGGGAGCGCTCTCTGAAGATGGAATGGCTAATCACTCATAATTCAAATGTCTCGCAAAGGAGATGTTGCAGATGGTGGAGAAACTGTCAAATTGTCCTTTCCTCTCTATCACAAATAATAGCACAGATAATAAAGGCTTTGTGCCAAAGCACAATCATATACATATGAGAGAGAATTGTATTGGATAGCAAATCAAATCAAGCCATATCACATTCAGATCAAATGAGCCAGGCAGCTCGTTTCATTTTAAAGGCAGAGGAACGGATTAGGACTCTAGGGTATTGTATTCTGCTGCAGTAGCCCCTTTTATCTAGAGTACGTCAGATGGACTCATTTAGGCGAATCACTGTAAGCTCACGTTAAATTGCAAGTCGGGCCAAGAAAACAATGCTAAGTTATCCTGGTATGCCACAAATTATACTGCAATCACAATATATTCCTCTATGCAAATAACACTCTCCAAATTATCCATACGGAATATCTGCTCAAAACATCATGAAAAGCTTGCAGTGTTCATTGTTGACGTCATCAGCAACAAAGAAATGCGCTATTTATGAAGAGCATGAGCTTTTCAGTCAAGTAACTCTATGACCACTGTCACTTCAGATGACGTTATAGTTAAACAGAGAAACCTCTATTGAGTTCTCCCTTCCCCAGTTTACTTAACCGTGCACACATGCATACATACACACACAGATGGATCTGTTCCATTCTTAGCTTAACATTACTAACAAACCGCAATCTGTTAGTTAACTCAATTCTGAGTAACTGACAGAAACATCTGCATGAGAAGATAAGGAATAGGAGTAGTCTAATTTGCCATAGTTATGTTAAATAAAGGGAATACGTGTACATGTAAAATAGAAAGAAAAAAAACACCAATGAAATTTTTACAGAGCTTGCTAGTGTCCTATAAATAAAAACAGTATTACGCTAGTTAAAAAAATTAAGTGCTCAATAAACAGACAGTAAAAGAAGATAAATGGTGAAATATTTTCAAGATGTTATATTCAGTCACTTTATAAGTGAAAATTGTCAGAGTGAAATTGATTCTTGTGGGTTGTTTGGTTTGAATTGTTCTCTCACTGTTTATAATTAAACCAAAAGTGGGAGTGTAGAGCGAAAAATAGATAAAACTCCTCCATTCATTAGTGATGAAGGAAAAAACAAACCTTTACTGAGTGCGAGCAGAAATTTCAAACAACAAAAGTACACAGTAGAAAAATTGCAAAAAGGAATAGACTATCATTTAGTTTGTCATCCCAAATCTCCAGATCCCACATTTTGACAGCAGTAAGCTTTTCGTTTCAGCCTCACAACTCAAATCTACAGTATAGAAAATTTTTCTGTTCAACCCAAAAAGCAGTGTATATCTGGTTGACTTCCTGTATTTGGTTGGATTCAGGTTCGAATCATTTTCACACTGAAGACATAGAACATAGAGTTAGCCTGAACTGAAATCATAACGAGATCATCTTGCATAGACGATCTCAGATTGCATATTGTAGTCTGCACCTGTGTGTGATTACTGAGGTCTCACCTTCACAAATGAAAATTGCACCAGGGATCAATTCATATTGAGTTAACGCTGAGTAGTCTGTGTAGCACCCTAAGAACAATCACTGACGTACATCAAGAAATATTAATAATAATAATAATAATAATACACTTACATGTCAATTTTACCACACTTAAGATGATTTATAGGAACGGTCCAAAACAAACGTCATACAGCAAACATCGCTGATTTCCCAATCTGCCAAAAAACTAAAGCCTTTCTATATGTAATTGAAGCTACACCGACCTTCATGCCATGAATTTGGCCTCTCTACGCACCTCATGGGTCCTAGCATGACAAGCGGTGCTTTTGTTTACTATGTCATGTGCTCTTGGTTTATCTTTTAGTCTCCTCCACTACCCTGTTGTGGGTTTGTTTGCTGATAGTGTTCACCTGAGACTTTTTTTTCTTTCTTTTTACATTCATTCTGGTTTTTCGCTCTCACCTGTGTTTTTACAGTGATTGTGGATTAAATTAGTTTGATGTTCCCTGTGTTTGTTTGGACTCCTGCTATGGGCTCAAATTATGATTATTGTATTCACTCCAATAAAGCTCATGCATAATCTTTACATACTGTACTAGCACCTTGTCTCTCATAACATGTGACAATGGACAGCATTACCAAAAATGTATTACCTTGAAACAGCAGTCCTTGGGATAGATATTTATGAAATGGCAAAAACATTAAAAAAAAAAAAAAAAAAAAAAGTTTTCATCTATAATAAACACTTAAAAGGTTTTTTTCTACCTTTAAGCAGGTACCAATTTTTAGTACGTCGACTTGCACTTTCGCAAGTGTTTAAGACAGCACGCAGCAACACTAGCTAAAGTCTAGATTTGATTCCATGCTTTTGCAATCCATATGTCTTGTGTTACATTAAACCGACCAAAATATGCCACTTTGCTTAGAAATGCATCACATTGTGAAAGAAATCTGTGTTCGAGTTTGACAACAGCCCCCTGACTCCCATTATAAGTGTGTTTTAAATGAACAGATTTTCATATTTTACTTAGCAAAAGGAAATGTTTTGAAATGCTTGTCTAGGACAGCTGCATATATGCTATTTACTACATCTATAAATTTTGAAGTATCACTTTGTCTGTTACTATGTGTTCAAATTGTCTTGGATGAACGAATTCACATTCACAGAATAAATTCTACTCGTCCACATTCACTTTGACAATGCAGCAGAGAGAGCGAGCGTACTGCTGCTACTGCTGATTATTCCAGCCATGATTCTCGTACTATTTCGCTGAAGTTAACGTCAGCATTCGAAAAAACAACGGGTGCAGGAACCCTAAGGCAACACTACTGTACGTATCATGAACTCACCTTCACTTGACCTCACTCACAATCACAACAGTCTTGCCGCCCTCCTTCAAGCACCTGTGTCTCCTGAACAAAGCAAGAGACACTGTAGCCCACTGACCTCACTGCGGCTTGGCGGAAAACAAGTGTTTGAGTGTGTTTATGTGTGTGGGGGCGCTGGGAGCACAATGCCAGCTCAGTGCGAGTGCTGTGGGAGTCAGGGGGACACAGAAAGAGGGACTAAGAATCAGAGTGTGGGAGAGAGAGGAAGAGAGATGTGAGAGTGCGAGGGAGGCAGAGAGCGTGTGGGAATGAGATAGAGGGTAGAAAATCTCTGGGAAAGCCAAGCTGAAGGGAGCTATTGAGCGCGGGCTTCTCGCCTCTGCCTTCATTAACATGTAGATGGGAACATCTGTCCACACTCTGCCATGACGGCTGAAATATTTACGACTTGCTGTTTACCAAAAGAGAACCTGACTTACGAGCCCATGGGTTCACCGCACTCTTTCTCCAAAATTTCTTTCTCTTTCTATCTCTCTCTCACACACACACACACACACACACACACACACACACACACACACACACACACACACACACCACCCCACAACTCTCAGTGTGTCACCCTGTGTT
>JAQMYL010000033.1:24695393-24710114 GCA_030014365.1 Clarias pachynema | reverse complement strand
TCTCTCTCTCTCTCTCTCACACACACACACACACACACACACACACACACACACACACACACACACACACACACTCCACCCCACAACTCTGAGTGTGGCACGCTGGTTTGGCCGATAATGGTGACGCTGAGTGACAGTTTTTAATCCTGTCCCCCTCTAATGATATTTGCTTCTCCTCTGCGCATTGGTCGGCTATCAAAATGTCACAGGCAGATTTACACGAGTCCAACCTACCAAACACAGCTTATTTTAGCTGCCGCCTTGCACAGAGTGGGAAAATCCATATCTAATAGAAATCAATCTGGGAATTTACATGAGGCATCAGTGGGCAATGTCTCTGTACACAGGCCTAAATAAACATACCATAAATTAAGAAGAGACCCGTGTTCACTGCAGAGCTGCAGCAGCAGATAAAGGGGGAACACTGCACGCTTTTGTGAGGGAGCAAGCTTCATAGGTCATGTTACGCATCCTCAGTGGTGTACAGAAAAGGGTGAGTTGAAATGTCACACTGTGACAATGATTAGTCAAACAGTCAAAGGCACATTCACTGCGAAACGCAAATCTCAGTGTCTATACTATTGATTGTTTTTTAAATATGGATTTCTTTTTTTTGCTTCCTCAATTAAGGCAAATAATCGTTTTTATTTTTCTTACAACAACTGAGCAACTGCTGAACCATTATTCATAAATTGTGACAGGAAATATAACAGAACATAACAGAAAAACCTAGTTATTTTCATTTTAAATATAATTGTGTATATAATCAGCAGTTAAATGTTCACCCAGATGATTAATGTGAAAAAGGAGCATTCATCTCATTCTGATTCAAATATACAGTATTGGTACCTCAGTATACAAATGCCCTGCTGTAAAATCTTTCATCTTAAGACCCGACATTTTGCAAAGAAATTTGTCTCGGCATAGGAAGCATTTTCGACATTTGAGCAACCGAACTGAGTCGAACCAAACGTTGGCTAAGTTGCGTGTAAATCAGTAACTGAGTAAAACTTGTTTGCATCAGTGGAAAGCCAAGCGAAGTGAGTTAAAATATTTTTTTTTGTGTGTGGTTTTTTGCATATTGTGCAAGATTTAGTAAAGACCTAGCCCCATGGGTCCTAAGAATGTTATCAAGCACTACAGCAAGAAGCATAGGGAGCCACTTTCAGCTTTTTTCGTTTTTAAAGCAGCTGCCAAGATGAATCATAAATTGAGGTTAAATGAGATTTGATGTCTATTTATTTCATATTTTACTTCATTTACATGTCTTCTAAATGTTTCAATTGTTTTTATATACAAAAATATCATTATAGTGTTGAAAATTGTTAATATTGGTAATATTTTTTGGCTGGTGGGAACGGATAATCTGCATTTACATTATTTCCTATGGGAAAATGCAATACGAAATTCCGCCTTAAGAACTCCTCTGCGAAACGGATTGAATTCATATGCCGAGGTACCACTGTATAGGAATAGAGTTTCCTTTATAATAAACACAGTGTAATGTCCTGATAAAATGATGATATCCAGTTTTGTGTTGATCAGAATCAAGCTGGCTTCTGAGGTTTCTTTCTTTAAAATACTCTCAGGGTTTTATTTTGTAAAGATTTTCTCTTTAAGGATTTAGAACTACAATACATCTGGCTTTTTGTAAATCTGCATTGTGGCAATGTCTATTGCATACAAATGCTGCCATTATACAAACAATGATTCTCTAAACTCTTGGAAAATCTGGAACTCTTTATGGTTCTTCGATTGTACAGTACCTACTGTACAGATAGATCCTTACACTTTCTATGAAGAACAGTAGAGTACAACAGAGAGCTTCTGTCTCAAATATAGTTCCAATACATTTCCAGTGAACTCTTAAATAACCCTTGAAAAACCTTTTCTTTCCTCTTTAAGTGTCGTAGCCTCTATAACTCTGCACCTGATGGCATTGTAACTCGGGCAGCTGGAGGGCTTTGATGCGATTTCTCATCACAGGGCTGAATAAAGCAGAGGCCTTCAGGGCATAATTACCCAATGTCAACAGTTAGTTCTCTCACACATGGGCCTCACAGCAGGGTCTCAGCAGGCTCGGAGTAGACTACCAATAGTCTGCTTATCCTTCGACTCCCATTTCATATCCTCAGCTCTGGAAAAATAGGCGACGCTGTTACACTGTCCTGTCTGTAGACTCTTAGTGCCTGTGACAGCGGCGTCACCTCAGCACTGCTATATGGCTGAAGAGGGATAAGAGCTCTGCTGCTATCTGAATGCTGACAGTAAGATGTTCACTTACAGTTACTGAGGGATGACCCGTGCTATCCGTCAAACTGTCCTCCCTGAGACACACAGAGCCAGACAGAGAGAGACAGGCAGAGAAAGAGAGAGAGAGAGAGAGAGAGAGATTGAACATTCCTAACCTGATAGTAACAATGGATATTTGACCTGTCATGGACTCTGGGGAGACACAAAAAGTCACAGTGTGACAGAAAAAACAGCTATTCTTTGGATACATGTCCGATGTCCATGTAATACTGTACATACACACACTAAAATGCACAGTAAACATTACATGCAGCTGCAGTTTGCCTCAAGAAAAAGAAAAAAATAAACATTTGTGCAGAATTTGGGACTTAATGGGATGGAAAGACAGAGGTCGAGCTGCCTCAGACAAATGAGTCTCAAAATGCTGACAGGACCAGATTGGACAGGCTACATTACTGCAAACAGCTGCTTCTACTCTCTTCTGTTCTTTTTTTTCTTCTCCTTTGTTGAAGGGAAAATGTGCAAAATATATTTATAGCAAACAAGGAGATAAATCCAAGCCTGATTACTGACAGATTTTTATTTCTTTTCTTATCAATTTCAAAGGCTGTTTCTTTACTGCCACATTAGAGAATGAGGAATTAGTGGATGAAATGCATTTGCGTACATCTGTTCCTCCACAACGTGCAAGAAGCAGCATGAGACAATTACAGTAGTTGGAACAAAATCACAAAATTACCATATGAGATTAGACAATGAGGTGTAAACTTTCTTGTTAAACCTAGAAACAAGTAAATCATTGTAAGAACAAATACTAACTACATCAGTCAATACTAAATGTTTTAAATGGATTTATAAAACTCAGCAGCACTGCTAAGGACTCATTACCATCCTGGGGATTTGGTATGACCTTATCAGTATTCCACCAATTTTGTGTCTAAAATCACACAAAGACCTTAAATTACCTTAAATTTGTCATTAAAAAAAGCAGTTATTTATTGTCTTCTTGCTCAGCCATACTGTTTGGGGAAACCCATATTTCACACATTCGTGACTCCATCATGCCCCTTTCTCTCTGTCAATATTTAAAATCTAATTCACAATAAAATAGTTATATACATTGCAGGTATATTGTATGCACGTTGAGCTTTTCTTAACATAGAATCAACGTGCACCAGGACTGCATCACGAACACAATGGCAGAATTAATAAAAGTTCTGCAGAGGTTCCTGCCTCTTGACGTCCTGTAGGATTTATACAGAGAATGGTGATATCAGACAGTTAGGATTATGCATGCACTCCAGATCAAAGCTATCCTTGTTCCCACAGCAGAACACACAGAGTGTAAAAAGATCATTTATATTTCATTCATGTCCTATTACAGATGCTTTGATTGAATTTGGTACACATGCTGATCTTAAACTGACACCAAGGAGCAATGAAATCACAGGGCTTTCATTCACTGTGTAAAATTACACAGGCACTCTGAGCTGTAATGATTTAGAGCCAATGAAATGGTTTCTAGCCTAGGATGTATTGCACACAGTTGCATTTTGAAAAACATACAGAATAAATCACTAAACAGCAGAGACATAATTAAATATAGTCTACAAAAGATAACAGTGAGGCATTTCACTGCTTTCACAGTTACTTGGTGTAAATAAAAGGTCAGAAGCCTTGGAACAGTAAATGGATGTGAAATAGAACAATAACCATCATCAGTCTCCAGCATGTCACACACTGATTATATGCCAGTGTGTATGTGCTTTATGCCACGGGACGAAAAAAAAAGTTTAAGAATGAAAAATAATCTATGTCATAATAGAGTTGCAGATATATAAACACAAATTTCGCACTTCACTGCTCCTCAAAGTTTTGCAATCACATGCAATTGCAGCCGTTTTAACCCCTATACGGATCTGCTCGACAAATTAGGGCTAGGACTTGATTTGAAAAAAATGCCTCCAGAGTTTATTTGTATTTCTCTAATAGCAGGGAGTTATCAGTGCTTATCATGTGCTGAACAGACAGCCTCACAGAGGAACAGGGACCTGAAATGAGCTGCATACAGTAGGATGCTTCGCTGTGTTATCAGCAGTACGTCCACACACCCAGTGGCAGAGGAAGAATGAGGACGCACCACATGTACATGCACAAGGGCAGGAATGTGGCATCCCCACTGATGTGCATCTTTCTGATTTTAGCATCTGTAATTAGCTAAGATAGGTGGCATGTCTCTCCACCAAAATTTACGCCTGCACATGTGAATTTCACCTTGTTACCCCTCATGGGGTTATACTCCTTAATTAGAACAGTGTGATCGAGGTTTGTTTTCATTGACGAGATCCTCACAGCTTTATTTTTAGTGCTCTCTGCTTTTGCGTACTAAAAAGACACAGTCATGGCTGAAAACTAAGTGAAAAAGCTTCATTAAGCAAGGCATAAGACACAACAGGGTGTGCTGTTCTAGGACCATTACCCCGTGATGGAGAGGAGTAATTATTTTGCCATAAGAGCACATTGTAAATGTTTTATTCTCCTTATACCACAGCAATTTGTCAACAATTATATTTTTAATTTGTTAATAAATAATGGTTTTTCTTTCATCGTTTATAGTTGCATTTACTTTTGTGAAAAATCCATCACATATATGAACAGTCCTTCCCTTATCAGCCTGTTTTTATTGACATTAATAAGAAAAAAAATCACAACTTGTGATGTTTCTTTGCAGCTAGAAACTGTCACTTCCTCAGTCCTGTAAACTCTCGTAGCAGAACTCTTACTGAGCTTTCCAAAATACTGACAGTACAGACTCCATCCATTTACGAAGATAAAGATCTAGCTAATCGTACTGCTTCAAAGCTTCATCATACTGTATATAAAAAAGGTTTCTATTTTGAAGTACCAATTTTAAACACATTAAAATAACTGAATTACATGTACAGCCAACATTATTGTCAGAACTGATGTTAACCAGCATCTCTTGGCCAGTGGACTACGACAGCGCTAAAGAGGCACAGAACTACATTACCCATCAGCCACGATATGTTACATATCACTAATCACTTTCACCTGTGTCTGGTTATTTCCTGTTTATGCACCTCTATTTATGTTCCTGTTTTAAGTGTAAGTTTTTCAAGCTTTTATTGTGCCTTTCACATGCTGTATGTGTTCCCCAGTTTTTTTCATAGTCTTTGTGTTTTGTATCGATTAAGGATGGGAAAATATATCTAAATCTGATATGTTGCCTCACAAAATGTATCACTTGACCTTGCGAAATATGGTCTCATTACAACGGCGACCTTTTTTTTCCAAGTAAAAGAATGTAATTCAAGCCAGACAGCCAAAGCAAGGAGACAAAGAGAAGAAGGTCTCCTGTATTCAATCTGCCTTTATCCCTAACTCTGTTGAGGAAGACTTTGCCCCTAAAACTCCATGCTAAGGCCTCCATTTCAGTATCTGGCCCTGCTGTGGGAGTCACTCCATCTTCCTACTCTGCGTCAAGTGTTGCTAAGTTTCCTAGCACCATGTCACCCTGCCTTTCCACTCTGTGGAGTGCGTCACTTTATCTCCCTGCTCCCAGCTGAAGACCTCACGCCACTTTCCTGCTTTCCTGAGGTCATTACTTGTCCTGCCTGCTTTGCCGTGTATGTTGCTCCCCCATCTTGTTTCATGGTAGATGTTGCTGTCCCTTTGTTGCTGGAGTTTGCTCCCATCTGCTGTGGGTAGAGCACTCAAAAACCTTTGCTGACATTAGGACCCATTCCAGTAAAAAGACATTGGACATGACAGTCTAGAATCCACTCTTGACTGTGATTTGCCCATCGGGAGCCACACTTTAAAGGGGAGTGGTAATTGTTTTCACATTGTTCACTGTTTGTTAGAAAATAAAAGGTCTGAACTTGCCTTTGCTTCAAATTCTGGACAACAAATCAGATTAATAAATGTATCACAGCCATGGGTTACCTATGTTCTCTATCCTATGGTAGAGCAAAAAAATGCATGAGCATAAATTTTCATTTAAAATATTATTCAATTAAGATAAATTCCAGTGCTGTTTCTTATCAGGGATTAACTCATTTTTGTTCGCTTTAAAAGGACAGCTTGAGCAGACTGCATAGAAGTGCAGCATTCATCTCGCTGTCTCTGTGTGACAGTGGAAAGTCGCCATCTTCTTAGCAAGGCATGGGACATGGGGAGAAAAAGCTAAGGTTCTATCTTCCCTCATTCCTTTATTCTATACCCATGGTCACTGCAGTGTCCAGCAGCACCCGACCAAGGCTTCATTAGACGAACACAGACCCTGAATAGAATCTCAATTTAAGGAGTGAGCGACCAAATGCAATCTAGTTTAGTTCTGATTGCTGGGCTGAGGATGGCCAGAGGCTGCGAAACCCTTTCTCTTGAGTTTTTAACCCACAAATCATTGAACCTGCCTCCTGCTTACAAACTTTCTCTCTATTCCAGCCCAGGAAATGTTTAGCAAAAAGGTCACAGTGCTTCATCAGAGTGTCCAAGCTCAATTGGTATAATGAGAACAAATTCTCAATGTCCTTTGATTGTACAGGGAAACAGTGATGTCAGATCTTAGAATTAGGAGATTTAATGCACTTAATTGTGGCCATATTAGCTCATAGGCATAGTAGGCAAGTATTATTCACAGTCAAGTATAATTATGCTTACGCTTTCAGTATGCTAAGGTCCTGCTACTCTGTTCATAATGTGTTATATGCACATTTATAGTGTATGACAACACTGTTGATTTTTGTTTGTAATCTAATTGCTCAGAGGCTGTTGATTAATGTTCAACAAAAGCATTGCTCAGATAGTAGTGTGGGCTGTTTTTCGCATCACAGATTTGTATCAATATGCTGGTTCTTGTCATTATTCATAAGAACTTGTATGACAGATGCTCCATATGATACACAGTAAGACGAATAATAAACAGCTTCATAAAATGAGCCATTATTAACGAAGAAAGCCATATAATTGTCGATATGGTGAAGCTTTTTGCAACAAGATTTTTATTTGTCATTTATGGAAAGAGTCACTGCTACAGTATAATAGTCAATAATTTCGCTGCAATGAGAGAGTGTTCCGCACAAAGAATTAGATCTTTCTGCTTTCGCTGTAACATGACAAGCTTCATTATTTTTTTTTTTTTTATTAACTTCAAGAATAAAAAGAGGCTTGTAATAATGATAACAAATGCTAGAATGCATAAATGATAACAGGAACTGGCTTCGCTCATGCGTGGTTCATAACATTAAGTGTAAATATAAACAATAATAAACTATACACAGATATAAGGATTTAAGTGACTATTACAATGCCCAGTCATGGCTAGACGACAGGGTCAGGGAATCTACAAAATGGTGAGTCGTGTGGGGTGTACCCTTTATGTAGCTGTTAGTGTTTACCAAAGGTTGTCCAAGGAAGGACAACTGGTGAACTGTAGACAGGGTCATGGATGCCTAAGTCTCACAGATATTCGTGGGGAGCAAAGGCTAACCTATTTGGGCTGTTCACACAGACGAGCTACTGTAGCCCAAATTGATATGATAGAAAGATCACAGATAGTCAGAACAAACAGTGCAAATCGGCTGTCTGTATGTGGCTGCATAGATGCAGACTGGTCAAAGTGCCCATGCCGACCTGTATCCACTGCTAAAAGCACCTAGAATAGGCACATAAGTATCAGAACTTGACCATGGAACAATTGAAGAAGATGGACTGGTCGAATGAATAATGTTTTTCTTTTACATCATGTGGAAGGCTGGGTGTGTGTATGTCACTTACCTGAAGAAGAGATGGCACAAGGATGCACTGAAGGATAAATGGGAACAAATGCATGCGTCACGACTCTTTTCTGTTCCGGTTCCTAGATGGTGGATTGAATTTCCTCTAGGTCTCAGAACAGCTGAGTCACTGGCAGTCTTATAAAGACCTACATGTTCCTTAAGTATTTTGATTAAAAAAATAAAACCTTCCCAAGAGCGTTTTATCCTGGTGGTTCTTAGGTTCAGTAACCTAGTAAACTGGTGTAAGGATGTATTTGTTAATAGAGACTTCAAAGCACTTACGTAAGTCACTCTAGATAAGTGTGTCTGCCAAAAGTCATAAATGTAAGTGTAAATGTAAATGAAAAAGAAAGAAGCCAGGCCAGTGAAGACAGTGTCATGCTCTAGGTAATGTTCAGCTCAAACACCTTGGATTTAAGTGACTATTAAGTGACTGTTGGATCCTGCATTTAACTGGGTGTTACTTTGACCCATACCACCCTACCACCCAAATATACATCGTTGCAGACAAAGTACAATTAGTGCAATGGTATTCATTAATGGCATTGGTGGCAACAAGAGAGTTCAAGGTGTTGACGTGGCTGAGATCTCAATACAATCGAACATCTGTGGGAGGAGCTGCAGAATCAAGTCTGATACATGGAGGCCCCACCTCTGCTATGGTCTTGATACCATATCAGAACAGCACACCTTCGGAAATCCTTGCCTCAACAGCTGTTTTAGTCAGCTGGTTATGGGTGTTATTTATGGATGTTATGGATCTGTGTATTTTTCTAGATATAAAATAATAAGATTTCAATATTCATATATACATTTAAAAAATGTGTGGTATAAGAGGAATAAAACATTTCATGATTCATTTCCTTTAAAAGGATGCCTTATTGTGTTTTATTCTTTACAGAGTAAATACAATACTTACCGCATACTGCAGTATATTTGTACATATAAATGTATAAGCAGATGTTTGAGTTCCAGTTATAATGATCTTATATCGTCAGCTGTGAATCTCCGCCTGGTGTGACATGAAGTGATATTATTTCCCGACACTGGTTTTTAAAAAAAGGTGGGGAAAACACCTTTGTGTCAAGGGCTGAGTCTCAAGGCTGCATGTCTGTGGCACACATGCTGATGAGTGAAATGAAGAATAAGGAACATATTAAGTCTCTCTCTCATTAAATCTCTCTCTCTATGGTCCTGCAAAGGGGAAGGAGCCTAAATGGCAAAAGTGGGGAATATAACAATAGGATATACAGAGAGAGAGAGAGAGAGAGAGAGAGAGAGAGAGAGAGAGAGAGAGAGAGAGAAGGGTCTGAGGAGGCGGCAGTCACAAAAACAAAGCGAGACATCTAGGCTGAAAGGTATGCATGGCTGCCCTCCAAAAGCCAACTGTGCCGGCGTGCCCCATCTCATCCCCTTCTGTGATTAAAACTGTGTTGTAAGGCCGCTCTTGTGAAGGCTATTTTTACTGTTAATGTATCTATTTTTTTCTGTTATAATACAAAAAAAAACAAGCTTGCCAAACATATGTTAAAAAAACATATTTAGAGTAAGAGTTTTGTAGTGTTCATCTGTACAGCTGAAAATAACCCAGTGACCAGCAAAAAAAAAAAAAAAAAAAAAACAGGCAATGAAGCTGCATTTTTATTAAAAGTAGCATTTATATAGTGTATAAAACTATTAATATGATTAAACCAAAAAACAACTATATTGTACTGATAATACAATATTATACAAAAATATTGTAGATTTTTTCTACCATATATTAATTCAATTAAAACTTAATGTGTCATGCATTATGGAAAATCAATTTGATAAAAGAGTACGGATTTTTTTTAAAATATAAAATTTCCCCCTTTTTGAGATACCATGTCTATTCAAAATAAATCTGTATGTTACAATTCATTTTTGTGCCTGTTTCTTGTCATATCTTGATTTCTTTTCACATAGCACAAGCTTATGGCTGGTGTTTTATTAGTAAAACTAATATTTCAAAATGTCCTCATTTGTTATGGGACATAGCCTATTATTTTCCCCACTTCAATCAGGCATGATACCATTTAGGTATCTTTAGGTTCTAGCTCAGCGGGATCACACCTCATTACAGTTGTTCAATTAAGCGATCTCTCAAATTTCAAAAACTACATTTTCTTATTGTTGATGTGGTTCAGTCAAGGATACAGCTTATGCCCTTCAGTATGCATATTTTTACCTCGAAAGGTCCAAAGTGCTTTCCTCTTATTATAACTTATTACAGTCAATACATGTAACAGTCTTTTATATTTAGACATACTAATATTATTTTCCTGTGAATGACGCAGAATAAAAGTACAAGAATATGCCCACGTGAGGTTAGCATCCGTGTAAGCAGGAGGAAATATTTAGAATCGTACAAACTAGAGATCTTTTGGGCATGTTGTCTTTTAGGAGAGAGAGAGAGAGAGAGAGAGAGATTAGGTTAGTCACATGCACCACAGAGACTCTACGTTGTGCGCAATGAGGTGTCTCCCGTTTTGGGTAACATGGGAATATTGCGTTTATACACGCCCCCTATCGCACAAACCCGACACTACAACCACGAGTCCGTGCGCTCCGACAAAATCTCCTTCCTGCGCTCTCACATTCTCAGTCCCCTGTGCCATCCACTTACGTTTGCTCTGTAACCGGAATCATAAACGCAACATGTGCTATAACAGGTGCTTGCAATGTTTAAAAATAACGCCGGAGAAAGAGATTCATTCTTAATGAGCGTCATCCTTCTGGATTAGTCCAGTGTGAGTCCGAAGGGACGCGCGAAATGCAATGCGTGTGCGATCTTTTACTGATTGCTTCATTTCAGCAGCACACAAGAGATTTAAAGGATTTACAACACACACGTACACACACATATACACACACACACACATCTTAGGGTCACCTAGGTGTGTTAATTTTATTAGGAACAAAAAAAAACGAACAGGTCCGGATGGAAACAACACACACACACACACACACACACACAGAGTACAGTACAATACAGTACAGTACAGTAATAGCTTATTTGTATATGTAGAGCTTTTTTTTTCACGCAAACTCCGCAGTTACGCGCAACAGCCTGTATGCGCAAAATCAGCGATGGCAAAGTGCGCGTCTATGGTCAACTGAGCTGTTAAAGCACTCAAATCAGTCGAAATGTCTATAAGGTTAGGCGCGAAGTCCCACCGCTGTCACTCAGGGAAAATAAGAATGAAAGAGGCTAAAGGAAGTCGGAAGCGACAGACTTCACACTTTTAAAAGAAGACTATAGGGTGATGATCTATAGGGAGACCTGACAGGAAGCAAGTGCAGCGCCTTACAGTGTGAAATAAAAAGAAAACAGATGGCACCATTCTCCGATGAATTTCTAATCAATTTCACTTTCTGTTTACTCAAACGTTCATTTTGCGCATGAGAGAAATTTCATTCAATAGATATGATAGATAGGCAGAAGGACTACAGTTTGAAATAAAATACATACTGTAGTTTACTGTATAATAACAATATATAAATATATAAACCCAAAACATCATTTCCGTTTAAAATATAATATATATGAATGGCAAGAAAATGACATTTGCTGTGCTTAGTCTTAGTAAAACGCGCTACCATGAAGCCCAGGGGTTCACCACATTAATATTCCCTGAACAAATGCATATTCTCAGTTCCTAATCAGGTTTTGGACTTGCTTCACAGACTTTTGGAATATAACCACATCCGACTATGAGTGAAGTTCTCTAAACGCGCGCGCACACACACACACACACACACACACGTCTGCAGAAGATCGGGAAGGGAAGCAGGGATTTACCTCTGTAAAGTTGGCAGCTCCACTCGCCAGACGCATTCGTCCAAAAACCTTTCCCAAAAGTGCTCTACCATTCCGCCAACTTGTCACAAAAATATGTCCAGT
Organism: Clarias pachynema; assembly: GCA_030014365.1. Lineage (NCBI taxonomy): Eukaryota > Metazoa > Chordata > Actinopteri > Siluriformes > Clariidae > Clarias > Clarias pachynema. Next base: position 24,698,135 of record JAQMYL010000033.1, on the reverse strand, counting down.
TTTACTTCTTTCAACAGGCTAAAGCTGTTCAGTTTGTCCTCCGCGGGATTTCAGGGAAAACCCAAAACAACCCGCAATTAAATGAAGAATCCGTAAATTCGGAGCGGTGCGCAACTCCGCGCCAGTTCAAATGTCAGCTCCTCTCAGCAAATATGTGTCCTTGAGGAATTCTCTTTGTGTCAAAGCAAGGTGTGTGAAATAAATCCGAAAGTCCTGATATTGTTGTCCTGTCTGTTTGTGACTAAAGTGACCCTCGGGATGAGTGCAAGCTCCGGAGAGATGTGCTCGGGTCTGTCTCGTGTCCTCTGTGCTGAGGGACTGTGGAATTCCTGCCCGCGGCTCTGTCCTGGTGTCCCTCTGCCCGTCCGTCTGTCCGCACTAAACACATTCAGGCTTTGAAACCTGGGGGTTCGTCACTAAAGTGTTTATCCTGCAACGGCGCCCCTTAGTGGGAATGCAGCTATCAGCAAGTCACACTGTGGTGGTAGAAACGGAGAGAGAGAGAGAGAGAGAGAGAGAGAGAGAGAGAGAGAGAGAGAGAGACGACTTTGAAGGAAGTGGACTATAAGCGTAGCCTTGTTTAATATTTAGAAATATTTAGGCTGAACATTTACATTTTAAATATAAACGCCACCACCAGGCGAGTTGAACAACATTCATCACTATACACCATCAAACTGCCAATGCAGCACAAATCATCAAAAATGTCAATGCTGGCCATGATAGCAAGGGACCAGAACACCCAGTCCACCACAACGCACCTCACCCGGACCCCAAGAGCCCAAGGCAACTGAACTTGCCTCAGAGTCCTCAGATCCTAATCTGATGAACCACTCATTGGATGCACCGAACAAACAAGTCTGGTCCACGGATGCCCCAGCCCACAGCACCCAAAGGATCTGCTACCCATGTCTTAGTGTCAAACACCACAGCACAGCTTCTGAGGTCTTTAGGAGTCATACCCTGAGAGACCAAATCCTAGGTTGTTTTAAGGTTAATGTTTTTTAATATTCTGCTCGATCGGTGTGTGTGTAATTTACTTATATGAGCAGCAAGATGGTACAAATGGTTGTAGTTCAAGTGTCCCTAGCTCATGCCTGAGCTCATGCCACTGTTTGTGTAAGTTCTGCTTTTTCTTCATGCATGTGTTTGTGTGGTCCCTCTGCGTGGTTTTGTATTCGTTATTTATTATTTGTTATTTGTGATCCATGATTCACCAAGGAACATCCCTATGCTTCCTATGATGTGGAAAGTGGCACTAATACTGTAGCCAGAGACAGAGATGGCTTTTAGTTACTAGTAATTAGGTTGCAAACCATTTTTTGACCTTTTTAAGTACAGTACAAACTAGCAACAGGCATATCTGTCTGTTTGAAGGGCTTTGCTTGTTTTGTTTTTTCAGGTAGCTATGAATGCTTGACATCTAAAGTTACATCACATGAGTCCAGTGACAATAATGTACCTTCCCACACACCCCACCTTCATTGCTACCCTGCATTCTCTTGTATCCTTCACCCAGCCTGGGGCTCCTCAAAATGCCCTAGGGTTGCTTTTACTCAAGCAGAGACTTTGCCTAGCTTTGGGTTTGATTTTCTGGGCTTCAGATGGATGTCACCCTGTAGTTCAAACCTCTCCCAGCTCCTTGTTCTTTTGGAAATGGGCAACTTCCTGCATGATGTGTGCTGACAGGATTTCTCTAGTCCCAGGATGGCTGTAGGAGGCTTATCATATTAAAGCTGCTCTATATAAAAAGCCAATCTCTGCCAGACCCTGCCAGACTCCAGTGAGTCTGTCATCATGAAGTCTGTGTCAGGCTATGTCAGTCATACTAGTGCTGTTTTTATTTTTTTAGTTTTTTACAACAATGTAACACTTGAACAAGCATAGCCTGAGGAGCAAGGATAAAAGTGTGCACATGTGTTAACTTTGCACTCTTTGCATCTTTTCTTTTTGAACATATGACTATGGGTTCAAGGAAGAATACCATTTTTTTTTTTTTTTTTTTTTTTTTACATACAAAGGAATAAGCCTTCCATAATATCATTATTGTGTCCCCTGTCCGGTGTGTAGGTTTCAGACAAGATGTCACCCTCATTATGCTTGAGCTCATGGATTATTTATTAAAGTTTTTTGTCCTTTGCCCAAGCCTCATCACTGGGGAAATCTTCTGAGCCTCCTTGATTTGAGAGGGATCCCCTTAGTCTGATTTATGTCTTGTGCATCATATAACCATGTTACATACATATAAACAGATGTGCACATGTGTGCATATTATTATGAATAATTCTGTAAGTATATTGTGAATGAAAACCATTAAAACAACATAAATGCTTTCCTATATTGCAAACAACAGAGACATAAAGAAAACTAGACTTGGGGCATCTTAGTGAATGTGACTCATCTACAGCAAATCAGATTATGTCAGCCCCTGTTCCAAATTGCAATTTACTATTGTTTTACACTATCAGTTATAAGTGGCAGCCAGGGAAAAGCATTCATAAGGTCAGATTTTAACTGTTTCAGTTTCTTCTTTACACTCAGTGGTAGTCTTATACTATGATGACATGAAAGTGTAACAAATTGTGAAGTATGAATACAAAAAAAATTGCTTTTTTATATATATACACTCACCTAAAGGATTATTAGGAACACCTGTTCAATTTAACATTAATGCAATTATCTAATCAACCAATCACATGGCAGTTGCTTCAATGCATTTAGGGGTGTGGTCCTGGTCAAGAC
>JAQMYL010000033.1:24680178-24695293 GCA_030014365.1 Clarias pachynema | reverse complement strand
AGAAATGATACAATAGAACAGAAATGAGATATAGAAGTAGAAATAGGATAGCAATATTTATGCTTCTTGAACTTTTCTGCATTTTGTAACCTTACAACCATAAATGTAAATGTATTTTATTAGGACTTTATGTGATGCCTCCAACAAAAGTGGCACATTATTGTAAAGTGGAAGGAAATGATACATGGTTTTTAAATTTATTTATTTGTTTATTTATTGATTTTTACAAATAAAAATATGAAAAGTGTACTTTTGTGATTGTAACGTGAGAAAATGTGAAAAAGTTCTAGGGGTAGGAATACTCTTGCAAGGCACTGTATAATTATTAGCCCACCTACTTCTATATTTGTAGCCTGATCTGCTTATGACAAATAATTAAATTTGAACAACGGGAAATGTTGCATCATCCATATCAGTCTCAGTCTTACCAACTGAAATACAAGCCACTTATGGCACTTAAACACAGGCCTATTCACTGCAGTGATATCTTATTTCTGTTCTGTTGGCTAATATCTTTGCGTTTTAGTGGGTCATTTAAACATTTTTTAATTTTGGCTGCTGTGATGTTTATTCAGATTTTTTGATAAAGAGCTTTACAGACAGTTTTCAAGACTGTATCTGATTGCAAGCTGAATTGATTAGGCACATGTCCAGTTCACTATTGCACAACTATCCAACAACACTAACAATGTCGGGCATTTCATGTATTTGAAAATCACAATTAGCAAGGCTTATGAACAGCATACTATGATTTCAACTTGCAACCACCAGAATAAGAAGATACTTTACACTAAACCAACATCTGACATTTCATGCATTTGATACTCACACTTAGCAATTATCTGTCAGTATGAACAGCATACTATGATTGAAACCTGCAACCAGCAGAATAAGAAGATACTTTACGTAAACAAAACAGCTTCATTCATTCAAGCAATTGCTTTTAGCTTAAAATTTTAGCTTAAAATCAGCAATTTTTTTTTCTTTTTTTTTCTAAACATAGTGTTTGTACATAAACCCAGCTAAAGCCATTCACTGTTTTCTGCATAAAATCACTCTACATATAGACTAGTAACTATTTGGCTCTATATGTAGAACATTGAATTGCTAAAAAAAAAAAAAAATTTAGGTTGGTTTTCAAATACTGGGTCATAATTGTTGGCACATTTATTATTATTTTTTTTTTCAGTTTTCAGTAATCTTTATCTCAGATATTGGTGCAGTTCTCTTGTGCTTGATCTACCTTTCACTAGCTCTACCACATGACTGAGATGCCACTGTGCACAGATTATACAGTCTGAGATCAGGAGCTTATGTAAACCTGAAGAGATGGTGTCTTATGCATCACTAACCATTAACTGCCATGATTTATTCACTACATTGCCAAACAGCCATAAATGAATCACTGAAATATTCATAGCTATGTAAATCTTTTCACAGATTTCCAGCCTATAGGCTTTAAAGCAGTAAGCATACAAAAATTTATGTTAAGCATGTTGACCCAAAGGAGTGCTGAGATGTACTTTTAGCCAGTTTTGTTAACTCTCATGTCTTCATTCATTCATTTGGTATATATTGAGGATTCAGCAGCAAGGCAGAATCCGATCTAAACTCAGTAGTTAAAGGGTAAGGCATTTATCAAGTTGCCCTTCAGTGCTTCTTTGGCAGACGTTACAATTTGAAGTTTCAAAAAGATTCAAAAGCTCACCTCCATGGAGGATGCACATTTAACATATATTACACTATTTTCATGTTCTATTTTCTAAGTTTATGACCGTAGGTAGTTAAACACCTTGTCAGGTGTTTTGTTGTGTTCTATGGTATGTGTTTCTGTGCCTATATCTAAATTCACATTTTCAAGCACCACATAACATTATACACATGGTTTTCTTTGTGCAAACTAAATTGATTAGGCACATGTTCAGTTCACTAATGAACAACTATCCAATAACACAAGCAACATCTGACATTTAATGCATTTGATACTTACACTTAGCAAGGCTTATGAATAGCATACTATGATTTAAACTTGGAACTAGCAGAATATGTAGTTTAGAGTAAAGTTTCTTGTTATTCTGCTAGTTCCAAGTTTAAATCATAGTAATGCTATTTTTAGCGTTAACCTTTAAGTAATTTTATAAAGTTTTGTAATTCACTGTTTTCTTCATAAAATCATTCTATATGTTTTTTCTACATAAAATATATAGAATGATTTTATGAAGAAAACAGTGAATAACAAAACCTTATAAAATTACTTATATGTTAACACTAAAAATAAGTTGATCAACTTTAATGTAATCAGTATTACTAAATAATGTAATTATTTTTTCAGGTTGAAGCCCACATGCATCTGTCTGTCCTTCTGTATGGCAGTACTCTCTGCCTAACTCATTAATACAAAAAAATAAAAATTTTGTAAGGTTGAGTATCGTACGTCTTGTTTATGCTAAGTTCATTCTAGCTTTTTTTCATTGTCAGCCAAATACACTCCCTGTTTAGTAATCGGAGGGTGAATCACAGACGAGAAATCAAAAAAGTAGATCGAATAAAGATTAAGCTTTGTCCTAAAATGACTCCAGCGCATTAAAATTAATTTAAACCACTTCAGTACATTTATTACAGCTTTGAAAATATCAAGTTGTTGTTGGTCTTTCGGCTGCTCCCGGCAAGGGGTCGCCACAGCGGAATATCCAGTCCGCAATCTCAGTAAAAGTATTTAATTTAACCTTTCTAATTAATATCTATTGGTGCAGGTGTTTGTTTACATTGAGCAACTAGCTTATTAGTAGTTTGCTTAAAAGAAGATTTTTAAATCCGACACATAACTTTTCATAACTTCACTTTAACTCAATATTTTGATTTTAGTGCATAAAAATGAGCTCTCAGTTTGGGTATTTTTCACGCCCTCTCCGAAACTGCTGTGGATATGTTTCCTCTAACGACCTGTGTTTTATTAGATAGTGGCGCTTCACATTACTGCTTTTTATTCATACCACTGTTTTGGAACATATGAGACAAATTGGTTTTAACTTCCCTGCTGGGAGAACAAACATACATTAACCTGTCCATTAATCTTTAAAGGTTCAGTTTTCATAGTCTACTTGCCTTTTTCTTGAAGTAAGCCTTACTGTCGTGCGTTCACACCTCAATGGAAAATATTTGTCCTAAAAAGCCCTGGAAGCTGTGATGTAATCTGGCAGGTAATGCTACGCATCTGTGATGTAAACTGCTCATAATGTCCCTTCTACTTAACATTTTGATTTCATTTATAGTGCAGATTTTGCAAAATTTTCATTACATTTTGTTATACCAGTTCTTCTAGATGACAAAATAGGCTGGGCAGACATACAGATATACATACAGAAACAGAGACTGGTTTCTGGTCCTCCAATGTACTGTATAAAACGTAAAGATATGATAAAGAAAGAGCGAGTACTGACCAATGTACAGATAAAACCTTTCTTTTATATATGAAATTGAATAAAAGTTACATTCTACTCTTTAGTTCAACAAAATAGGAACCATCACTGGACCACTGTGGTACAAAAGGCTGCATACAGTCAGTACCAACATTGATGAGATAATAAGTGTTGTGTTGGGCTATTATTTGAACTGGGAACTACATGAATTTGCCTCACAAAGGGCAATGTGGGCTTGAGGTTTATTTTCTATTGTCATATTACTCTACACCAAGCTTCCCTTTGTGTAGATTATTGTTGTTAACTCAGAATTTAAGCACATGCACTGCTCAAAATTCCAGGTAAAAATAGACAAAGCCTGACACCAACCTTTCACAGGAAGCACCATTAAAATAACAATTCTTCCTATCACAAAAGAAAATTTTATGGCATGTCATCTTTTCATGACAGCCTTGGGGCATGCCTTATTCAAGGAATAAATGTGGCAGAAGGGAACTTTCTCTGCCAACTGGGGGGAAAAAATGGTTTTAACGCAGCCCCTAGTGCGTCAACACTGAAAGCATCATCACATCCTCCATCTGTCTGGTTTAGCTCTGCAGCCACCCACTCCAAGACCAAGCCACATCGCGCTGTCAAAGTCACTGACTGCAGCCTTCCAACCAATAACGATCTGCATAAACCAAGGGCATAGAAGTATGCCTGTGAATTAGTCACAACTTGAAGATATCACTTACTCCTAACACTTCCTTTGAGTAAATGAAAATGAGTCTGTTAAAAGTGGGAGAAGCTCTGTATCTCTGTAACCCAGACCCACCACAGTCATCCTCCTAAAACTAAATCACTATTTGAAGTTCTGCAGTAGCATAATCAGTGTGACCTGTGACAGTCTATATTTACATATCTGTACACATTGTATTTACATATCTGCATTAATGACTGAATACAAGACCTGTGTACTGTACCCTGTGTGGGTGATTAGTCTACTGTTAAGAAATATACGTTTCAGAAAAATTTGTTTGCATGGAGAGCAAGACTAATGACATAAAATGCACATTCAAGAAAAAAAAAAGGTACTAAACTGTATTTTTTTCATGGAAATACACTTGGCAGAGGGAAGATATCCTCAAGGGTATTTCTTTTGTATCTTTTATTTAAATTGCCTAATGGATATACTGTAGTTGAACTTTACTTATTCAGTTGAATAGTCTACTGCAATATTGATGATACATTCTTACTGTTTGTACATTGCACATTTTACAAATACATAGTTGAGCCATAACATTAATAAAATGAAACATTAAGGCCAGTATTGTGTGGGTTCCCTTGTGCCACCTGGGCAGTTCCTGCCCTTTGGAGCATGACTCCACAAGACCTCTCGGAGTGGTCTGTGGTGTCTGACACTAAGATCATCTCACTCACTCATCATCTACACCACTTTATCCTGTATTCAGGGTCAAAGGGGCCTGGATCTTATCCCAGGAAACTTAGAGCATAAGGCGGGGTACACCCTGGACAGGGTGCCAATCTATCGCAGGGCACACACACATACACACACTCACATACTCATTCACATACTATGGGCAATTTGGGAACGCCAATTAGGCGTCTTGGGCCTGCAGGTCTTTGGTGGGAGGAAACCGGAGTTGACACTAAGATGTTAGCGGCAAATCTTTCAGTGCTGTGGGTTGCGGGGTGGAGCCTCCTTGGATCAAACTTGTGAGTCTGCGCATTCCATGGGTGGTAGATTATTTTGAGATCTGGGAATTTGAAGGCCTGATCAACAACCTTGAACTCTTGAACCTTGGATCTTTTTTTTCAGTAATTTGTGTTACATTAGCTTTTCCGTGTGTTCAGACCGGATAGGCCTGCCTTTGTCCCCATAGGCATAGATGAGCCTTTGGTGTCCATGATCCTGTAATCGGTTCACTGAAATATAATTGCTAATCAACGTTATTCAGTGCACTTGCAATGTTAGTGTTGTAGCTGATTGATGTATGTCTCTTCCATAACTTTTCACCACAGAAAATGGATTTAACATTTAAAAGTGAAATTGCATTTCTCCAGTGCACACTAAACACACATCCAATACCCCGCTATGTGATGAGATATCTGTACACAATCATTCATATTATTTAATATTATTCACTTATTCACATTTTAAGAGATGAATCTGAAAATTTGCTACAGTTAATACAGCAGGTAGGAGTCATATCAACTGCAAAACAAACTTGCTGAACTGATTTTTTCTTTCTTTTTAATGCATACAGTATATAGAGGAAATGTTTACAAAGCAGTCAACATTCTGTGAGCTTTTTGGTCAGCTTTACATACTACCTTACAAAATTATTGCTTCTGAGTCCCAGATTTTGAAACACTGAGTTGAGCATGCTGTCAGGGCTGGGCTGACCTGGAATACCCCTCTTTTTTAACCAATAGTAATTTGCAAAGTTTGTGGATGCAGTGTAGATTAGACAAAGATGGAAAGAATGCAGAAAGACTGTACAGAGGAAGTGTAAGAAAAAACAGATGCAGCAAAGTGTTTAAAAACATATACTGTAAACAACCTTTTTGATTTCAGTGGCTACTGATTGTGATGGTGATGCAGTGGTGAGAAAGCAGTCACATAGCCTATCTAATTAATTAAGGCTGTGAAATGAAATCCTTAGATTACTAGGAGTATAAAGATTGGACTTTAGAGCAACAGATAAAGGTCATGTAGTCTGATGAGTCCAGACTGACCATATTACAGAGCGATGTGTGCGTCAGGGTAAGATGGGCAGCGCATGGAGCAGTGCACCTATCATGCATCGTGGCCACTGTACAAGCCTCTGGAGGCAGTGTTATGATCTGGGGTTGCATCTAGGCTCAGCAACATTACGTAGCCATAAAATGAAGTCAGCTGACGACCTAAATGTACTGAATGACCAGCTTATCACATTTATTGATTTTTTTTTTCTTTCCTGATGGCACAGGAATATTCCAGGACTCAAATTATGTATGAGTGGTTCTGGGAGCATGAGGAATAATTTTCACACATTGCTTGATGTTTTGTATTTTTTGCACTATTCTATGTTATATGAAAATCTTAGGAGATCAGAAGTTTCTAAAATACAACCACCAGCCTCTCTAGCACCAACAGCCATGCTCCAGTTACAAATATAACAATATTTTCCTATTCTTATGTTTATTATAAACTTTAGCTGAACCTTTAGACCTGTATCTGCAGGATTTTATGCATTGCACTGCTTCCACATGATTGGCTGATTGAATAATTGCATGACCGAGCAAGTGCTTTTAGTGGGTGTAGTTTTAATAATGCTATTCTGCACAAATGGAGGGCACGTTAAATCTAATTGCAGTGTTTAATTTTGTTCCCAGTCTTTTTCTGTGGCTAGTTCAGATTTAAATATCATGGTGTTACTGTTGTCATGATTTGAAGAATACATTATCGGAAGAAAATAAGGATTTTACACTGGCTATATCCAGAAATAACATCAATTGCGATTTACATGTTTATACATGTCTTTTTTCTTCATGTTTTTTCCTCACCTCCTACATACACTCATATTCCTTAAGATCATTTTTATTGCCAACTCTAACTTTGTCTCTTTAATAAGTCTGATATTCGTCAGTGGTTAGATGGGCTATTTAAGAACTGAATATGAGGGGGATTATAAGGGAGCTAATAAGAATGGATTAATCTTAATCTAATTGTCAGATCTAGATCATTTGCAGCTCATCTGACTGGAAGAATGTGTTCTCATGCTTTCAAATGACGTGCTAGATTTTGGATATAGAATGACTATTTATCATAGCTGTATGGTTAACATAAGTATGAATTATAAACTGTTTTACTTCAGGCATTCGTGCATTTCCTTAAAATTGCAGTTGCTAATTTTTTTTTTTTTTTGGCAGGGTGCTTTGAAAATGTATGTGTAGCAGGTGGGGGAGTTTAGCACGGGTCTGCATTGGGAGAAAGGTGTTTCATGACAAACTGTTGAGGTAATGACTAACATAACACACCTGAGCCCCACTGTTTCACATATTTTTTAAGTAACTGCTGTCTCTCAGTTTCTCTGTTCTCTCAATTGTGCGGTGTCCAGAAGTGAAATGAAGCCAAATGAAGCTGAGCAGAATATAAAGTGATGAGATGGAAAGTTTTAACATTATTTGTTTTGCAAAAAGTTTTACAATTTGGTCTGCTAACAGTGCAAAGAGGTATGAGCACAAATAAACAAAGCTCACTTACCCTGAGTCTAACAGAGATGTTCTGCTTAATTTTTATTCACAATTATAACATTTAAAAAGTTTCACATACACAAAAAATGCTAAACTGGTGTTATAATTTGTAGCACTTGCTCCACCATTTTTATCAGTTCACAAATTCATGACTTTAAAATTCATTATAATTTGGACTTTAAAATCCATTAATATTCAAACCACTGAGGTTTTGGCACAATTTCCTCTTGTGCCACTGGGCAGCTGTGACCCTTTAGGGTGTGGTTTCACAGGACCTCTGGGGGTGTGCTGTGGTGTCTGGCACCAGGACATCTTTGCCTGCTATCCCCTGTGTATTGCAGGCTGTGGTATGCTACAGTAGGTGTCCTGATACCTGGGTGACCTTCTGTTGGCAGTTGGGTGACATTTTTTGGCAGTTTGTGCTGCATTGTTTTTTCTGTGGGCTTTGGTCCCTGTGGGCATAGATGGGACTTGGGTGCCCATGGCCCTATCACCAGTTTACTGGAAAACAATTGATCACTCTCATTAATCACTCTCATTCATTCTCTATACCTCTTATCCTGTACAAGTTCATGGGAGACCTGGAGCCAGGAAGGAAACTGGAGAGGAAACCGGAGTCCCCAGAGGAAACCCATCAAGCACAGGGAAAACATGCAAACTCCATGCACACTGACCCAAAGGTAGAACTCAAACCATCAACCCTGGATGTGCGGGGCCACAGTGCTAACCACTAAGGTTAACCTAGCGGTGATGTTATGGAGTTAAGTTATTAAGAGCGTCTGCCAAATGCTGTGAATATAATGTTACATATACAAAGTATATTAAAATACATTAACCATATAATCCTAAACAGATGGGACACCCAATAAAGCTGTGAGGTGACAACACTACCCTGCACCACTACTGTATGTGACCCATATAGTATATTAAAGGAGACATATTATATCTCTTTTCCACAAATTAATCAAATTCTGTGTAGTCTTAATGAGATGTCTGTGATTAGCTTTGGCCGCTACTGTATATCTCAGGGGTTAATCACCGCAGTTTCTTTTTCACCGTGTGTAAACAGCCCTTTTCAGAATGGCAGGATTTTGTGCATGTTGCTTTAATGTAACCCCCAACCCGTTAGGCCCCACCAAATCCCGCCTTTGCATGTTTTCACATTCTCTATGGAAACGCAGCATGCATGCTGAGTGGGTATATTGTTGACAGTTCAGTACTACTCAAGTATGTTTAAATTGTTAGTTAAAACATTGCATCAAATTGCATCAAAATTGAGCCACAAAGCTTACTACCTTCTAACATAGGACTGAATCCAAAATCCCTCTCTAACCCTCCATTTTAATGCTATCCAGTTTAATGCTATTTGCCATTCAACCTTGGAACCACAAAGATGTTTGATGGCCAGTTTAGTGTTGTACTGCTCCAGGAAGCAGTCAGACACAATATAGCTGTAACACACCAGCAGGTGTTAATCCATGTAGCTCTTAGGTTCTCTGAGCCAGGTAGCTGATGTAGTGTTTTGTGCTGGTTTGTACAGCCCACAACAGAGCAGCTCCTGTGCCTACCTCTACCCTTTCTTATGACCATGGTACTTCAACAGTACTGTTAGAGAGTAAAAACTAAATAGTGGATCTTTGGAAATGTTTGGGTCTGTGCAGCCAGCACATGGATACTCAGGTAAAGGCCGGTTTGTTCAAATCAGAGCCGGTTCTTCCATAGAAACCTGTTCAAAATCTGTAAGGCATGTTTCCTCACACTTGATTTCTGACTGAGGCCATTCACTAAAAAAGTTGTTTAATTTCACAACTTGCGGGCTGGAAGGCATCTCGGTAAACACAAATATACATGCACAAGCACTGAAAAAGTGAGTTTTTGGATAATAGTTTCCCTTTAACCAATCATATATTGTATCTACATGTAATAAGATGTAATTACAGAAATGCCTGACATGTAATCACTAGGAATAAGATTTGAACCACTTAACTGATCCTCAGTTCAGTTTTACAACTCATTACATTATTCACAGTCCTAATTTTAATTAATGTCTAAATAATAGCTTTATTTTAGTTTAAACTGTATCCTCAAGTACACTGAGCAGAAATACAATTGTAGAAAAATAGCAAAAACAACTAAGGGCAATATAAGAGTGAACCTTAGTTTGATTAACCTCAGTTAAGATCTGCATTTAAATTAGATCCACTGGGTAGATACAAGTCTGACTCAACACAGAGCTGTACAAGGTGTGTGTGTGTGTGTGTGTGTGTGTGTGTGTGTGTGTGTGTGTGTGTGTGTGTGTGTGTGTGGGGACAGGAGGATAATGATCACGATAAAAATCTATTCGAACACATTGAGGAGATTATGCTGTAATTGTTTTAAAGCCACATTCAATACCACCATCATCATATATCTACATCTGGGTATTGGCAAAAGCTGGAATGAAGACAAAACACTGCTGCTGCTGCATTGTGGCCCTGGGTGGCTTGATCAATAAGCAGGTTTAAAGAAATAAGAATAAAATCTCTTAAAGCTAACCCCAATCTTCTCCTGTGATACATAAAGGCCATGGGAAGATGAGTGGCAAGCGGTAAAGCTTTGAGAGTGCAAACTACAATAAAATGAGAGTATGAGTGCAGAGAGAAACAGAAAGCACAATCATGCCTGCACATGATCCCTACATCAAGGTTCAGATGAAAAAAAACCAAACCCTCATCTTTATGAACCAAACAACGAAGTGCATTAAATGCTCTGCTGTAATGAAAGTGTGCACAGGGCAGTTTAACTGCTAGAAGCCATCAAGACAAGTGTTGTTTGATTTGAAACAGTCTTGAGACTGCTTTGGACGTTTAGAAGTGAAGAATAGTATTATTTTACCCAAAGTAATAAAAAGCAACAATTAAACTATTCACCAAAATGACTCGAATACACTGCATGGCCTAAAGCACTGGTTCTCAAATCCGGTCATGGAGGGCCACCTGCCCAGGTCATTTTAGTGTTTTCTCTGCTCTATAGCACACAATTAAATTCAGAAAACGCAATTAATTAACTGATTTGCTAAATCAGGTGTGCTGGGGGCTGTGGGGGAATAAAAAAAAACAATTAGGTGGCCCTTCAGGACCGAAGCACTGCTCTTAAGTATGTGAACCCATGACCGTTACACCTATATAAGCTTTTTGGACATTTCCTATTACAGAATATCAATAAATACTGAGATGCATCAAACTGTTCTACTGCCAGTAATTTGTCTATTGAGATTGCATGGTTATGTTTTTGAGTTTATGCGTCTATAAGCAATCTACACAATTGAAAATCTACTTACGTAAGTGTCCACTTACATGTGTCCATATAGTCTATCTGTCTTTATATAAAACAAACTACAAAAGCTAAAAAGGCACAAAACAGTGTTTGTAGGACTGCTAAAAATACGCTAGTGTATATTATAAGACTAGGAAATGATCTAAATGGTTTTCAAAAGACTCAAGCAGTCAGAAAGTGAGGTTACAAATGATGGGAATGCAAACCCAGTTCTGTATTTATAGTGAAAGGGTGTGCTATAAAGATTGGTATTAGAGGCATATAATTAACGATGAAAACATGGGAGTAACAACTATGTGTTTTTAGAGACCTTTTGGGTTTGATTCTTTAATACATAATTCTGAATTTTCAGAAAAAAGTTTACTATTGTTGTTCTTTATTTTTTAATTGCTGAATTTTTCATCTCTATGTTAATGGGACAGCTCTTACGACAGGATGTTCTTCTGTTTTTTTTAAATCTCATAAAAAGAGTTTGGTGCTAGTAAATGCAGAAGTGAAAAATGAATCCACTTTATTCATGTGTGAAGTCTGTTGTCAAATCCATGCATCTCTTGTCTAGAAATATCAACAAAAGAGATGCACTGCTTTTATTTAATGCCATTTATAAAAAGTACTTCTCTGAAATACAAATAGGATGCAAATTAATTGTATTATAGCTACACATATTACACAGTAGGTACAGAATGGAAGTACGTGGTCAAAATATTGAATGCTTACAAAAAACAACAAGAAATGAATTTCATAAGCCTTACAGATTTTAGTATTTAAACAAATTCTCCATTCACAGAAAAAAAAACATGCCTTTCTGTCCATCTGTCCATTTAGTGTACACACCAGTGCTCTGGCCAAATTTTCAGTAGTTCCAGTAGTAGTCAAAATCAGAGTGTCTGCAGTGCATGCATATTTTACTTTACATCATCATGAGTAGAAATCTCCAAAGAGAAAAAAAAATTTAATCGCTTATACATATAAAATGAATTACATCCAATTTTAATAAGGCTTGAGTTGTATTTGATGCACTGGCCTGTGAGAAATTTTCCTGCTTTTAATGAGACACTGACATGAAAATAGTTACTGTACCAACATTGGCTAATGTGCCATCCACTGTATGCAGCAGTGGCCAAAAATATTGAGACAAAAGTGAAATCTGATGTTTCAGTGACAAAAACTAAAAATTATTTGCTGTTTTATGCCATGTAATTGCTATTCAACAACAAAAAATTAATATGTGGTCCATAATTCTTCGAAACCTGCTGATATGGCTGGACATCAAGTCAAAAAGATGTCTGCAGTATACTCACTTGCTCAATGCACTATGCCTGCTTCCTGAAAAATCATGTAGAGAAATTTGCCATTGAAGTTCACTATCCACTTGTGAATTCTATAGTTTTAGCCATTTTTGTACAGACGTGGACACCGCAGCTCCATAAAATAATAATTCTTGCCACATATTTGTTCCATCCATTACCCAAACCAGCTGATTATAATTGCCTTCTAAACTCTTCAGACTTATAGGATTAAACTAATTGAACTAATTAGTGACATTTTGTGCACAGTGAGAACTATAATACATGGACTATATTGTGTTAATACTTTTGGCCATCACTGTATTCCCATTTTCATGGGAGGATGTCTGAGACAAGTTTAAAGGAACATGTGTGATTTCTTTATCTAACAATTTTTTTTTTATTTATACATAACAAATATGTCAAAAAAAATTACTATACCATGCTGGTCATTATATTCAACCCCTTTCATGTCAAGCAGTGGCCTGTTTTTACATGAAATTGTAGAAACTACTTACATAAGCTTGCATAAACCTAATACAGTTCCACTGTAGATGTGATGCACTGAGAAATCATACTTTATAGCAATGTTTTCCTTCCTCAAGATAGCTCATTCTCTGTCCTCTGTATAGATTTCCCATTCTGTAAAATAGCACAGACAGTTAACTAACACTGTCTTAAAAAATGTAACTCATTTTAAAAGTAAGAGATCTTTCTTTTTAATCTAGGATTTGGTATCAAGTGTACAACATCCTACCAAACTACTGTGCCAGTATTATAAAGCATAATTTGTGGCTTTGCATACAGCCTTGGATTCTCTTGAAATGAAATGTAGATTAACGTGGTGTTCCCAAATCGAGAAAATTGCAATACAATAAACATCACACAATGTTCCTCCTCAAGTACAGTATTGCACTTACAACTGCATTTTTCAATAAGACGGTTAAGAGTTTAAACACTCTCTATACTGCTTATTCCTATCCCTGGGACTCCGGGCACAAACCAGGGTACACCCTAAATAGTATGCTAACCCATCGCAGGGCACATGCACACACCCGGCCACAAAATAAGAGGAACTTGGAGATGGCAGTAAGTATCTGCATGTCTTTGGACTGTTGGAGGAAACCAGCGTACCCATGGGGAAACCCACCAAGCACAGGAAAAACATGCATATACAGACCCGAGGTGGATGCAGATCCTCAACCCCGGGGATGCGAGGCCACAGTGCTAACCACTATGCCATCGTTCTGCCTGTGTTTAGACAGCACTGAAAAGTTTTTGGGAAAAAATATTGAAATGCATCCTCTTGAGATGCAGCCTCTCCGGAATGTCCCAAATTTACCTGTCACTCATATTTCCTTTTAATTCAGGAATCTTTTCTGTTGCATTAGCATTTAACCATTGTAACCTAGACAATGTTTTTAAAATAAATACTAAAATGAGGTTCTGTATTAATTTATAATTTTATTATACAGTTTGCTTGTGCAAAGTTGGTTCAGAGCTATGTTGTAGGTATAAAATATGCAGGCTGTATTTATTTTATCCACAAGATAGAGTACTGACTTGCAAATAAAAGCCATTTTTTATTTTTAGCTAGAATGCTGTTTGAGTAATGTTAAATGTCCAAACCAGATATATTACTGTAGGAAGATCTGGACAGAACGGCATGTCATTTTACCCTCAGGACAAATTCCTTCTGTTGTCCATCTACATGATCTCATCTTGTAGATGACATTTCCTTTTTTTAAAAGTTAATAAATAGTTAAGTTAAGTTTTATTAAAAGAAAGTTAGAATAGTAGGGGAGGAGAAGAGGATGCTGGGAAAAAAGATCAGTAGAGAGGAGAAAAAGAAGGTCACAGTTTCAGTTCTCTTCTGTATTCGTACAATCATACCACTTTGCTATACACTAATGCTTCATAGTTGTCAGCCTATTGGACTGCTGATCTCAGGTTATTTGTCTGACCTTTGCTTGCTTCTTTGATACCTACAAAAGTATTGCCACATTTTGTGTTCATTTGTTTTTTCTCATATGATATTCATATGTATGAAGAATCATGATGTATTCATCTAAAACATTTAGCAATCTTCCCTACACAGCTGTGTCACTGATTATATGGAAGTGAATTATTTTTTAAACAGAGAACAGCCTGTGACTACGCACAAAACTACAGGTAGCCTCAAGATTATGTATGTACAGTATGTCTAAATGTATTTGGTATACCTAAGCATCTATGTGTGTGTGTGTGTGTGTGTGTGTTTGTGTGTGTGTGTGTGCGTGCGTGCGTGCGTGTGTGTGTGTGTGTGTGTGCGCAGTGACCTGCAACATACTGGCATCACATACTTGGATCATTTCCACCTCATGTCCAATGTTCCCATGATAGTTTGAGACAAGTGTTACTGAAGATGACTGACTGAATGTAAAAGACAAATAATGATAATGAAATAATGAAAACAATGATGAGAAAACGGGCAAAAAAAAACTCTCTCTTGTCATATCTTTTCATCATAGATACTGAGAAATGACTTTTTTATTTGCAAAATATATCATAATTTTCTTTTAGTTTTAGATTGCTTTTTATACAACATTAGACACTGCATCACTTCAGTGACGGTGAACTCTAAAATAATTTATACAGAAGCAACCTGAAATTTCTCAATCATATATTTTTACAATTTAATATATACTGTATATATTTCATATCATATCCTTTTTTTCCCCTGTGTGTGTGTGTGTGTGTGTGTGTGTGTGTGTGTGTGTGTGTGTGTGTGTGTGTGTGTGTGTGGGGTGTGTGTGGTGTGTGTGTGTGAGTGTGTGAGAGAGGGCGAGATAAAAATAGAACAAAAAAAATCTAACA
>JAQMYL010000033.1:24652817-24673619 GCA_030014365.1 Clarias pachynema | reverse complement strand
CTTTGTGATTCCTCACACATGTTGTTTTAGTCAAGACCTTTATAATTATTCTACCATCATCATTCAGCGAAGTTTGGACCATAATCTGTTAACTACTAATGCCCCTATCTCACCTACGCAGTTTTGCGCGGTGGCCGTTAGTTACCGTTCATCATGATTCACCATGAGTTTTGGCGCTGTGATTAGGTTTCCATCATTCCGCTCGTCAGTCCTCGCACAGTTAAACCGCATAGTTGAGATAGGGGTATAACAGCAGGAATAACACAGGGAGGTGGGTTATCTGGGGTGGGGTGTGTAGGACGACTTTCAGACACACACACACACACACACACTAACGGATTGGGAATGACTGCTCTCTGGCTCACGGATTACAGAAATTGTCTGAATAACGGATTACATTTTTGAAAAAAATAACTAAATAACTGAGTACTTAAATGGAGGACCTAACGCATTAGATTACTCGTTACATCAGAAAAGTAATCCAAGTACTCTAACGCGTTACAAAGTAACCCAACACTGCCAGAGTATACTGGTGATGCTGAATGTTGTGTGGTTGGAACAGATGAGAGGGGAAACTAAGGTTGTTACATAAGCAAACAATTTTTATATTTTATCTTTAGACACTTTTCAACCAGTCAAAGTAAAACATTTGTTATCATTTCTTTAATGTTATATATAGATTTAATTGAAGTTAATATGAAGAAGGAGTGCCTCAAGACTTTGCACAGTACTTTATTTGAATGATATGGATACATGTTTTTCTCAGAAGTGCTTTTAATACATTTTCATTTACATTTTGCCACTGTTTAAGTCTTTGTTTTAAACCTATACATGAAACGATTAATGTATTAACAATAATTAAATTAAGGGAAGATTTTCCACTCAAGTAAAATGTTTACATTAAAATAATAATAATAATAAATGATGCTAAAAATAAATTGGTATGTTTAGGTTAAACAAATTAAACACAATGAAGTACATTACAGGCCAACTTTATTTTAGTAAAATAGACATAATATCAAAATGTAAAAGCTACACAAGGCCAGAATCCCTACAAAGTTGTTAATAGTAGTAGTAGCTGTTGCTAAAACAGTTTTGCATGCAATTCTTCATTATTTAATATTGTTTGTATATATACTGTGACTATAAGCTGTAAAAGTGAGTTTTCAAAAAATGACACTTTTCCTATCCATGCTGTATGTAATCTCCTTAATAGAAAGGTTTCAAGGTTCAGGACCTGGTCAGGGGCGCTTCCTTCCTCATGATCGCAAAAACACAGGATAACAAGGCAGCAATGACTCCATTACCAGCCCACTCTCCCTTTCAGCTCGGCCATAGCGCATAAGCTGCAAGAGGCAAATCAATACATGAACTGCAGAATTTTCAGCAAGACAAATGGCTTTTGAATTGAGAAGTGAGGTGGGAAATGGATTTTTAAGTTCCAGAGAATCATTTGCACATGGCATTTAAAGCAGCAAGGGCTAAGAGAGTGTCTGTGTGCTAGATGTCCATTATAATCTCATTCATTACGTACACTCAAACCCTGACACATACTTTCTGCTTGTTGATTCTCTAATTAAGGGAATAATGTGAACCTCTGCTTAATGTCAGAAGTTAGTATGTTGTCAAGTGTTAAGTAATAAGCCTGATAATTGACCCCCCCCCCCCCCCCACTCAAATGTGTGCAAAAGGTCGTAACAAAACCACTGAGGCAACAGTTTTTAATTATAAATAAGCTTTAACCAGAAAAGAAGCACACACTAGTCTCCGTCTAACCTACTGTATCTCTGTAACACGTCTCTCAAGAGAACAAGGGCAAATATACAAGGCAGAGTCTTGTGGTCATGACTGAATTAAAAGACACTGCTCTTTAGTGCAGTAAAATTGAGAAACGACTAGATAAATAGAGCCTGTGCATTTATGTGACTCTCAAGGATAACACTTAATTAGATTCATTTGAGCCAGTGACACTTCCACTTGTCCAGTACTATTGTCGTTTATTACAACAATACTGTGGTTTGATTTTTTTTTTTCTCTGTGTGAAACTTATAATGACTGTTCTAAAATTGGACAGTCTAATTTACATCATGTTGAAAAAAGTATAGGGGGATTAGCAAGCACTATGTTTCTGGACTCATATAAAATATAGTCTTATGTTAAAGATTGTGGCAATCTTTTTTTTTTTAAACATTCATACCAAAGATTTTTGTAGTTTTCTCCTAATAAACAGTAAGTTTTACAAATAATGTATAATCGTTATTAAAACTATGTTTACTTAGGTTACTTACAGTATGTTACAGTACCTGAATATTTCATATGGGCAAATATTTTGTATAACTTTTAAGATAACTGTAAACAAAAACAAACTAACAAAAAAAAAGTTATTTGTTTAGATACAACTCACTCACTCATTGTCAACAACGCTTAATTCTGTATACAAGGTCGCGAAGGGCCTAGAGTCTATCCCAGGAGACTTACAGTAGGGCACGAGACGGGGTACACCATGGATGAAGTGCCAATCTATTGCAAGGCACACACACTCACATGCTCATGCACACACTACGATCAATTTGGGAATAGCAATTCACCTATTCTGCATCTCTTTGGACTGTGGAAGGACACTGGTATTCCCAGAAGAAACCCACCAAGCATGCAAACATGCAAACTCCATACACACAAAACCAAAGTGGGAATTGAACCCAGACCCTCTAGGTGCAAGGCAACAGTGCTAACTACAATGCCACTGTGCTGCCCTAGATACAACTATAATCTCTCATTTTGAATTATATGTTAAGTCAAAACGTATGTCAAAACCATAGCAAGCTATTTTGAAAAAAGAAAAAAAAAAGAAAAATCGAACTGATAGTGGACAAAATTTGAAAAAATGTTGCTGCATTATTATATATTAGTGACCTGTGACCATTCAACCATAGAAACTCCAAATACAAAGCCAGCTGCAAGCCTTGGTTCTGAGCCATAAATACAACGATGCCTCTGAGCACTGAATATAAACACACATTGCTTTATTTAGCTACTCAGTATGCTTATTTGGAAAGACAATGCTACTAATCTAACATTTACCCATGTTTTACCTTCTCATTTAAAAAATTGTAGTTAATCAGTGTAAAATATATTGTCCATATGTCGTTAGCTAGAATATTAATTTCAGCAATTTAATGTACCATTGTTCCCCCTCCAATCAAAGCGCTATTTAGAATGTACATCTGTGTAATATCTTTTATGTTTAACAGATTAATTTAGGTCATAGCTACAGCTCCATGGTTAAGTTTTGTGTTGTTCAGGGATGTGACCGGTCTGTGACCCTGCTGTCACTGCTCGGTGATCTAACACAGGCTTATGGGAGGGAGGGAGGATACACCAACACTACCAGCCCGAGCAATAGAATCAATAGACAGATCGATAGAAACTTTATTTTGTCTTGTCAGAGATTATGTTGTGTCAAACACTTCTTAATTTTGTGAGTCCTTTCTATAAACAGTTTTCTGGGAACAATGTTATTTTTGCCACATTCAATTATTACTCTGGCAGCTGAATTAACTAAATAAAAAATGATTCTTTCAGTGATGTAGTAACAAAGATGGCCACATAGATCCACAGCTATTGTTTGATTAGAGTAAATCCCAGCAAAATTCAAGGTGCTACATAGGAATAAAATATAATAAAGGTAGTCAAGAGATGTATCGGAGCAAGAACAGGAAAAGCCGTACCCAAAAAAAAAAGAAAAAAAGAAGAAGCAACACGAAGAAACTGATGACAGCAGCTCTGATGCCTCAGGAAATGGTGGTGATGAGGTAAACATAGCTTCAAAAGCAAAGCTTGCCATCAGCAGAGAAATGCAGAATTTGAAAGCAGAATTGAGGAATAAGTTGATGGAGTTTGATGGAGCGGGCATTTAAAGTGACATAAATCACTGAACTGAAACGCAAAATAAATCAGAAGCTACAAGATGCCATGATGGATATAGGGAGCCTGGGAGCTACAGTAGCATAACAGAAACAAAAGAGCATCAGAGAGTGGGAAACAGAATACTGGCCTTAAAGAGGTATGCCAGGACACCATGAGACAGCAAAATGCAATTCAAGGAAAATCAGGTCAAAAGAATGCTCTCATTTATATGGAGAAAGATGCAAAAGATGCATGCAAAGATTTCTGAGATCCAATATACCTCTTGAGAAAGTGTCAAAATACATGTAATGTTTTGTTACCAAGGCCACAAGATGACACTCTAACAAGGTCAATAGTGAATTTTCATGAATTCAGCATGAATAAGTTTGTCTTGAAAGCAGCATGCTAAAGGTTTAAAAGCTTATGTATTCCACTCACAAATGATTACCTATCTGATGTAATGGGAAAACTCATGGAATACAAAGAGGAAAAAAAATCATTAATCAAAATTCTGCTTATATCTGCTTGTATCTTATCTAGCAAAATGAGCATTCGTTTTAAATGCTTTTTACTTTACATTTAAAATGAATTTTATAACACGTCAAGGACGCACATTGGCTTAGTGGTTATCACTGTTGCCCCTTATACACAGGGTTAGGGATCTAAATCTCAGATTTACATGTTCTCACTCTGGTTTTTGGGTTTCCTTACGATGCTCTGATTTCTGATTTCCCCCAAAAACATGTAGTGTAGGCAAATTGGTGTTTATAAAGTGTGTGTGTTTGTTTTTGCCTGTAGAGTGCAAGAGGTTTGGATCCTCTACAATATAATTGCTGACATGAAACCACTGGTCATTGCAGCCAACTATCCTTTGCAAAGTCGGTTTGAATCAATACATTATGCTTTAAACAAATCGTAACTTTTTACTGCATTTTTCTTGTATTGTAACTAAAATCCCAGTGCAATTTACATTTTAATGGAGACTGAAAAAAAAATCAATGTTGCTGTGGGTAAGATGCTGCAAGCATGTAGCCACCAAAGGCTACCTTGGCTTCAAATTTCCTAAATTACCAACACACCAAATCAGATCATCATTACAGCACAGCCACAGTTGCAAGTGGACATTGTAATGTGTTGTTGTTTTTGTGCAATTCCTTAATATGTCTTAATGACATAAGGCCCCATGTGTTGCATTTAGAGCAAAAAATATCAATGTTTGAATTGAGATATTGCTACTTCATTAAAAAAAAAAATAAAAAAAATACACAGTGTAACGTAAAAGGATATATCTAGTAAATAGTGCACTATTCAAAAACACTAATCTCATCTTGGATGTGCTTTCCTGCTTTCTATAACACCTTCTGGTATTATCCTTGTTTGTAAGGTCTGGATGTTTCTGTGTTAAGCTCCACAATTTTGAATATATCTACATTGACCCTGTCTGCCCATGGTCTGACCTTAATGCCTCAATAAATACATCCAACGTTTATATTCTGCCACCTCTGGCTCCTATTATTTACAGTTCTTTAGCTTTTTGTTTTTTTTCAAAGCAGCCTACAGTCTCCCTGGAGCAACTTGGGGTCAGAAGTACAATAGCAGAAAGCGTCAGTCAACACTGAAACCATAGTCCTTAACCAGAGCTAAAATTCTGTAATAATATTGTTTTTAGTCAGTAAACAAATATTAATTTGTAGAAGTGGAGTAGTTTCTAGAATTACATCTCCGACAGTTGCACTGGCTGCAAGGCAAACAACAGGTCAACTCACTCACTCACTCACCTTCTATACCTTTATCCTGTATTCAGGGTCACTGGGGGCCTGGAGCCTATCCCAGGAGGCTTAGGGCATGAGGCAGGGTACACCCTGGACAGGGTGCCAATCCATCGCAGGGCACACACATACACACAATCACATACTCATTCACACACTGTGGGCAATTTGGGAATTCGGTTTTTCACATTGCTGTTGGGTAAATTTATACCACTCTTTTTGCACAAAAGCAAACAGCTCAGCTTTGCTTGATGGTTTATGACCATCCATCTTCCTCTTAATGACATTCCAGAAGTTTTTTCCAGAGATGCAATTAAATAATTACTTTAAAACATTGCAAATGTTAATAAATTGTTCTAACATAAAATACATAAAACACTTCTGAACATGCCATCCTGTTGCTGATTGTGTTTCTTTAACACTAAGGCCAGTTCAACTTTATCCTTTACATAAGACCCACTATTATTCTAGAGTCATTTTAAAATATTTGCCTCCCTAGGCCCTTTGAGAGCTCACTTTAAATGATGGGGAAAAATGGACCTCATGAAACCTTTGCAAACCTTTGAAAAATACTCACAGAGGATTTTCAGGTAAAGTGAAAAATATGTGTGAGTGACTGCAACAAATGAGGCTATGAGCACAAGCCAAACTCTTTACAAATATCACAAATTTATTTTACATAAATTGCTGACCATACTGTGCTGTGTAATAGTTCAGATGCTCCCAGGACACAATTTTGTAGATGGTGAAAGATATTAATATATGTTATACATTTCTGGTGCATCTGCAGTCTGACAAAGAGAATCGATTATTGTGAATAAATAAAGATTTGGCAGTAAGAGCTCAGCTTGATCAAGCTTTCAAACTTTCTACATTCCTATAATAGTTAATAAAAGTTACACACTGATATTCCCTAGTGCCTGATAAAAGTTAAAAACCATGGGCTTTCTTCACCAAAAATAGTATTACTATTTGTTCAGAGTAAATCAAAGCTGTTAAGAGCTTCTTCTATTAAAAAGTTGGAACATTCCTCTTTAGAGGAAGGGAGGGGTCAACAGTATTTCTACGGGTGGCAGTATGTTCCATGAATAAATCTTTACTGGTTGGATGCTGCAATATTGGTCTCTGTGGCAAACCAAGAAATAAATCACAGCTCACATTTCATCTATTAAACATTATTAAACATAAGAACAAAAATGGAAATATGTTCATATGTTCATACACTGTATGTGTAGGTAAGATGTGCTTCATGTAGATATGTGGTGTGCATTAATTAGATGATGATTGCAGTCAGTTATCAGCTTTTTTTAATTAGTGGCCTATAGTCTAGAGTAAGCACTATAGTGGCCTATAGTCTAGAGTAAGCACAGCTTTGTGGGTTTAAGTGACAATAAAATGACAACTGAATGTTTATGTTTATGTAATATTATCTAATGTTATTTCTATAACAATACAATTAAATAAAGCAACACTGATATACTGATTGATCTTATATTTGAGATCAAATAAAAGCTTTGCTTTGAGTGTACAAGTGAAGTTCATCTCACGCCTATTTATAGAGCTATAAGAGTTTATAAGAAAACCACTCAAGAGTCCACACTGCTGACTATGAAGCAAGTGTTGTTACAGCATTAGTGGGAAGAGCTGGCCTTCTTTGAAAAAAACATTTCAGTAATATCCCATAAATGTGCTGAGCTTCTTCTCTAAGGTCTGGCCTGCATATATGCTGAGGTGAGCCCTGGAAAATGTGCCCTGTAAGAGGTTTTCTGTGTGCCTCTGTCTTGATGAGAAATGATAATGTGATCTGTGGCACATGAATTTAGCAATTTCGGAGCCGCATCAAATGGAAATAAAAGAAAATAACAGCTTAGGCAAAAGCATTTAACTTATTTATTATTAGCAGCCGCATGGAGCATGCCATATTCATAAAGTCTTCATTTTCATTCGAGGCTGGAGACAAAGAACAATGTAGCAAATAAAAAAAAAGAAGTAAAATATGCAACTTATGCATGGTTATATGTATGCATGCATGCACACATCATGCATGCACATACACACATACACAAAAACAAATACCACACACACACACACACACACACACACACACACACACAAACGCACATTTACGCCGCATGCAGTATCTGAAAAATATTTTTACTTCTACTCTGAACTCCATGTCACCTCATTTATCTCTTAGTAAAATTCCCTCTTGGCCCCTCGCTGGGCTTAATCCATTATCTAATTCCCACAGAAACAATTCTGTGACTGCAATGCTGTGGAGTGGGCTCATAGCTGAGAAGAGGATCAGGACCTTAACCTTTCAGCCAGCTTCTCACACAAATGCTTAATTCCTCAAATCATGTAAATCACCCTACCATTGCTGGCACCTCTCCTCCAGCACCGTGCCGAGCCCATTTCATTCGCTTTAATTAATGTCATCTAATTCCCTCCTCCAAGTCCTAACTATGTCAGCATTCTTTAAAGAAAATCACAATGTGTAATAGCTTCCAGTAGGATCATCTGACCTGCTGCTGATTGAAAATTCGCCAATTTGTAGACTCTGTCTCTTTGGTTGCCAGTATGTGATAAGACGTAAAACAAACATATCTTTCTAATAAGGAATTACATGCAAATGAAATGAAAGGAAATGGAAGCACGGAGAAGGAACAAGACTTTATGGTTGTTATTATTATTATTATGAATGTGCTATTAAAATACTGATAATCATTAATGATTTTAAAAAAAAAGCATTATTTAAATACATGCTCTAGTTTCAATGTATCTATCAAATAATTAGTAGCATAGTGCACTGAATAACATGCTTTAAGATGAATAATATCATAAGAAGCTAAACATTTTACGGTGGTGTGACATTTAGAGTCAGACCCTTATAGCTCCAGTGATACCAAGCTTTTGAAGGTTTAGGTTTGTGTGGAGTTTGTGTGGATGTTTGACTTGTTTTAATTTCATATGTGTACTTCATTGAAACTCACAATTACAGAACACTAAGTGACTGAATGAAAGATACTATAATGATGATGATGATTAATTATAATGCCTGGAGGTGGGTAAATAGATAGATAAAAAAAAAACTAAGTGATATTCCTTGGCTTACCAATCTGCTGTGTTATAGATAAGTAATCCATGTAGGGATGGTGTGTTTTGAAGCAAAGGAGTCTGTTTTATACTTGGTGTATGACTTTGTATGTGCATGTCGAAGCTGCAGCATGAGCAGCATTAGTGTTCACACACTCGCTGGGGACCCTATGCACATCTGGAGGATTTAAAAGCGCCGTTTACTATATTGCACGTCTGAGCCAAAGCATCCCTGTCTGTCAGATTTTCAAGTTGACTGTAAAATATTTAGCGATTTTATGCACAGAGTTGTTAAATACACTGAAGAAATTTGTATAACTACTGTACTTTACGCCATGGTTGTGGTTGTAACTGTTGTCATGAATTTTATCTGAAATCCACTCTGACTTTAAATGTATTTTCTAATCTAGAAGACTAAAAACAGACCTTTCCCTAATCCCCTATATTGGAAAAACTCAATAACAACCAAAAATCAACAATTTTCATTTTTTAAAGAAACTTGGATTAATTGAAATATTGCACATACTGTAGTATATGTAAAACCAAACTTACTGTCACATAAACTTAAAGCAAATTAATTAGGTCTAGCCTATCTGACTGATGAGGGGTGCTAATTAATTGAAAAACTAGTTAAAAACAATGACAAGAGACAATGGTAGCCTGGATCATATCCAGCCCTAAACCCAATGGACTGTGATGAAGAAGGCAGTATCAGTCAAGAAATCGTCCTGATACTCAGGAGGCAATCAAGCAGGTATGGATTGAACAAGTGACACCAGAGTACTGCAGAGATATTTTTGACTCTATGTCGAGCTTGATCCAGCAGGTGTTGAAGAATAAAGGCCTTACACTTTATTATACTTTCTACTGATACTAAATATTAAGTGCTGTATAAAAAATTAATTTAATAAAATAACAAGATATTCCTATTACTGTATCTTGACTGTCAAAAAATCTAGAATATTATTAAAACATTGAACTTCACTTTTGTCTCAATACTTTTGGCCACCACTTCATATTTTATTGAATATGACTTTTTTGCTTTATGCAACAGAGCTTAAATTCTTGAGGAAATTCTCATATAATATTTAGTGTATATAACTTGAAAAAAATGTTTTATAGCAGTTTTGTCATGTTTATTACAGTTTTATGTCTTATAGGACTTACCCAAAAATTTCTTTACTTGAGTCTCTGAGTCAAATTTGTAAAATGGTTTGAAAATGGAACAAACAGATTGTAGTGACACCTACACAATAACACCTATGAACCATTTGGAAAGCTTCCTTAACCCCTACTGTGTTAGCTGCTTCAAATCCTACATCTGACAAATTACACAGAGTCAGAAGCAACACCTTCACAGTATGGCCTGGAATAATTTGTAATATTCTCAGTTTATGGTCATGTGTGTGTGTGTGTGTGTGTGTGTGTGTGTGTGTGTGTGTGTGTGTGTGTGTGTAATAATAGCATGATTAAAATGATTAGTCTTAACAGAAAAAATCTAGGGATCTAATACTGTTGCAGAGTTTCTGTTTGCTTCTGACTCACAGAAGTAATAAAAATCTGCACTGGGAAGGAAGAGACTCTTCAGCCGTTTTTATGAAAAAAGGATCAAAACATACCATAGGAGCAAATATTATAACATTGGTAATTCTGACATACTGCATTTGTCAGTAACTCAACTTCACTTTAATGCTGACAGTATTAATAATGATAAAAATACAATATACAAAGCACAATTTATTTCAAATGTTCTTAATTAGTGTTTGAATTCATAATTGTGTGTTTTAATGCAACTCCAAACTTATGTAAATGTTAATTCCACATAAAGCTGCTGGCTCGATAAACTGAATCAAAAAAACTTTTATCATGAAAGACTTAATCATTATGTTGTTTTCAATCACTTGCTTTCATACTTGTCTATACTGTATTTAAGAAAAAAAAATTATAAATATGAATAAAATGAAGCATTGACTGGGATGGTGTACCCGATAGTGAGTAGATGCTTTACGTTAAACCTGGGCTTATATACCTGCTGAGAGAAGTGAGTGGTAATCTGTGCTGTTTTATTCTACTTATTATTCCGAACATAGTATGGGCCATTACATTTCATTACCTACACTTTATTACGTGTTATAATCGGGTGCACAGGTTCTATCAGAGCACTGGTGATAAAACACCCCCTCTAAAAACACTCTGTCCTTTTACCTGAGTCCTTCTTTCTCTGGTACAGATTTTAATTTGTCTTTTTTGTTCCAGCCGTCTGCTTGTGGCTAGCAATGTAGCCTGCTGTGGTGTGTAAGTGATTATGCAGGGGGAGTGGGAGTAATGGTGCTGAAGAAGCCTGCTTTATGGAATTACCTCCAAAGTCCACTCACCACTGCTGTGAGATGGCATACTATTAGCTTATATTTTCCATTACTTTTTGCATCCAGATATTCTGCTAGTATGAGAAATTATTTCATTCTCTAAATCTGTTAATTTTTATAGAATAGGAAAATCATATTATTTTGTTAATGCTTGAGCCTAATTATTTTGGAGGTTTGGAATGTTTAGGTTTCATCAATTTAGTTATCATTTTGCAATGACAGCAGTATTTTAAATTGCAGTAAATGAAGCATCATAAATGGGCTTTTTTGAGATCATTAATTAGATGTTAATACACTCAGTTAGGTCTGGCTTCAACCTCAGCATACAAACAAACAAATTACAGAGTTAAATGGATCTAATAATGTAAAGTCAGGTAAGTAAATAGTTTCATGAATAAAGTACATGCAAAGCAATGGAATCAAATCAAATAAACCGACGAACCTGTAAAACACTGCTACAAACCCAAAAAATAAAATAACAATTAAGTATGTTTTAATTCTTGATTTATAGATAATGATAGACAGAGCACACATGATGTCCAGTGTCAAGATGTTTCACAAAGCTGCAGATTAATTAAACACTTATTATATTTATTTTTCAGTTACAATCATATCTAGGTGTACAAATCTAGAAATGTTTTTTTTTTTTTTTCCCATTTTATGGCCAAAGACTATATCCTCTTTGCCTTAAGGAAGTATATCACTTCATTTAGAGCTAAACTGCACTTTGGGGTCTGCAAACCTCTTTCTATTTGTGATCTCTGGGAAGGTGACAGTAAATGGGACAATATGGCTTAGAGCACAGAGTGGTGATGCTGAGGAGGCCTGACACACTGGCCCTCTGTCAACAGATAGGAGCCATCTATAATTCAATCTGGAGACTGTTGCATGCTGTTTCATTTCATATCCCATCAGCAGAGTTCTTCTCCAGGCCAGTATGAGCGAATGCGGTGGGGAGTCACAGAGTTCAACCTTTTATCACTGGTGTGAGATCAGTGGAACTGATGCACATTTCCCTACTCCTTAAATTACTAATTTTAATAACAAAGAAATACATATATTTTTAACGGCACGCTGAAGTGTTTACCATCATCTTTTGATGAGATGAGAGTTGGATAACTGCAGTGTTTTTGTAAGGTTTGAAGGAAACCTTCCTGTCTGTGGCAGGGGTGTCATTATCATTTTCATGCTGTGTGTTGGGACTGACAGGCACTTTGTATGCCCACACTGTGAACGGTGAAAGGTATGTGATGGTGTGCAATAACATTTCAGTCCTGTTAATGCACTTTCTCTTTGTGCTGCTTCAGTCTACCACCTGACAAATCTCTCTCTCTCTCTCTCTCTCTCTTTCTTCCTCTTCCTTCACCTCTTCTGACTGACTTGAGCTCCAGGAGGGTATTATAATCAGCACTTTGTCTATTTGTGAACATGTTTGTCGATGTGTGTGTCCTTACCCTCTTGTACACTTCGGACCTAAAAAGCCAGCTAGATTTTGACCATGATATATACCAAATTAAAGATAAAAGCATCTAGTAGATGAATAAATTGTGCTTGTATTTAATAAAATTTTGCAGGTAATTTATAAGGAAAAATCATATACAATGTCATGTGCCAAATAGGGGTGTGTTCAATATGCTAATTAGATTTTTGTGCAGGCTAATACTTCTTTCTAAACGTTGTGGTGAGTCTGGGGCTCAAAGAGGATCCCAGAAGAGTAATGTGAAATTGAAATTTACGTATAACCTTGATTAAAGGCAGTGAGATGGATCCAAAAACCCTTTAAAATCCTTCAGGAATGTAAATTAAATGTGTAGATATGAATGTGAATAAACAAATATGATGGTCCTTATCAGAGCATATCTGATATGAAAGTAACTTTACCTTTAACTTTAACATCTAGGCTGTACATTACTATGCCAGAATACCAAAGGGCTGAATTTAAGGGCACTATCTCTGGTTCCTCTATACAAACTGCCTATATTAACCACATGGTCTTTAACGCAGGTGTAATATCTTGATGTTTGCTACAGTAGACATTCTTGTAAGTTCTGAGCAAGCCAGCCATTAGAAAATGTGAACAGGGAGACAAATTTTTCCAAATTGTGTCCCTGATCTACACCCACTCCAGCAGCAGCACCACCACCACCCACTGTTAGTTCTAATACCAACATGGGCAATTTCATACAAGTGCTCAGCCATTAGTCTTGCAGTGACACTAGGGGTGCAAAAGATCACAAAATTCACAGTTTGGATCACAGTTTTTGTTTATCTTTTAGATCAGTTAAAAGGAAAATAAATATAATTTTACTTTCATTTACTACTCATCCGACTTAAAAAATGCTTAAAGAGGCTCTAACCCATCATCCAAAATAGTTGCAATGTTTAAATATACTTTTAAAATTCACTTGTTAAAGTGAAACGAGAAGTACAGTATGATTTTTTTTTTTAATTATTGGAATGGGAGGAGTTTCAGCACTGCATAGGGTATTTTGTTAGTACAGTATGATCTAGTAAACCTGCCCAAAAGTGTGGGCAAATATAATTAGTGTACGAAAGAGATGTGAGTGACCGAAATTATAATTTGTGTGTGCAAAAAAAAGAGTTTTTCATTCAGGAATGGGGCCAAGAACATAAAACAATACATTGACAGTAAGTGTTAATTTTGGACTATAATAATGATTCCTCTTTTACCATAAAACAAAACAAGAAGAGGGAAAAAAATGGACCAGCGGATGATGATTAGAGGAAAATAAAACTAATGATTGGTTAAAGAAGTTACTGCAAAGCATCAAATCATAAGATTAATCAGGCGGATTAATAAATGTACTCACCTCCATTAATTCAAAGTTGATAGCTGCATTAATCAATGTGCCAGTCAGATTTTCTTGAGAATTTAAATAATATATAGAGTATTCTCACAGCAAACAGAGGGAGTCGGGTATCAGTTGACAAGTCTAAATGTGTTTTAATGATAGTACATTTATTTCTGATGTGAATTAATAGAGATTTTCAGTTAAATGTAAATACTTGCATGCCTCCTGCACTCATCCCCCCCCCCCCGCTCTATCTGGAAAGGATGTATGACTTGTATGCCCCTGCGTTTTGATGCTAATTCTGAATTTCAACATTTTGATTTATATCTTTTCCATAAACATTTCTTTAATTTGAGTTTCTGTAGATGGGTCCTTTCTCTGTCTCTGGGAGCCTCTTTTTGATGTCTTAGATTATTTTAAGACATAAAGGTATAATTTACTTTAATTACTCATTCTAAAGACTTGGCAATACTTTTTCTTCAGCCAGCTTAAAGAGACTTGTGTTAAATTATACTGTACCTGACCTTCAGACATATAAATTTGCCTTTCAGGTTTCATACATTGTTTTGTGAATACAAAATCAATTTACTTTGCCTTCACAATAGTCTGTACTTTTCACTTTTAGTTAAAAATGGTAAAAATCCTAATCCCATAATCGTTCCTTATCCCAATTTGAACAAATGATTTTCAATAGTATGCTGCTTTGGCATGCACATACTTTTCTAAAAGTAGCCTTAGCATAAGAAAGTTGGCCATACATTTTGGTAAAATGTAGGGATCACGGCGAAAAGTGCATCCAGTAACACAGACTCACAATATTCATTTGCTACTTTTTTATTTTTAAGATTTGATTTTAAATATTCGGGTTGTATTGATTCGGGTTGTATTGATCGGCTTATTGATTTGAAACGATCCTTTTTACTTCTCTTCAAACATGGCTTGTGATGGAAAACTCAATTATGAAACCAGCAAGCTTTTTGACCAGCAATATTTGTTTAAAATTGGCAATGGTACAAGGTTTCTAGGTTTATTGTATTATTACCTAAATATCTCATACCAGAACCCAGGGCCTCTCCGACTGTACATATTTTTCCTCTGGATCTGTGTTATACTCTGAGTAGGGTGAAATGAGGTAAATTGGGCCACTATTTGGCAACATTTTTAAAGAGCAATGAAATGTCAGTAGAATAACTAGAATAAAACTTTAAACTGGTCAAATTAATAGCAATACATCAAGTGCTGTTGTGGCAACAATTTTAATTTGTTAACAGTGATTTGCTATTAAAATTCAATTTGAATTGACAATCCAATCTTATCTTTCTCATTTTAGCTGAAGTCCCAATTTACCTGACTTTGCCTTACTGGTTTAAGTGCCACTGTATTTGTTTATTAGTTTGACTTTTTACTTGTATACTTTCTTTGCAGCAGTCATTCTTTAATATTGAGCTAATAAAATTATCTTGGTCATTCCAATACACGTTGCACTGACAGGCTGTCTAGAGGAGCAGTTTCTCACCCACGTATGCTGTCAGCCACTGTGATTTCCAGCCTTCAACACCTAGGACAGCATTGTCCACAACATCAGTGCCACAGCTAGCAGCCACATTTAGCTCAGGCAGTGTGGAGAGCAGTCTCTGTCAGAAACAGGAATGATTTCTTAAGCCTGGAATTATATTGCTTAATTATGAGCTTAGTACTAGATGAGGATGGATAATATGTATAATAGAACAAACTTTATTTCCCCTTCCCTTTTCAACACAACACTAAGGTCTTTGAATGTTCAATCAGATTTAGCAAGGTATATTAACTTAATGGTGAAACAATATGTCAAAATGTTTAATTTCATGAGTCTCAACCACAAATGATCATGTCCATAATATCAACAGAAACAAACAAGGGTGCACATCTGTCAAGCTAAATTAGGACTGACAAGTAAGGTTACATATAATTTTACATTTAGACATTTGGCAGACACACTTATCCAGTGGGACTTGCTGTACATACAGTAAGTGCTTGAAAGTTTTCATCATTAAAGAATGATACAGAAACTCCTTACAGTAGTTCACTAGGTTACTAACTAGAAGTACCATCAGTCAAACACCCAAATACCTAAGAAACAGCTGTTCATTCTGGATCACTGGTGCACAGACGCAGACCTGCCAGGAGTGAGTTGCAGAAGTCAGTCTTGAAATAACAAGGGGCTGATTAAGCATTGTTGCCTGTGTGAAGAGAAATAGGCTAATTTTTCCAGGTGTTCTCAAACTTAATATTTAAAGGTCTGGATCTAATTTCTATTCAAGGTCAAAGGCAATCTGCCATCAGATGCTTAAGCCATAGCGACTCTCACTTTAAACCAACTTACATTGAACTGTAAGTTGAACGAGCACCTGTTAGCCCACCTTCATACATGTGCCGGCATACGGTGACAATAAATTATTATGTTTAACCTTAATCTTGGGCCAGGATTTCTATAATGATCTCCAGATACAAGACTACAAAACTAACAATTAATTATTTGGAATAGTGTAAAGTAGGAAAAATACTGTACACTTTATTACATTGTATTATTGTATTCCTAATTTGTTGTGTGGGCTGGGTCTAAATTGACCTGCCATGCTGTCGAGCTTTAAGAAGCCCTCATGTAGACACTACCTGAATCTCTGTGAAAATGGAGAGTGTGTCTCTAAAATTGTTCCACACACTATAAACCTATTTCTTTACATTTTTATAAATCCATAGATACTGGACTCCTGTCATAATTATTGTAAAACAGAGCCTGTAACCTTCATTTCCTCCCATTTTGGCAGCAAACTACAAATCCCAGAATCCTCTGTTGTAATCCATAACACATGACTAATAAAGGGGAGCAGGTGGTATAGTGTCATGTGATGCTGCAAGTCTGGGCTGCTTTTGATTGCTGCTTCTTCGACTGATGTGAATGCTAAGGCTAAGTGCTCTTTGAAGAAAAAAGAGGTAATCTTTGAGAAACCTTTTCCCTATGCTCTTTCTCTCTCATTGAATGGATTGTTATTGCTGCTGAGATTACAGCATGGAGGAGGGGGCAGGAGATGATGGAGGAGGCGAGGAGAGGAAGGGAGTAGGCCATAGAGGATAATACTGTTCTATACATAAATGTGTGTGTGCATGTGCATGTGTGTGTGTGTGTGTACACCAGAGCATGCTTAATGTGACAACAGAACCACATTTACAGGACTGCGTAAATATGATTCTTTAATACTGTAAATGTCCTTAGGGAGACAGGCCTTGCTGAAGACTGTAAACAAGGCCTCAGTGCTTTGCATTATAAGCCTCTTCATTTATAGCTCCTTCAGCTGGCAAGGCACACCTAAGAATCCTATGCATGCTGTTATTTGTCAATTAGTTAAGCACTGAAATGGCAATAAGTCTGTGTTTATATTTGTTTGTGCTTGATACGATGCTGCAGGACCCAGATTAATGCCCACACTGATTTTATTAAGATGAAAGTTTATATCAGCCGTGACCGGTAGAATACTTCTACTAGTATTAATAATTCTTATTTCACTCTTCACATATGTGTAAGAAAACTGATCAGATGTTGTTGTGGAATTAATTCTGGAAAACAATCAAAATCTCTTGCCAAATGACCAGTAATATATTTAACATATATTTCACATTGCTAGTATAACAAAAATACATATATTCTAATAAAACAATATAATTTCCTTTTATCTTGCCTATGCATGCTTTCTGAGAAGGCCATGTCAGATCAACAGTAAATGCAGTCAAGCCATGAAGTGTGGTTTTCATGTGCTAGAATGTCAAACTACGGTCAACTGTGCTGAAACAAAAAGAGCACTTAACACTTACTTAGGGTTGGGCAATTTAACTGACATTCAGAAAGTCTAATTCACGCAATGTTGCACATGTGAATTATTTTATTTATTTTCTTTTTTATTTCTTTTATTTAAATGTGAACACTTTTTACAATTTTGTTAATACCCACTGTGTATGTTCATATAATGTCCTCTTCAAAACATACTACCACGTGTGTAGTCACACTATGTCCAGTCTGTGACATGGAAGCAACACAGAAGAGAAAGAAATATCCCAGTGTTATTAGTGGAGCATATTTACAGTACGAACCCTGTCGGTATATTATTTGGCCAGAAAAAAAAAAACACAAAAAGAAAAACAAACACATTTTTCATTAATCAAAAATATGAACATTTTTTAATTAATCATGGTATTCATTAAAGGTCATATCATTTAGCACTAGTCACTGCACAAATGGAATAAAAAACTATTTAAATTTCTTATAAGTAGAGTAGGTGACAAATGTAATGTCTTTTAGAATGTGAGCAAACATGTCCTTTTTTCATAATTTAAAACATTATATCTTTACTTCTGATTGAAATATGTGCAAATGAGCACCAATTCCAGTTCAATAAAGCTAAATTTGAGCACTTTTCGGTAATCCTTATACTGTATATAGGAGAAAATGTCAAATTTGAAATATGTAAAGACAGCAACACATACTAAAATATGAATAATACATAACTATAACATCTGCCAAGTTTTAATGCTGATATGCGTGTTTGCTGATTTTGTCCTAATTTCATGCAGTCTGTTAATGATAGTCTTTATCTTTGTCTGTTGAGCCACCAAATGTTAAACTGCACCCTGTGATTATTGTAACTCAAATTTAATATGCACCTTATAGCTATAGGCACCATAGTGTTGCTGGTTAATCTTTAGTTATTGAGATTTATCAGCTGCATTTCAACTCATGTGAATGTATGTCAAGGTAAATCATCATAGTATGGTTATAGAAAATATTAATACTAATTGTTACTTTATTTGTTATTATATTTTCCATGTTGAAAATGTTAACAATCAAGGCAGCAAAATTCCAGTCAAGATTAAATGATTAAGTTTCTAACCATAATATTCTAGATTTTAGAGAATTGATGGTACAGTAGGATAAATGGCACAAAACCAGTCTATTGCCATTTCTACATTAAAAAAAAAAAAACGTTTCTATATAAAAATAAAACAAAAAGATTTATAGCTGGTTTCGTAATACGCGGCCCTCTCTGTTTGCTACACATATTAATGAACAGCTCATGTTTAGTCCTATCTGAATATATCACTTGGTCTTAGTTCGCACTGTTCTATAAAAATTGCTTGGTTTTGAAAGGTTTTCTAGCTTGTTGATAAGAACAGACTTGACTTCATGATTTGTCTTTGTTAGCGTGATCATCTATCTCATTAGGCACAGAAATAATATGTGTTTCAGCAAACTTTCACATATGCCAGTGGTACATAATTCATCAAAAATCTAATTATTGTTGTTTAAATCATTGTGGTCCTTGTTATGCACATGATTAAATTTGGTTTGCCAGGTTTTTGCTCTATGTTTACGGTTCTCCTTTGTGCCATGATTTCCAAGGTGATAAGCAACATGGGCTATTATTTAGTGTCTCCAATCAAAATTTATGTTTGCCTAAATACATATTACGCAAAAAAAAAAAAAACTACACTTGTAACAATACTTGTAATTATCCTGCTCACATTTATTACATTATATTAACCTTATGTTTAAATCCTGGTGGCAAATTCTAACATGCGCATTTGTAACAGAACACAAACATTTTTAAGAGATTTTGAAGAATGCATTTATAAAGGGGAATTCATGTCATGATGCTGTCAAATGTACTAAATGCTTCTACTGCATCTAGAGAAAACATAAACACATTACGAAACGGATAGGCTATTTGCTGCCAAAAGCAATCAGACATCTTTCTTTTAACTTCAATAAATGTGTGATAAGCTGTCACCACCCATACTAAACTCACCACACAATAAGATAAAATTGACAATCCATCTGAGCAGAGTTCCAGATCATTTTTTTAAAAATTAAACTACAAGACTTGATATTGTGGTAGTGATTTAGTGCCTAAAACTAGCTCAATATTACGCATTATTACTTGATTACTTGATTGCAATAAGTTGATTGAAATGGTGTGTAATTCAACAGTACTGAAATGCTGGCTACATAGAAGAGTGAAACCTGGATTCAGTTTATAGGGTCGGTTGGATGAGAGAACTCCAGATAACAAGCCTGGCTGTTTGGAAGTGTGGGATTAATGGGTGGTCAGGACTTTCGATAAAATTTAACTAATCTGGGCTCATCCAGTTAGAGAATGAGGTCTGATGCAAGTGTGTGACACTGCTTTGGCTGGATGCGCTGCTTCACTAAGACTCTGCTGGCAAAGAGCCCTTGTGACTAGACAGTGCTGATTCATGTCTGTTTATGCTGCTTGAGTGAAAATCAGTGAATGATTGTCAGGCAAAGGCCCAAGCAAGACAATTGGCCATATGCCAAGGTAATCAATTACCTGCGATAGTAGCCACTGTTATTTATAGCTCATACCTGTTCTGCTTTCTATGAAAGTTTTTACATTTTTTTTATTAAATTGTACTCTCTTTTAAACATACTGTAACCATAACAAATCTCAGAGTAATATTTAGTGCTAAAAAGTAATCAGATTGCCTAACCTTTGGGCATTGGTGGCTGTGGTAGTTGCTGCATTAGATTTTTTTTTTCCATCTGAAAATTTTTTTGCTTTCTTTACAGGCATGCAAATATTATTCTGTAATGTCAGTTTTTTTAATTACTTTTCAAGTTATGTCTGGAAATATTGAATAGTTTTGTTCATGATAGTGCAGAAATTGTTAAATACATATAACAAAATTGTACTAAAGATAATATGGTGCCTAAGATTCTTTTCAGTTCCATATATATATATATATATATATATATATGTATATTAGGGCCGGGACTTTAACGCGTTAATTTAGATTAATTAA
>JAQMYL010000033.1:24612483-24640377 GCA_030014365.1 Clarias pachynema | reverse complement strand
TTTTTTTTTTTTTTTACGTGGTCAGCATCGCGGGCCGCATTTGCATTTGTGACGGGCCGCAGGTTGAGAACCACTGCTATAGAGGGACAACACCATTTAGCCATCTGAAAAGTAAAATGCATTGCCTGGCCAAAAAACAAACAAAAAAATCAAATACTTTAAATATTTTGCCTTGGTTAGATTATGGCATCTAATTGCTGTGGCATTGTTTCAATAAGCTTATGCAATGTTATCATTTAATTCTGGCCAGGATCACTTTCATGTATTGATGATGGAAGAGATGGATCTTCTTCAGCACATCCGAAAGATTCTCAATGGGTTATGGTCTGGATCTGTATTGGCCCCTTGAACCACTTCCAAGGCTCATTAGTATGCCATCGAACGACAATTTCCATTTATGTTGATGTATTTACCATGCATTAATAATGCACATCTTTTAATCAAGCAGATCTGACAATTTAATCGTGCTGTGGTAAAAGTTGCTTTTAAGTAATACATATAAGGCAATTAATTATCATCTCCTTGTTGTAACTGAGGCAAGTACAATATTATAGTGCATAAAAAAGCCTTAGCCATCAGCAAGCAAGCACGCCAAACGGTTCGCTAATGACAGAGATGCTACATTCTGTTCACCTGCTAATTATTTTCCAAATGGGATGAAATAGTGTGAATTTACACATTGGCTCATATGGCAAGCTCTGTTCAAGCTCCGCATAAAAACTGTTGGAGCACATTGAAAATGAAAAATGAGTAGACACAGTGTGTCACAGATAGCGGGTCCAACTGGTGAAATATTTCAGAAAAGTCGGTAATGATGCTATACTGGGTTTGAAAATATCACCATGGGTTATATATAATATTAATTAGACAGGTCTACTGATACATGAATGTCTAATGTCCACAACACCAGAGGACAAAGGCACACGCAGCTACAATTCCAGCCTAATCACTCTACTGTATCATTCCCTTCTGGTTGCTCACAGGAGCTTTGGCTGCTGATATCAACCAGCATGTCCAATCCACTCGAGGTGGCACAGTTTATCTAGGTCACTCTGAATGTCCTGGTGGTTATGAATAATAATAATAATAATAATAATAATAAAAACATGAATAAATAGAGCTAATTTTAAAGATGCAAAAAAATTTCTGTCCTTCTGCATCATATCCTGTTTTAAAAATGTAACGTTTGTTTTAAACAAGAACCAATTTATATTGAGTTCTTTAGCAAAACATAATTTCTTAAGAAACATGATTTTAACACACTTTTGATTATAGTCTTCTGATGATTTCGGGACTTGATAGAGATAATACAGAGAGAATACAAAAATGATATGGTTCATACAGCACGTATTTCACAATCTGCCATACTTTG
Source organism: Clarias pachynema (assembly GCA_030014365.1). Taxonomy (NCBI): domain Eukaryota; kingdom Metazoa; phylum Chordata; class Actinopteri; order Siluriformes; family Clariidae; genus Clarias; species Clarias pachynema. Next base: position 24,639,005 of record JAQMYL010000033.1, on the reverse strand, counting down.
TCAGTGGACGCATGTCTGCTTAAAGTAGAACTGTCAGACTTCATAGCCTAAATGTTTTTCCATTAAAACCATTCATGGCTGTCAATTAATCATTTTGTTTCTAAACTCCCCTCCACACAAACAGTTGCTGCATATAAACGTGGTAGTGCACATAACACTATAAATGTTTACATAATCTATAATAATCTATAAAGCTGTAAATTTATGACATTAACACAATTTAATGACATTATGACAATTTAAAGGATTTCATATTGCAAAAGTAATAATTCTAGGTAATGCAGTGGCATTTCTGGATAACTCCCTAGATGTGTGACTCCATGCATGTTAGCTTACAAACAGCATTTGGGCTAAGTTACTATGGTGATGACTATGTTGGATTGTGGGGGACCCATCACCAGGAAGCAGTTGCTGCAGGGGGAAACATATGTGACAATTGGAATAAACCAGAAGGCTGCAACTTGGATGTCCAGTAGGCCATCTGTCCTCAACTCTGACTGAAGCCAGGCAGCTCTGAGAACTCAAAGGAGCTCTCTCTCCATGTCCAACCCTAAAGCGGCTCGAAATCCCTCAGGGAGAATTCCATAGCTATGTTCAGCACAGATGAGTGAGAGTGGGTGCCACAGCGGCTTTAACCATTGTATATGCGAGTGTACACAATAGATGGCATGACTTCTGTGTGTGCCGTGCTGTGTGTTGCAGTGCTAATTATGGTGCTTGTATTAAAAGACAGAAGCCCAATACAGAATTTTATGGACACACACATACACACACAGAATGATCAACACTTTCTCGCACTTGTAGTTCAACATTATATTTTGTACACTCATTTTTTTATTTACGGATATAATTATTGCAATTATAATGTGACAGCTGCTTAGTTGTTGGTAACCAATTGTTTTCATTTATTCACTGCTTATTTTTGGTCAGAATTGCAGTGGTCTTTAGTCTATCCCAGGGATGAGGAAACACCCTGCTAGTCCATCACATGGCACCATGCACCCACATGCGCACACATGTACGAGTACATTCGGGGCAATTTAGCCAGTTCGCCTACTAGAAATGTGTTTTAAGAGGGAACTGGAGAATCCATAGAAAACCCACACAGACGCAGACAGAACATTGCAAAACTCCACACAGGTAATAACCTGAGGTCAAAGACAAATTTGGGAACCTGAAAATGTGAGGCAGCAGCACTACCTGCTCTGCTACAGTGCTTCCCTTATGTATTTGTTTTACATCAAACTTTCTATTCTTAAGCAGTTGTTTTACACATTTAAATCATTTTCATTTTACCATAAAACTCATTAGTTTGGTAATACACTGTAGCAGTGTACATTGTGAGTTGGCTGTAATAATAGGTTTATAATAAAATGAATAAGTATAAATAATTGACAGGTGTTGGAATGAATAACCATGTGGCCTACCACCAGTGGTAAAATGTTCATAACTAGACAAGGTGGAAACGAATATTTACAGTATTTTTCAGCTTGATTCTTTTGCTACGTATGCATTTTTAAATTGAATTTGGCAGTAAACACAAGATAATATTAATAACAACATGAGTGTTTTGTTTTCTCCTCCGTTTGTGGCTGATTTGTTATGGTCCATTTTCGATTAAGTACCTTAACATGTGGCATATAATAATTTTTTCCCCATGCCTAGAAGAAATGGCATTACTTTTATTGGTTACAAATCAGACTGTAGTGACTAATTATATAATTTGTCACCCATTTAGAATCAATCTTTTTCAGTGCCATGGTTTGTATTACAGAGAGCAGGGGATTAACTGGCTTTCATAGAGTAATGTACGGTGGCTGAGAAGTCCAAACTAAAATAACAAAACTGAAAACAAAATAACAAATTCAAAATCAAAATAATACATATCCACATAAAAACACGACAACATATCCATAAACAAAATACCAAATGAGAAAACACAACGACAATTCACTCAAACCAGAAAAGGTAGGTATAGTTCGCAAATTAAATTCTTATCGCTGATTGGATGAGAGATCTGTCACACAAGACATACAAGAAGCACTATAAAGTGAAGCGGTAAGAATCAATAAGCCAAAAAAGTAGGTGTGGTTTCCGAACATTCTTACTGCTGATTGGACGAGACATCTGCCACTAAAGATCAGCAATAAGAATTTTATTCTATTTTAAACCTCACTTAGGCATGTTGATTCTCACCGTTGATTGGATGAGACATCTGTTACTCAAAATACACAGGAAGTACTGCAGCCACACGGACATTTAGATGCATTTTCATTTAAGGATTCATTTCAGTATTTTAGGATTATATATTACTTTGGTCAAATAAGTTGTGTTAAATGTGCTTTAAAAATTATTCTGACTTCACTTGACAGTACTGCTTGTATATCTTGAGTGACAGATGTCTCATCCAATCAGCGATAAGAATTTCATTCGCAAACTATACCTACCTTTTCTGGTTTGACTGAATTGTCGTTGTGTTTTCTCATTTGGTATTTTATATCTGGATATGTCGTTGTGTTTTCTGATTTGTTATATTGTATTCGGGTTTTGTTATTTTGTGTTTGATTTTGTTATTTTGCTTTCTGTGTTATTTCATTTTCGGTTTTGTTATTTTGTTTTCTGTGTTATTTTGTTTTCGGTTTTGTTATCGTTTTCGGTTTTGTTATTTTGTTTTGCACTTAGATGTCCAAAACCTGTTATGAAGGAATGAGTGAATGAATGAATGGATGAGTTAAATAAATAAATAAATACTTTCATCTGTCACTAAAAATTAAATTAAATGGGTAGAAGGTCACCTCTATCCTTTCAAGCAAATGAAATCATCAAGGTCCTTTCTTCTCCGCCTGAGTGAAGGTTACTGTGCATTCTGAATTCTCCTCTCACCATGTGGACAGACTATATTTTAAATTTTATTGATGCTCATGTGCCTGACCGTCTGTCCAATCTATAAATCTGCTTTCCATTGACAGTGATGTCAAAATAAGAGACCATCTTCGTCTCCTCCCGGGAGGTGTTAACCCTAACCCAGCCTAAATTAGCTCTGTAGTGAAAGTCTTGTCCTTATTCATCACTATGGCTTCAGGAGATTCCTAGATAGAACTAGGAGTTAGTTCAATGTTGAACCGCCCTGAATCTGACCTAGTGAATTTGTGTCCGATTTACTCAAACTGTAAAAAGCAAAATCTTATAGAATTAAAATTACTTTAAAATTAAAATGCTGTACACGCATAAGATTAATTAAAAAACACACGCATTTGTTAATTAAAAAAATAATAATAATAATAATTAAATGTAGCTCTTTTAGTTTTGTCTGTTTTGGCCATAGCCAACCCTCAAGCAATCACACTACTGTTATTCATGCAATTCTTGCTAAGCTTTATCTTTATTATCTTTATCTTCCACCGGCTTTTTTCTTCCACTCCTGGTGTTTTTGAATGGTTTGGCTCTTCAGACCCCATATACAGTAGCGCTTGTGTAAAAGTGATTGCAATGGTCCCTATTGTTTATATTAGTATTTTTTCTTATCCCTTTTCCTCCATTTGAAATAAATGGTACAAGGTTCACCAATTACGCCGTTACTCACTCTGCCAGGTGTACAGATTTTGTATTATACCTATTTTACTGTTTTTTACAGTACATCTTCACTTTTAAATATTACAGTGCTTTTGACAATAGTTTTGTTTTGGATGGAATTTGAATGCATTACAGTTTACACCAAATAGTCAAAACATTAACACCATATAAGATTAACACTGATTGTCAATCTCATAACTGTTTTCTGTTATTCTGCACCACCAAAAGTCCTGGTTTGACAGGAATGTACACAATATGCACAGATCAGCCGTAACATTAACACAGTATCAATTATACAGCAGTAAACTGGTGACTGATCCATCTGGACTGATCTCTCAGAAAAGAGAATACAGCACAACTCACCAAAACAGGCAATGCTGGCTATGACAGAAAAGCGACAGAATACCCAGTGCACCACAGTGTGTGTTGCGCACGGGACCTGGCCGACCAAGAGCCCCCAAGGCCGCCGTCCCAGTTTCCAAACTCCTCAGATCGCAATCTGATTGACCACGCATGTACATACAAATGATATTCATGGACCCCACTTCACAACCTATAGCACCCAAATGATCTGCTATCAACATTCTGTTGCCAGGCACCACACACACACACATACACACACACACACACACACACACACACACACACACACACACACACACACACACCCGGAGGTCTTGTGTAGACATGTTTTCAGTTTATTTATTTCATAAGACAACAGATGACAAATAAATAAAGAAAACAAATAAATAAATGAATAAATATTTATAATCCATCAATTTTAAAAATTAAATCTACATAATTATTTTCCTGTTTATTTAGAGTTGCTATGGTGAGTGCTACGATGCTTGTTGCTTGCTTGTCACATTTAGCAAACACAACATATCACAGCAACTGCATTTTAATGAAGCAAGGATAAAATATACATTTACTCAGAATATTCAACTCACAATCAGTATGGAGCCACTGTGTGGATGTGATGGATGTGACTACTGAAGAACAAATTATCCTGCTTTAGCTTAAATACATCTAATCAGCAAGGAACATTCAAACACCCTTTTCCCCTAATCTGATTGGACATTAGCACAATAAGCATAATGGTTTAACCTACTGGGTATGTTCTGTTAAAATGTTCGGGATGCAAGCTGCTATGGTCTAGAGAAATAAACATGCAGATCATTCCCTTACTGAAGTTTGTTTAGTGGCAAGCCCATGTCTCTTATTACACTTCAATTATTTTGAAAATTGTACAGAGCTATCTTTAGTTCCTGCTCTGATAGGAATTCACTGCAAGAAAAGGGTACAAGATTGAGCATGAGGTTATAGTTAGATCTGACTTTTTGTGTTTTGTCATCATTACTGAGCCTGTTACATTGGCTTGCTTGTTACTGTGCGATATTTCCAAAGTTTGTTGTTTACTCGGAAGATTTGTTTGTGTGTGTATGAGTGTGTTGGGGGTGCACGCACAGTCTGATATAGCTGCATGAATTGGATATAAAACTTAAAACAAAACCACATCCCAGTGTGTCCTCGGGATAATTATTGAGGGGTGACTCATAAATAGTGCCACTGCAGTCTGACTGTGTAAATGGAGCTTGTTAAAGCTTGAAGGAGCATTCATGAGATCTCTGACCACTGTGCGCCGATACAAGACTCAAACATTTATGCTATTCTGTTTTCCAGGAAGCCTGCTGTGTTGTTCAGATATTTTAATGCTTCTGTGGTCATTGGGCATGCTAAAAGTGACTTTATGAAGATGGAATCACTGTGTAACCACTAGAACTCAGGCTGTGGTGATGGTTTGTGGTAGTGCGAGAGGGTAGATCCGGTGTGTTTTGGAAAGAGAGTTGTGTGATTTATATCAACAATGAGTTTCTTAGATGATATGGCAATTTCACTGGTGCGTGCATACGTGTGTGTGTGTGTTTCCTGCTGTCAAGAATCTGAGCAATGATTACTTGAGGAGCGGCTTGAAAGAGTGAAATAATGGGCAGTCATCCTGAAATATGACTTAAACAAAAGAATCGCTCTTTGCTCAACAGGGCCTCGAACTGGAAAATTTGCAACAATTTGCACAAATCACATTGTGTGGAAATTTATGAAGGTGAAGTTTCGGGTCAAGGGAATGGTTGGTGTTAAAAAGTGAACAAAATGCAACTACTTTTTATTGAAATTTGTATAAAATGTGGGTGCGCCTGTTGTTTGAGAAAACATACAGGAAATAAAAGTTATTGACCCTATAATGTTTAACAGTGTAATGTTTTATTGCACTTTCTTGTGTTTGGCTGCCTGGGAAAACCCCCTGAATTGTACTGCTGGTTAAATCTGATCTTTTTTTTTATTATATCACTATTTCTAAGGAAGCATAAATATATTTTACCAAAAATAATACATAAATGCTTTTAATTGCATTCCTTTGTAAAGCTACCATGGATGCCCGCAAAGCTTACACAGAATAAGGCTAAAAATGGCTAACTATTTGTTTGGGTGTGCATAGTCCACATTTACTCACAGACGATGAGCACACACTATCCTGCTCACAGAACTGAACACATGCATCGTCTGTCATGATTCTGTTAGTTTCTTACTGTTTTGTAAAGAATAAGGAATAAGAGGAAATATTGGTTGGAGAGGTTGTTCCTCATAGAGAGCTAGCAGTATAGTAAAAAAAAATTGAAAATAACAATATATTTTTAGTGTGTTCTGCCAGAAATCATATCATGTTTGTTTTTTATGTTTGCTGTTTCTAATAACCATTTGGCGAATAATTTCTTATAGGAGCAATAATGTAGTACTTACATTTTCCTCTCAGCCTGCCACACACACAGATGATAAACTGGGATTCAGGGATCTACTGTGCATGAGAGCAGATAAATGTGATTTCCTTTCGGACTTTCATCTGGTGTTTTTCACTGCTATATTTGCATCTAGATGCACAGGGGTTCACACTGCGGGATACACTGCTGAGGAAATTAAGCATGCGTGAAAATATTAGAGCCTCAGCAATCACTCACAGACTGAGAAAACAGCATCACCGAACCACTCACATTAGATGAGTGGTTGCAGAGCACCGAAATTAGTTGGTAACTGGGAAATCTTGTGATGTGCGCTAGGCTTTAGGGGCCAAGTTTAATAAATTCAGCAGCAGTCAGTCTTTCTGAAACCTTGTTATCTTAGTGTGCTTTTCTCACACCATGACTGACATGCTTTGATTGAGGAGTTGTCCATGTTGCCGTTTAACAGCTATGCAACAAGTTTAATCAATTCAGTACAGATAGTGGCTTTAAAAATGCCATTCCATTATCAAAACAGAACACTTTTCACTTTGAAGCGTAGCCTCGCATTGAACTGTAACTTTGTTGTAGTAACTTTGTGTTTATGATTGAAATTTGTGCAATGTATACATACTGTACTTCAGTTTAGAAAAGTCTGTAGTTTTCACAACTACAGGTTTGTCAAACCATGATGTCATGGACCTTTGTGCACAGGGGAATTAGTATGCTGAGGCAGGTTACAGGCCATTATAATTATTATTTATTCTTAAGTAAGAAGAGTCCCCTTAATGCTACAGGATACCAAAAATTCCTAGACAGTTCTCTGGTTCGAACTTCGAGTCTTCTTCCAGACTTGGGCAGGCTTTTTTTTTTTTTTTTGATTTTCCAGCAAAGTCTAATCTGGGTTTTCTCGAGTGTTGAGTGTTACCAGTGATTTGCATCTTGGGGAAAAATATTGTATTTACATTCACGAAGGCTTTTCACAATGAAGTGCCTAGCTCTGTGAGAGTGTTCTTGACTTGGCCACATGTTGTGAATGGGTTTTTATTAATCAAGGAAAGAATTCTGTGATCATCCACTTGAATTGTCTTTGACAGTCTTCCGATGTTGCTGAGCTCAGCAGTGCATTCCTTCTTTATAGGAAAATACCAAACTCAAGACAATATTCACTCTAGACTTTACATACATGCTAACAGAAGTACATTTCCACTACAGTTTCATGCGTGTAATAAGGAGTCATTGTAGCAGCTGCTGCTGCTGCTACTCTGGAAGTGTCCTTAGCAGTGGTTTCTTTCCACTCAGTGCCTGTGCTCCCTCATGCTGTGCTAAGCCTCTCTGTGGTGATAATGGGAGATGAGGGGACCAATACAGAATGAGGGAAAGTGATGAGGCGTTCTGTCAGTCCCTTAAGGGCATTCACATTTCTGATGGCTGTATTTAGCACTGCCAGGCTTCCATGGGACAGTCAGATCATACACACACTCTGTTCCCTGTCTCCTTTAACTAACATGCACACTATCAACTGAGCTGGAGCTACAGTACATACATTATACCATATGGACGTCACAGTCATTTTCCTGTCCATTCTTTAGGTTTCTGCGTACAAGAATTACCAGAGTTTAATATTCCACTGAAAATATATCTAAATAAATATTTTACTGATATTGAAGTACATTAAATATTAGTATTAGGGCTAATAATAATATTAGCCCTAACTAATGAGCTAAATATTCTTTCTTTTTGAATAAAAGAATACAAATATGCAAGATTTAAGGAGCAATGTATTTAATGCTTAACAATATGGTACATGTAAAAGTTTTATTTATATATAAGTGAGTGTATAATTAAGACCATTTCTTAAGTATTACAGTATTGTCAGGATTAATGCTGCAGCCTTGTTGCTCTTAAAGTCTCACACAGTCACACAGGGAGTCTATATTTATCTGGAACATCTCGGCATGAAAATGTGATTAATATTCCACGCTTGATAATGTCCATCTCGGATAAATAACTGAACCCATAATTTCAAAAGTATGAAAGCAATGATTTTGTAGGGCCAGCTTTAGAAAGCACTTCATCTCTTTCAATTTGACTTCTAATTAGCCTTCTATAATGCTAATGTACTATCATATTAAATGGCCAATAACAAATAAATTGACCCTTCACACAAATTAATGCAGGAGAGCAATTTAATGTATTGTATTTTTGAATTAGAAATGAATCCTATCCTCCGCCTAGCTGTATCAGGACAAGTTTTCGTGTGATTATAATTTATAAAATAGAAATTTTTTTCTTTCAATCATTCAGTCTTTTTCAGTTACTATTTTATCCTGGTCAGGGTTGTGGTGGATCCGGAGCCTATCAAGGCAAGATAATTCACTCTGGATGGGATGTGAGTTAATCACAGGGTGCCAAGCACCACATTCATTTACTCATTCAATACCTACATTTAATTTAGCCTTGTCAATCCACCTACTTGAATGTATTTGCAAGCTTGCAATCAGGAACAATCTGATCATTTTGATTCATACACATTTTCTCACATTTCATACATGTTTCCATAATTTTCTTTTGATTCTGTAAAGCTGCTCTGTGACAGTGACCATTAAAATTTAATTTGAATTGAATGTATTTGGAGAGTGGGACAGTAGGAGGAAAGTGGAGGGAACCCATATGGTCACAGGGAGAATGTCAAGCTGCGCACTGACCTAACCCGAGGTTAGGAAAAAGAGACTCCGGAGTCATGAGGCGGAAGTGCTGCCAGCTTTGCTACTGTGATGCTCATTATTTAGACAATTAATTTCTTGGTCTGTTTGTTTTGGCTATGTTCTCCAGGCATTAAAATAAAACAATGGCTATAACATTGAAACGCGCTGAAATTAAAATGCAAAAAGCAAAAAGCTGATGACTTTAAAGCCATGTGCTAAATGCTGTATGTTGGCCTGTACTGGTCTGTACAGAACTTATTTTCTGTTTATCTTACTCAACATGCAGATTCTGATGCAGCTATTTAAAGGCCATTTTAATCACTATAAACACTGACACATCAATAACGCTACTAGAATACAAGCATCTCTTCCTCAGATAGATTTGTACAGCAGGATCAGGATGGACAGGCAGCTAATTGAGAGTGACACAATGATCAACCTTCGATAATGAACTGCTCAAGTTTAAAAATGACTGACCTGTCCATCACAGAGCTGTTTTTTACTTTGAACCACTATGGCACTGTCTTCAGTATACTGTACATGTCTGTATTTCTAGAGTTTAGTTAGGCGAAGTATTGGGGAAAAGCCCCATATAGATACTGTGTGAATATGCCATTATGCCACTTTACACTACATAATATTAAATGAAATGGGACTTTTACATTCAACTTTTATCATTCTCTTGAACTTAAGGTGTGATACATTCACTCATTCTCTCACTCAACCACCTACTGTACCCACTCACTCACCCACCCACCCACTCACTCACTAACTCACCATACAGTTTGTTCTGTACCAGTCTATCCCTGGGCACTAGGAGGAATATACCCTAGACAGGGTGCCAATCCATTGCAGGGCACCAGATTGGTAGGAAACCGTCCAAGCACAGAGAGAACATGCGAAGACCTGAAGGCAGGAGGTGTGATAAAATAAAAAGTAATTCATAGAACTCACAACTGAAGAGGGTGGAATGCATAAAATGGCTATGGGGATCCAAAATCTATGTGCACGGCACGCCAAAGACTGTGAAGATGATTACGTAGATGCCATATGGGACTGCAGATCATTAAGCATGTCTAGAAACAAATCACTAAAGCAATATTTTGTTTTCAAAATTGCATCATCCCATTCTCACCTCCATTTTGCTTACTCTGAGATACAACTGGGATCAGCATCAAAAAAGAAAAAACATAATGGTTATTTTAGCAGCACTAACCATCACCAAGAAAACCATACTTAACTGGAAATCAGAGTGTAATGTTAACATCACACACTGGATAATACCTAATAATTTACTATTATTACTATATTTTCAAAGCCAACATTCACATAAATCAGTATTGGTCAGTATTGTTATACATGTTAATTAATTCAGCCAACATTCTTTAGTAAGTACTAAGTATGAACACACCCCACAGACCTCTCCTGTGTAACTGCCCCATGTACAGTACAATGTCCATGTAGTGTCTACTGTCCTGTCCTGTTTTGTCTCATTGACTGACCGGTCTGTTATGTCCTACAACCACCACTCAGCCATACTAACCCTTCCACATAAACATGAATAAACTAAAATAAATGTAGTCTCAGTGGTCGCTCAAAATAGGTTGTTGTTTGTGGAGAGAGAATAAAACTGAGTGTGTGCCGTGCGGTGACATTTTACTCGATTAGATTTAAGTAACAGATTTTATTATCAAAATTTCAATGTTGCAATAACAAGTCGATTGACACGAAAGCATTTCTGAATTAGAGAAATAGAAAACAAGATGAAAATAATACCAAGTAAACTGCAGTTGATGAATTTGGACAGCAAAGTCAAATATAACTGAATAATATGCAGGAGAAAATTAACTCAATTCAGCTACAAACTTCTAGAACAACTTTAGATTGTTGGCAATAGGATCTGAATCTCAGATGGGTTCAGTGTTTCAAATGCTAATAGGAAGGCATATGCATATTTGTGTGTGTGAAAAGAAAAGGAGGGGTGAGGCTGTTTGCATGTCTATGTGTAAGTGAGAGGGAGGAAAAAAAGTGAGAGAGGCAGTGAGAAGAAGGCAAAGAGGGCGAAGCTTGTAAGAGTGCAGCCAGTAGCCCACCAGCCAGGCTCAAAATCAAGAAGCACAGAAGTTGTTTCTTGGCTGACAAAAGTAATTAATCCTCCAACTCTGTAAAATGAATTGGATTATTTGGCCGTGAGGCAGAACTAATCTCATGTACAGTGTCCTCTGTGGCACAGACATGACCCCCCTGCATTTCTCCCTCGGGAACACTACCGATTGAGGGCTCTCTCACCAGTCCTTATTCTCATTTATTAATTCATTTTATAAGTTATTACATCTAATATAATGTCTGAATTAGATTCTGATCTAAAACCTTTTTAATAGTGCATAAGGAAAAAAAAAAAAAAACCTATAATGCCTTGTAGTATTGATGTGGAATCTTATAGTGGAGCCAAGGCTGCTGTATAAATGCTAGATGCTGACATTTTAAGGTGTGTATATGCCATTCTTGTGGCTGATGAGATCTCTTTGCTGTCTGAGTGCTCTTGAGGTATTACTTTAACCATTTCACACTATCACATGCCTCTCACAGAATGTAAATGTGTAATCCAGCTAGCACAAGAGGTCGGTTAAAGCTATAATTACAGTCATTGTCTAACAAGGGACTTAATTAAGGCTATAATGCAATAATCTGTAAAAATGTCTATGAATGCCTTCAGACATGAAATCATGACGTTAAATTGGATCACAGATGTATATCGCTTCTTTCACACTATCACCTGTGCTCAACTGAATGCTGTTTGACACGCAGACACAGTTAACCACACAAGTTTGCAGAGCCTCCTTATACCAAACACCACAAAGTTTACAACTCTTATACATCTGAACAGCAATCCTTTACCATCAGAATTTTAAACTGTTTTATTTATGTATTTATCTCTAGTGATATACATGTAGTATAGATGTGATTATAGTACTATGAAACTAATTCCATCCATAAGAGTCACCAGTGATCTCTATTAACCGGCCATATTTGTTCTTTAATTTACAGATTACAAACATTTTACTTCCCTGGGAACCAAGACAAAGCAACACAATGTCATATGGATCCATTGATGGTGGCTCATTTGGCAGCAGGAATCCATTTGGTGGTCCCACAAGGCAGGGCTACCAGCCAGTAGGTAAAGACCCATTTACTTTCCTATGGACAATGTATAATCTAACCACAATGTGTGGCTCCAAGACGAGAGCGTATGCCATACTATTTATCATCATGGTTTGTTCACCGAAATACCATAAATCATTTGACAAAGACAAAGAGGAATTCCCAACTTATTTGCAAAGCCATTGGATTCTTTGTTTGCTCCACATAAATCATTATGTAACTAATCAGCCATACGGCTTATTATAACAAAGGTCTACTTCAGCAGATTCAAATGTGCCTAGTGATTATATGACAGGTTAGACACTGTGATGCTATGTCTTTAAATGATTCTGCGGTAGTAGTCTGATGTCACAGCAGAAAATAAAGTGATTATGCTGTAAATTCAGTCCTATGGAGCATGAGCCTAATGGTCCAGACTGATCACTGAGTCCAGAGCTGTATAATTTGTCACAATGATGCTCCAAGTGGGGTCAGGCTGTCCTTAAAGTGTAGACAGGAAGGCCATGATTTTCTTATTTCGTTTGAGATGACAACCCACCTTTAACATGGTAAACTTGCACACAGGATGTGTATAAAACTGTAATAAAAACACACAGCCACAGTCGAAAACACAATCAAGAAACAAGTTTTAAAGTCACACAGAGGTCAACACTCAATTGCATCAAGAAAACAAGGCCAGAGAGTAATCCAAAGCACAACTCTAAAATGTAGTGAGAAATATTAAAAGAAAATACAAGAACGGGGTTCTTGTTGAAATTATATACAGTACTGTATATTTGACTGGTTGCAAGAATCAAAGAGAGTTAATCGCAAGTTTTATAATTAAAAAACAAGTACTGTAGGTCTATAAACAATGCCATGTTGCATATAATCTGTGTGGTTTCTAAAAGGTTTAGGAATAACTTTTGATGTATGGAATGAATGTAACAAAAAAGCCAAAGGCTTAAATTATTATTATTTTTTGGACAATAAAGACAGGCACCCATCATGTATGCATATCCTGACATTGGTAAGCGTATTGGACATCAAGCAATAATTCTTCCTTTATTTAATTTTAAACTTACCAAAGCGGTCCATTGTATTCATCTCACAGTAAAACAGGTCCCTAATTGCAAAAAAGGACAAGAAAAGTGACAGTGTTAAAGCAAATAATTTATTTGAAACAAGCACACTATTGGTTTGTAACCATAGTAGACGTTATTCATTTGCTTCATTTCAGGATAGATTTTTCATGAAAAGTAACTTATGACTAATCCAAAGAAGCTTGAGAAAAATCAGCTTGAAAGTTATATTATTTGCATAATGACAATGTACAACAAGCAATAAAGCTGTCTTGTCTGCTAATATAATACACCCTCAACATTGTTAAATAAAGAAAATCTTCCAGTCAGGAGCTGGAGAGTAGCAGCTATTGTCTCTGACAACATTTTGACTAAGGTGCCTTGAAAACATACTACAAAGCCCCTTTTATGTTGTCATCTTATTTTTTTGTATTTGATATTTTGTTTCCCACTGATCTACACATTCTTAAGTGTCATGTGATTTAAAAAGAACCATTTTAGGATCTTTAAACAAATAAGTGAAATTAAAGGAAGTATATTTTTCCCATCCATGACAATGAGTCTATCTCTCGCAATAAGACCTAAAAAATGATGGAGGTTTTCTTATTTAATTTTTACAGCAAGAAAGGGCTCTGATTGTAGGAGAAAGGAAAAAAAGGTACCAATCAATCAGCAAGTCTTACAAAAAAGGCTTTACATTATTCTTTAATATTGATCAGGTAATGATGCCATCAATCCAGCACTCAATCACAGCCTGCTGACGTCAATAATGTACCTTGTACAAAATACATGCTAAGAGTCATTAAACGTGAGTGTGCCACAAAAGCTGTTTTCTCTTTCGTAGAGTATAAAAATGAATCCCACCAGATTTATCGAAGACCTGAATATTAAATCTATTTTCACTTATGCTTAATATAAGTTACATAATATGTCTGTGGAATGTTTCTGCATAATTAGGAGCTATCTCTTTGGTGTAAGCTCCATTTCTGCTAAATGAGTCATTGTCATATAATACACTTGGCCGACCAGCACACGAACCCCACATTCCTTCTTATGCACATGAAGAAACGCCATTTTGTTCATTACACACACAGCATTAATCATTCCTTAAACAAATGTGACATTAAATTACAGCTATTTTAATGTAAAGAATGTTGCCCCCCATTAAATTTAAGAATGAGCCATAGAAAGGCAGTTTAATTTTAAGATGTAATATTTTACTTAACTGTAGTAAAGTTTGACCCACTTTAAAATTATAATGAATCTAAAGAAGCATTTAATCTCTCAAAAGCTTATTGATTTACACAGATTTTCCTAAAAATGAATATTTATTTTCCATTTCCTTCCACACCTTTTTAAAAAATAAAAACAATATAAATACTAGTTCTGCCAGCATTTGTAGCAAACAGAAATGATCACTATTAATACCTAGAGACTACTGTACATTGACTGAAAAAACAACAGTTTAATGGGCATAACCCTTTAGACTTGCAGGACTCATTATTAGATATCATATTTCTCCTACACTTACTAAAATGAACTTAATTTTTTTTTTTTTTTTTTTAATACTTTACAATATGGTTCCTTCATTAACACTTTAGTAATTATTGAGATATTATGGTACCACTTGATTACTCACTGCTAAGTTAATAAGTACTTATCACTCTAATTAGACATAGTAAGGACAGTGGATGACATCTACACATTACAGAGTGATTACAGATAAGAGCCTAGATAACACAGTGGTTCAAAATAGGATTATGAATCCTTGCAGTTTGTCAGCAAAATAATACAGTATAATACGTAGTACTGTAGGTACTGAACTATTACACTGTAAAGAGCACAGTACATTATTATATGTGGTGTTCTTCAGATTACTTACTAATAAGTTTGTAAGCATTAATTGTCAAACTTTATTGTATAGTGTACAAAAAGTGGTTCATAGTAGTTATTAATATTGTGTTTTATCAGTTAGGGCTGACATTGAAATTTGAATCCTGGTAGCACCATGCTTCCACTGTTTGATATGTTAGCAAGGCTCATAATCTTCATCTGCTCAGCTCAATTGTAAGTCACATTAATAATTTACCGTGTACCAAACTGATACACTGCCAAAGAGTAAATGTAAATAATTATCTTTTAATCTAAATAAATAATTAAAGAAAACAAGAATTAGCCTCCGAGTGGCGCAGTGGTAAAGTGCTCGAGAGTTCGATTCCCGGGTGATGCTGTAACCTCTCGTAGCCGGAGGCCTAGAGAGAGCTGATTGGCCGAGCTCTCTCAGAGGGGAGGGTGAGAGGTACTTAGTGCTCCCACATTAATCACGGCTCTACAGCCAATCAGGGGCATCTGTGAGTTCACGCAAGCGGAAGGAGCAGATAGTGCTGTCCTCCGAGTGTGTTACGCTGCCCCCAATGGTGCGTGAGAGAGCAGTTCGAAAAGATGAGGAAACACCTGATAGTCTTTGGCCTGGGTGGTTGTAGTAGCTTAATGTGGGAGCCCTTGGTGACAGGGAGGAATTGGACATGACTAAATTAGGGAGAAAATCGGGGGGGAAAAAAAAACAAGGACAAAAAAAGGACTTTAATGTGCTGAAACCATCAGTAAAAACCATCAAAATTTTCTAGATAGACTCCGTTATGTCCAGGTCTACATATGGAGAACCAGAGGGTCTGTGCTGATTTCAGAAAATAGAGATGTACAATCAGTATAGAACGTTGAATGATGAAAACCATCACAAATGCCACAGGAAATAAAGTCATACTGAGCTAAACTCACATTAGTGTTGAACTGTACTAGTGATATATGCAGTGTACATGTTTGTGTGAGAGTAAAAGAGCAAAAAACAGCAAAACAAAGACAAGGGGAGAGAGAGAGAGAGAGAGGGAGATTAGGGCAGAGTGTGAGGTTGCATTTGGAGACTTCCTGTCTCAGAGGAGAGCCAAGTGAGTCCTGCAGCTCCAGTCATTAGAGACAGGTCTTTGATCACAGGCAGACCTGTGTTCAGAAGCCTGTCAGCTTTGCTGTGTATCAACACTCAGGCGTCAGCTAAGCTGAAGCGGGGCTAAGGCGATGATCAAAGCTAAGGTTAAGTCTCTAATGGAGTTGTCAGTTGAGCTAATCTTTCTCCTCCTACCTGCTGCCAAACCTTTCAGCTCCCTCCAGCATATGTATTTTTTTTTCTCACTCACACTTCAGCTCACACCCTTCAAAGTTTTTTTTTTATGTTGTTGTTGTTTCCAATTTCTCTTTTTATTTAAGAAATTCTTCAAAAACATTCACGTTTTGATGCCTTAGGACAACAAAAAGAGCCATAATGGATTGGCAGCTTGAGCTATAGTGCATTTTTACCAAACATTATAATGGATCCTGTTTTTTTAAATATTTTTATTAATTATTATTATTATTATTATTATTATTGAAACATAGCAACATTTCATTAGCCTAGTGCTTTTTTTTGAGCACCTCTTAAACCCACTTTACACTTGACTGCAAAAGCACTTTATGTCTGGCATGGTTTTGAACTACAAGCACTGCATTACAATATTCATGCTACATTATATTTTGCTGTGTATGACCATAATCTAAACAGCACATGGGCAATTTTTCAAACAATCAACAGCATGTCTCTTCAAATCCAAACTTTATAAAAGTTCTAAGTGCCACTAAATTTTCCTTGCAATTATGCACTTAATGCAATCATATACCGTGGTAATGCATGTTATATAATATCCATATGATCAGTACAGATATAGTTTAGTATATCTATTCTATTTAAAATTACTGTTAATGTGTCTCTTCAGACTGTCTATTATTGTGAGCTTTTGCACACACCAATTAAAGTGCCTTTAAAGTTATAAATAAAATCGCCTCGTGTGATATTCCCTTTTTTTTATTTTATTGTTTTTGTAATGTCATATTAGAGTTTAATTACTATTATCACCACAGTATCAACAATAGTACAGTCTAGCATTTAAATAAGCAAACCTAAATCTTTGCAGAAGGTCATAATTAACTCTTCTCAGATCCTTATGGGACACTAAATGAGTGCTTTATTAAATATAGATGCAATTGGAAAGTATACCTATGAAGCCAAAAAAAAAAATACAGTACATAGTATTTATAACAATTTTGATATTTTCTGGTTAGTTTCAAGATTTTTAAAGTAAAAATGCTAAAATGTAGAATGTTTACAGCAAAATCAATTTCTTAACAAGTTCTATAAATCAAATATATAAATCTAATACTTCATATTATAAATCAAATATATTGTTCTTATTCTGTTGGCAAATTATTTGGCTTTTTTATTTTAACAACTGCATTAAATATAATTCTATTAAAATATTGGGAAAAATGTCCAGAAACAAGATTTCTAATTACATATTTGGTTTATTGTGATCCTGACTGGGAAATACTAAAATGATATGCCTATTTTTTCAATATTTTTCCATTTGTTAAATTGTCATTTTCACAGTGTTTGAATAGTTTTCTCCTAAATTTGTTCTTTCCAATAGCCAAGTCAATGTGGAGCAATGATAATGATGATAATAATAGTAATAATAAGCGTTGTAGTAGTACAGTGGAATCAGCATTTTTATTATCTCAGCCTGTGGCTGGTGGCTTGTCATTAAAACCCAGGGCACTACTTGGGCCCTCATGCTGTTAACTAGTGTCTGCCAGGATTCTCCCTGAGGACCTTCATTTTGACTTTGTCTTCAGTATCCTTTTATTAATTCATGTCATAGTTCTTGGGTCATAGTTTATTATTCTTGATTAGTTGTCTTTTTAAGCACCATGTTTTTATGAGATACTATCTGAAGCATGCATCGTTGACAGTTAAAGGGTTTTTAGTAATAGTTAAAAGGTTAAAGCTAAAAATAAGCTGATCAGCTTTAATGTAATCAGTGATATTATTTCAGATTGAAATCCACATACTTCTCTGCATGCCTTTCTGTACAGCAGAACTGTCTGCCTACCTTATTAATACAAAGAACATTTTGTAAGTTTGAGTATCTTACACCTTCATTCATTCATTCATCTTCTATACCGCTTTATCCTGTATTCAGGGTCGCGGGGGGCCTGGAGCCTATCCCAGGAAGCTTCGGGCACGAGGCAGGGTACACCCTGGACAGGGTGCCAATCCTATCTTACACCTTGTTTATGCTAAATTCTACTTCTTACTTTGTCAGCCGAATATACTCCCTGTTCAGTAATCAGAGTGTGAATCACAGATAAGAAATCGAAAAAGAAGATTGGATTAAGATTACGTTTTGTTTTAACTCCACTGCACTAAAAATGAACTCATACCACTTCAGCACTGTTATTTCAGTGGTGAAAATCTTAGGTAATGCCAGTTAAAATATTCAGTTTAGCTTTTCTAATTATCACTATCTCTATTTCTAAATATCTGTTGTGGTGAAGGTGCATTACATGGCTTGTAGATGCATTACAGTCATTTCTATGTCTTCCGCAAAATCATATATACAGTAAACTATCACATTGATTGGCTTTGTCTAACACACACTTCGAAAGAAAAAAACTCTACATTAGTACAAAAAAAAAACAATTTGTAAAAATGCGCTAGATACTGACATACAGTATGATTAATTAATGACATAATCTGGCACATAACTGCTCATAACTTTACTTCTATTCAACATTTTGATTTCATTTAAGGTGCAGGTTTAACTTTAGGCAAATACCTAAAATACTGCAAAAACTGACCGGCCAGTTTTGCATGATGCTATGACAAAATCAGACAACATACAGACAGACATACAGACAACATTTTCTGAGGCTGGTTTTGGATCCTTTAATGTAGGAAACATAAAGATATTATTGAAAGAGCAAGTTCTGACCAATGTCCAGACAATGTCCAATGTCCAAACCTTTTTTTATTCATATAGTTGTAGACTTATGTTTTTTTCTTGAGTAACCGAACACTGGGTCTCCGTTTCTGTTTTTGATCTTTTTAATGGCTATACTATCAGCTCAAGCTAAATTGATCCTAACCATGAGCAGATGTTTTTCTTGATAACTTATTATGATACAAAATAACTTTTGTCCATGACTAAAGCCAGCCAGCCTCAAAAACAGCCCAATTTTCAGATGTAGCAGGCAGACTGTCAAATTTTTGTTTGCTTTTGTGCAGAAGCAGAGATAGACATAGAGTCCTCTTTTCTGTTTAAATCAGGTCCTTTTCGCTCTGTTAGCCCAGAGCTATCTTCTGTTAGCCCTGTTAGCCAAGACATAAGTATTTTAGTCCTGTTGGCCTTGAACTAAGCCCTGTTAGCTTAGAGCTATTTGCCTGGATCTGTAAGCCCAGAGCTAAGCTATATATGCTCTGTTAGCTGAGAACCTAGCTCTGTTAGCCCGGAACTTAGCCAGGTTTCCTGAGACATTAGTTCTCTTAACCCAGAGCTTAACCCTTGTCTGCTCAGATATGTTACCTGTTGAAATAGATTCAGAGATGGGAATTCTTTTTACCTGAGCCCTATTCTGCTTCACCCAAGCTCCCTTCTGGTCATCCCAATTCATGCTGCTGCCGAGCTCTCCCCTAAGGACTACGAACCAGCTTCGTGCTCCAGCCCAATCACTGCTCAACTTATTCCTCAAGCCTATTAGACAGCTTCTTTTGTCCTAATCCCTCCCCTGTCTCTGGCCCAGTGGTCATGCTGTGTTCTGGTCTTTGTCTAGTTTATATCTCAGTTTATAGTCCAATTCATTTTTCAGATACTGTTCAGATACTTTGACTCAAATGTGTTTGAGTGGTGCCAAGAAGTACAACATATTTAATTTGCTTTGAGGGACTTTTTGCTCTGAGCTGCTTGGTGTACTTTCAGAACCTGACCTTTGTAGTTCCTAGGCCTCCTTCCGTCATTGTGTTTGTAGTGTATTTGATATCTTGCCAGTTTGGCCCATTGATCCGTCTGCATTGCAAGGTTATTGATCATGAGGTTGCCACATGATGATGATCACTTTGTTCACAGCATTCTCTGGCTGGCGTTCATACAATTTCTGTGGCTTTTTCAGTTTTGGCATTTAGCATTGACCTGTGCAGGTAATTTGTTTTATGTGTGTTGGGTTGGTGCCCGCAAAGGGTACCCTGTGACTTATGTGCTTCTCATGGTATTGACGCATGCTGCCACTGCTTTGCTTCAAAATTGCTTACCGATGTTAAGAAGTGTTAAGTGCCTGGTTTTGAGTTACTATAATAAGATTCTCTGACTCTCCTATCAGTCCTGCATAACCAAATTACAGACATCCTATCATCGTATTTAGTTCTTTAAAAAAATATCCATGAAGCAGCTTTGATCTGATGCAGCTAATCATAAGGTTGATCAGCATGGTTTTTAGCTTAAGTTATTAATGCTGTCTGATCTTCAGATTTGGACAGGATGTACTTCTTCAACCTGTCTCCAGTCTTGTTAATCGAGTATTTTACTGTAGCATTTTGTGATTCCTTATAAGTTAAGTAAACTTGTGACTTCCCTGCTTGATGTACACCAAGACAATTTTATTGCTGTATGCAAATGGGACCACATCCACTATTGCTCCTAGGAATGAAGAGGTGATCAATATCATTGACAAGGTATGTCTAAGCCTTGTCCCAAACTTGATTCCTAGTTTGAGGTTTATAGTTCAGGTGGATGCTCATGGTTGCTTCCAGCTTGCCTTACTCTGTGGTGATTTTTCCAAACACTTATCCAGTCCAAACTCCATCTGAATGTCATCACTGAACATTTTTATGAGGTTCAGTTCTTGATCCAGTCGATTGTCATTTTTAGAAAATTAGCTTGAGATTGTCAATATAAAGTACTGTTAATGGTTCACATAGATGTTAATTTCAATCCTAGATTTCCCTGTTAACAATATTTGTTAAATGTCAATTTTAAACCGTTTTTAATGGTTACTTTGCCAAATTTGTTGCATACATTTCCATGTTACACATGTATTTTGGTGTCACACATAGTCCTTAATCCAAACATTTAGAATTTTTGCTGGCAAGACACTGTCCACTTGGGGAGATCCTTGGTGACTGAATTAATCTACTCCACTGAATAGTCTTTTCATTCCATTAGTATTACAGGCTGGAACCTCTCAATTTCCTGTTTAATCCTTAGAGTCCTTGGTGGTATGTGACCTGCTGTCTGTCCTCTGGTACATGAACCTCTACAGGTTTTAGATTTTGGCTTAGCTCTCTGAAAACCATAGATGATCAACTGAAACAATTTTGTTCTGGTGAATTGCTCAGGCCTTTTTATTTATTCTTACAATTTTTCTACATTAGCTTGGAGCTTAATTCTTATTATTTTAATTCATTTGTCCAAGATAGACTGTGTATGCTTCATCTTAATTTGCACTTTTTACAGGTGCATTGCCTGGTTGACGTTTCCTTTGGTTAACTCGGTCAGGATTAAAGAAACGTCTATTGAGACTTCTATTGAGACCAACCTGGCCAGAAGCAACTGCTGCTGTGGTAGTTTATATAGATCAGCTGTTTGTTTATTTGTACTTTAAGGCTATGATGTTCTTCTCTATGCATAGTTAGTTAATTATATGTACAGTATGCACCTTTAATGCATTCAATCTGCTGTTTTCTAGGCTTAATCTTTTTATTCTGTAATGCTGACAGATAGCATTTAGTTTCTGAGTTCCTAATACATTTTTTCTTCTACAGTACTTCATTGTTTGTCACTTGATGTCTGCTACAATCTGGTCACCATTTAAAGTTTGTGAACTTCTCAATTACTTTTCAGTGGTCAGAGAGTTCTGTGTAATTGTATAATGTTGTAATGCCCACATCACTTTTCTTTTGAGACTGATATGTATTTCTCATTGCTAATTCATTTGTTGCCAGTAGCATGTGTCTTTGCCCGATTCCTTTAAGAAAAGGTCTGTGCCATGTTCTGCTAAACATTTGGGATTTACTGACACAAAGGCAATTTTTTGATTCCAACTTGTTTGGCAATCATTGGGGATGAGCTTCTCGTTGATGCATGCAATGAGTGATTGGGCATAAAGTCTTTATTTTCTCATGAATTTATGTTTAAGTTGCCAGAGCTTCGTTAGCTGCTATATGGTAGGTCACCTCTTTCTCAAGCTTGTTGTTCAGGAATTAATGAGACTCCTGGTGAGCCATGTCTGCTGGGCTGTGCTGAAGACGACAACTTCTTCCTTTCCTTTTTCTTCTTTTTATTGTTGCTAGTGGTTGTATTATTATTATTAGTAGTAGTATTATTAATCATAAAATTTTTTATATTCTAATATTTGTTTATTTATATTATGTATATGTTTATTAATATAGTTATTCTTGTACATGTTTGACTTACTGTGAACATCTCTACTGATATTGAGCACATGCTTTGTGTCTGCAATAGTGATCTGATCTGTGCTGAGCTATATGCATTTCGTTATCAGACAGTTCCATCCTCTCTGAAGTTAAGTTGTGAGCTTGGCTGTTAAGATTTGCTCTTATGCAGAGTCTAATGAAGGCACAGTGGAGCCGTGGCAGGTTTTTACAAGAAGCCACTTTAGTGGTCAAAACTAACGCACTGTCTGCAGCTGCACTATTACAATCCCAACACAGCAGCAAGAAGGTGATATCAGGTTTGGTGCACTCTCTCTCTTTCACACTTGCAGGAATATCTGTTAGACAACATTGTCCAGTACTTGGAGTCTGTGAAGAGCAGAAAGAGAGGCTTTGTATTTGAACAAAGATGCCGAGTGAATAAGGAATGTTTGAGGGTGGATTAATATTGCAGAGCTGTGTGTATCATGTCTTAGGTTAATCACTGTAACTCAAGGATCTTGAACAGATACAGTAGTATTTTGCAGACTTAGTGCCAGTGCTGTAGATTTAACACTTCATAAGAACCACAAATACAAAAATAAATCTTTAACAATCTAGAATAATATGTCATCACAGCCAATCTTTGCATCATGTCTTGTTTGCATAATAATTCATTTTAGATCATTGATTTTGAAAGATACTATCGATTAAAAAATGCAAGCGTAGATGCAAGACTTTAAATACATCTAGGCTAAAGACATTTCTAATAAATTTCTTTTTCACAAAACCACTCATTTCTTGTTACTTAGGCTAGCCTATGACAAGCTTATGAAAATACACTGCTGGAGATGTTTTCATAGATTTTTCCATGGTAACATGGGAAAACAATATACTTTTACAAGTCATTAGCTGTTTGTTTGTTTTTGTTTGTTTGTTTTGTTGCAGTTATGGTACTTTCCTTTGAGGGCATTAAATCATTAATTTCTCAGACGTTCATAAATGAGAAAATGTATTAGAATAGGGCTTCACAATAATTTTAATACTGATGGACTGAACATTCAATTAAAAACTCCTGTAACAGTTAACAACAAGCTTATACTGTAACTTGCAAGCAAGAAAAGTCAGTAATTCAGTAGCTAGCTCAGCTCCTAATAATAGATAATGATTGTTGTTGTTTTTTCCCATTTAAAGATAAAGTATTGTTCTTGCAATAATCAGCCCAGGTTAGAGATGGACTCAATTTTTTCCAAGAAATAGTTGTTTCAAAGCTTTGTAATGTGTTCCCAAGTCTATACAGTAGGTTGATAATGTTCTTTGACAATGCTTCTTCTGTTCATGTTGCTTGACTGGTGGTATGAAGTTTCTTCATATAGCATTCAGAACAAGTCTGGCCTGCTGAGGTTCAGTGCTGTTTGTTTTTTGCTTTAGTAAGATTTATTATTATATGGATAAGCATACTGCCACGTTCTCAGAAAAAAAAGCAGAGATGAACATACATAACTAAAAATGGCTCATAAATGTGTTTTGTAACACTGTATATTAAAGCTAATTAGTACGTTCAAGGCCCCAAATTAACTCCCACTGCCCTGTTTCTCAGCTTTAATGTGTATAAATGTCTTTTAGAAAGATTATGAGCAGCACTGGCACTTATTAAATTAATACTGCAAGTTCTTACATTATATGCAATGTATTTTGCAGTGTAAATATACACTCAAAGTGAATTTTCATAGAGGCTAAGTTAAGCCTTTATTTGTCACATATACATTACAGTACAGTGAAATTCCTTCTTCGCATGTCCCAGCATAACTGTGGTCAGAGCGCAGTGTTCACCATGATACAGCGCCCCTGGAGCAGATAGGGTTACATAATGTAATTACACACAAAATATATGTTTCTTGTATGTTTAGAAAAGAAAAGAAAAGAATAGCAATTCCATTAAATGTGGTATATGACATCTCATGAATTGTGTGTAAATAATACTCCACAACCTACATAATAATTTACATACAAATAAATGCAACCTGTTTAAACATCACATGTAATAATAAATAAATAGTGTATAAAATAGTGATGAATAAGAAAATCTGTGAAAATATCATGTAGAAAATAGAACAATTTTGTACATGATATACAGGTTAAAAAGAAATTAATCATGTGTGAAAATCACAAGATATTCACTTGTGTAAAAATTTTAAATAATTGTTTCAGGTAAATAAAAAAATACATCATTTGCATAATTTCATTTGTATTTCCTCAGGAAGATAAATTTTTCCTGTGCAAATTCAATATATTTTGCAAACACATGTAGAACCCTGCTTAGAATATTATTTACTGTATATACATTATACATATATTTCACACAGACCTGAGGCCTGAATCAAACCTGGACCCTGGAGGTGCAAGGCTAACCACTAAGCCACCGTGCTTATAAACCTTGTGCTTCTTATTTGAAATACAATATGGGTACCTTCCAAAAGTATCCAAATACTGCAGAAACAAGGCTATACTGCAAGTTGGCACTTGTACACAGGGATTAAACTGGGAATTTGGCAGGTAGGAGACCCTAAAATCCAGTGTGGTGGTACAGCAAGGTAAATGACTCACCTCACCTTGTGACTCACCTCACCTCAATGTGTGTGACTTTTTCGAGACATGTGTGCGCTCGCAGAGGTTTGAGACAACTCCCACATCGTTCGATAGTAATGTGATGCTGTATATTATAATTCAGATTTGTTGAGCAAGTATCATGATCCTTCAAGCCTGGAGGACCAAGCTGCAACCAGACTGCAACACATGAAAAGTTAATTTAACAGTTTGCTTAACATTAATATGAACCAAAGGCCATGGAGCATAGCGCTCTGGTATCTTTTAAATGACCTGCCAATCCTATGATTTATTTATTTATCAAAGGTGCCGGAATGCCATTCCAGTCCATTCTGGCCCACTTTAGCCCTGCAGTAGAGATTTGCTGACACCGATAGCAATTTCGGGTATTCGTCTGATAGGATGCTAATTCACTCATACTTGTAAAATTGTTAAGATACTTCTGTACTAATACCACTTAATCGCAGAGGTGAATGCTCACTACGCAGCCGCTATGCATAGCGCCTCTTTCCCCACGTCAATGAGAGGGTCAGTGTTGACAACTTTGATGAGAGGATGAAATGGAACTATCAATCTGGTTAAAAAAAGAAAAAAAGTGAACTGAAGGAACAATCAAGTCACTTTTCAGTTTCACCTCTCCAGGTTTAATGTCAGCAAGTTTAAGAAATGTTAAGTCAACGTACTATCTTGCAGTCCATCTCTCTCAAGCCTTTCTTGTTAATATCTCTTAGGCTGCCTGCGTCTCACTTGCCTGACTGTATGACAAAATTGAAAGTAAAATACAACTATTTACCATATTTGATAAATGCAAGCAATCAACATTGTTAGAAGCTTAGAAAAAATAACCCTATGAAGTGTGGTTATATGCACACTACATGACAGGGAGAGTGATACCAACACTGCCATTTTCATAGATACAGTGGAACCTTGGATTACGAGCATAATTTGTTCCGGGAAGAGGGCTCGTATTTCAAAATACTCGTAAACCAAATAAAATTTTCCCGTAAGAAATAATGGAAACTCAGATCAGTTCCACAGCCCATAAAAATAATTAATACAAAATATAAAGTAAAAATAAAACAAATTAACCTGCACTTTACCTTTAAAAAAAAAAGGTAAAATAAATCCTGACAGATGAGTGTTTCCGTTTGTGCGCGCAGGCGCTGTGTATGTGTGAAACTAAAGTAAGCTCCCCTCTCCCCCTTTTCATCTTCACACACACAACGAAACCACTGTTTTATTGGAAAAATAAACAAGAAATCTCTCCAAATACACTCGATTGAGCGACACACTAATGGAATCACTGCTGTAAAGTAAAAATAAAACAAATTAACCTGCACTTTACCTT
>JAQMYL010000033.1:24557095-24581438 GCA_030014365.1 Clarias pachynema | reverse complement strand
CATCACCAGTCAGCGCAAAACAGATTTGGTTATTGTACATGGCTCAGTCACTGCACGTTCTTACCTCAGAGACATCACAGAACCCATCATCATCCTCCAATTCTGCCAGCACACCCCCAACTTTCTGTTCATGGATGATAATGCTTCACCACATTGTGGCAGAATTGTCACAGCTCGACTTCAGGAAGTTGAAGTGCTTCATATGGTCTGGCCATTAATGTCCCCTGACCTGATCCCCATAGAGCACGTCTGGGACCAGTTGAAGCAGAGACTGGATGATCGTATCCCACCTCCACGTGTCCTGGCAGAACTGTGTAGCACTTGTGGAACAACATCATGAGGCTGGTGAGGAGCATGAGACGTCGCTGTCAAGCTGTCACTGCGGCAAATGGTGGAAACCCGCTACTGACATTGTCAATTTTTGTTATTGGGGGCTATTCCTGATATTGTCTAAATAACTAATGAAAATGGTGTTTCTTCTCATACATTATTAGTAATATCAAAGGGAACTTTTACTTATTTCATTAAAATACAGAGCAAACTACACACCACACTATACCACAATACTGCATCATAGATACCTGTCAAATATCCCGCAAAGTTTATTATCTAAATGAAGGTGGTGACAGTGCGGGAGTAATAAATCTGAGTTATATTTCTTCTTTGGTCAAACTTTTGTCATCAGTATTATATTTGCGTGTTTGTTTGTGTGTGTGTATTGCAGTGGTGAGCAATTATTAGTTCTGTGGAATCCATTGATCCAGAGCTTTTGTTACTAGAAATATATTTTCATTTTAGCGTTTGTCAGAATGACTGATGGAGGATCTTCTATTGCTAGCCATGGTCCTATGGCAGATGGCAGATGGCATATAACATATTATTGTTTTCTGCTCATTTACCCCGTCTCTCTTATATATTATTGTTTCCTCCTGGGTAGAGGTCAATAAAAACAATGCAGGCTTTTCGCCATGGAAGATGAAAATCACTTCTGAATAATTCCAATTACCAACACAAAGAGTTACTTTGATAGGTAGAAAAGTGTAAAGTGCATCTCATCTCCCTGAGTCATCCCAAGTCACAATGATACCTCTCTAAGATTAAAGTAAAATCCAGTTTTCATTTAGAAATATGGTTTGTAATTCATAGAAGACAGCTCCATTGTACATTGTCTACATTATCTTCCAAGATGGCTTAATTCATAATTGCATGACTCTATATTCAGTGAGTAATTAATATATTTACATTGCATCAAAAACTAGCTTTAAAACATTAAACAAATAAATATTAAATAATGCATGCAGATGGTTTAACAGCTTTTAGATACAGAGCTAAATGGCAACCCGAGAATGAACAGTCTTTAGATACGGTACACTGTAAGTCATCTTTTCCTGCTCAGCATAGTCATGCAGACTTTAGGTTGCATAAATTATTGCCTCCATAACATAAAAATAATTATGGTACAATAATAATAATAATAATTGCTGTTTTTCTGTTATTGTTATTGCATACCAATTTGTTTGCTTGTTCATGCTAAATTGGATAGTTTACTTCATTCATCAGCATTAAACCTACACATACAATACTTAGATTTATTGTTACCAACCAGACAACACATACACACACACACACTTGTTTTTGTTTGTTTGGTTGTTTGTTTTTCAGTGACTACAATTCTGTATTTAAGTGATTGGCAATATTTTTTTATTTGCAAAGCAAGTTAGTTCTCTTACATTGTAGCGTCTATAAATAGCCTCTCTTTTTTCCATCTAGGAATTAATTTAAAAAATGCAGCTTGTCATTTTGCGTGAAAAATGTGTCTTGAAGACAGCTATAAATGTCAAGTTACAGATTTGCCTCTGACTGTTACAAACTACTGTCACTGGATATTCCTTCCATCTGTAATAAATAAGCATCTCCTGAAAGGAAAATTCACTGTGTCAAAAGTTCTTTTTAATCTGTGGTACTATAGAAATAATATATTGCAAAAATGTAATCCTTACAGTAGGAAGAATCAGAGCTGCTGTTGAAACTCTGGAACTGTTAAACAGCACAGTGTATGTAAAATATGTTGAAATAAGATTATGAGATTATTTCTCTCCTTTGTCTCATTCAGTTGTGTTGTTGAGTCCTATTCAGAGTAAGATATTAATGCAATGAAAAATGAACAGCGAGTAATGCACATTGGCCAGGGTCAAGCATTTACAAATGGAAGAGGATTTCACAATGTAACAGGATGTAATTTTTCTCCTTACGTGCTTTGATATGCAACCGCTACGATTATCCGAGAAACTGGTTGGTCTCCTGACTGTATGACTGAGCGTAATAGTGTCATCAATGCAAATCTAATTGATCCATTGTAACTGCTTTGTCTGGTAATCCTCCTCCTTTTTACATTCCCTGATGCTGCTCTGCCTCCAGTGCACCTCTGACAGCTCCAACAAAATACCCTTCACCACGTACATTTGCTTAAGTGGATCAAGCCATAACCAGTTTTAATGTAAAACCTGACTGTAAAATCAGGGATCACGTCCTGAGGTGTGTCCGCCCACCATAGATCACTTCATTGGGGACAATCACATTTGCAAAACTTGCTACCGATAAATCATATATATATATATATATATATATATATATATATATATATGATGGAGAGAGAGAGAGAGAGAAAGAGATTGATTAAGCTTAAGTTTGAGCTTAATAAGATGAGTAATAAAAGACCTTTTAGTAGCAATACACACTGGGTAAACACCTTGAAATAAAGTGCATGAGGTTTGATGATTCTGTAGAGGATGGTGAAGAGGTATACGTCTTCTTTAAAGGCATTACAATTTGAATGTATTACAAAATAATTTCCTAGCAACTACTTCCATAAAAAGGCTTTAGCAGAGACATATCACTCTTGACTAAACACAATATTTTTGAATTTAATATTACTATGCAACATCCATGCAATATCTTACAATTTTATTCGAATGCATGATTTTCAGTGTTTGTCATTTTGTATGTGCTGAAAATTGAAGATTTTGCTGAAAAGGGCAAAATAAAATAGTTATATTTTAATATTCAAGAATGCCTGATCTTTAAGACTTCAAGAAAGTAATGCAATTTTGAGATTATAACAATATTGGTCAGTTGTAAGAAATGAAAACAGAAAAGTAAAACTGTCTTCTTACATGTGATGCCAGTATTATATTAAAAATATGAAGATAAGAAATGTTTTAGTGTTTATTTGTACAAAACAGCCTACAGATGTCTTTCATTATGATTTCAATTGCATCATAATGTATAATTCTCTACAGACTTTTAGGCAGTATAGTTTGTAGTCAGATTTCTTGTGGCTTAGGTTAAGTGCCACTAATAGAAAGTCAGTTAGGGGCTCATATGTATTCATATGAGTACAAAGCAGTCCTGTCTGGTGTCAGTGTAGCCCTGTGACTGTGCATGTGGTAGCTGTGATTTGTTCATTTCATTGCTGTCAGTGGTGTGTACTGTGTGTAGAGGACACATTTGTCAACACAGACATTAGTTCTAGATCACCCCTGAAAAGGTAATCTGGTTAAACCTTTTTTCTGTCAGCTGGATAGTGCTTGGCGATGGATGATTTGTGAATCATGACATAAACCTGATTATTATAAATACAGGCTAATTGTATTGCAGCAGAATTTTACCAATGGATAATTATATTGGTTCATTTAAACTTCTAGAAAATATGCTGTAGCTGCACTGCCATGGACTTGTTTAAGAATCCACAAACCAGTTTAATGTTCGATGCTATACCGTCCTATTATTATTGGTTCATTACTTACCAAAAGGAGAGCTGTTAAAGTTTCTGTGTAAAACTCTACAAATGAGTGTTTCCTGAGCAGACACAATTCCATGTGGAATTTTTTTTTTATAGGTTTATAAGTATAACTTTAATACGTTTACAAAAATGTATTTGCTCGATCACTGAATTGCAATTCAAATCCCAATAATGCTAAACAGCGTTCAAATCGTAGCATGTATGAGGAGAATTGGCAAATGTGAAAATTAGAGGGAAACCTGTAGTTCCTTCAGCAGTGGGCACGTGGCCAATTTTTTTTGCTCTTCTCTCACTCTGAAAATTTAAACTAACAGGCTCATCTGGCATTGCTGTTTCCGGCCTTAATGTCAAGGAGTGCTCCTCACCTCTGAACAGCATACCGAGTATCAGATTCTGATGGGCTATGTTTCCTGCCCTGGGACTTCTGCTTTCGGTTATCGCTAGTTACTGCAACTCATCTGCTATAAAAATGTACTGGCCACTGCCTCGACTTCAAGGTCCCACTTCCAGAATGCTGACAGCCCAGGAATGTTACAATCATGTCAGCTTCATAATGCCAGATTCTGGGCCACCTACTGTATGATTGGCTACTCTGCCTTAAATAAAGACCTGCAAGACATGCTGCTTAGGAGATTTATTCCACGTTAAAGCTCAAAAGAGTGCAGAGGTTAAGTACCAGCCATGTCCTGTTCAGTGGCCTGCCCCCTCACTTTACTGCTGAAGCGGATGCTGCGATGCCAGGTGAGCCCGATAGTTAAAATTTTTAGAGAGAGCGAGGAGCGAAAAATACACACATACTCGTTACTGGAGGATTCAGGACATTACCCTCTCCTCAGTTCCAAGCTTATGGTCATTGTCGCACACTGCGGTTCCACAAAACACACAAAGATCTCACCTCGTTAAGAACTCACGGTCTGTGCCCGTTGCACACTTTCTCCACCAATATAAGTGGAGCTTAAGACCTTAAGACCTTGCAATTGGGGAGCACCACAGGCACACACACAACAAGATCTCGCAGTGAACAGGGGTTTTTATTAAATAATAAATTGTTGGAGGGGAACGGGGGGGGTGGGGGGGGGTTAGGGCAAGGAGAAATAATAAGTGACTAGAAAGTGAAAATGTGCAAGTGCGGGTGAGGAACAGAGTCCAGCAGGCTGATGTGTCCAGTAGCTCGACTTCAAGGCCCCAGTTCTAGACTGCCACCACATTACAGGATTGTGACAGCTGTTTCTGCTTCCTCATGTCAGATTCTGGATATTTTGCCGCCGACACAGATGATTGGCTACTATGGCTTAATTGCAGGCCTGTCGCCACTGTTAACGGACTGTGATAGCCACGTTGCCTCACTCGCTTTTAACCCTGGCCTGCTGCCGCTACCACAGGGGCCGGGCTTTTGACCATCAATGCAGACATGCTCCTAAAGAGCTTGCGAGTGTTCCAGCTGTTTCAAGTGTATCTCGTCAACCTGCTACGACTTTGTATCACATTGCCTTCACCTTTGGCCTGCCGCCACTGCCAACAAATGGCAATCTGACCCTCGGCCTGCCACTGTCACAGCCCACCAGCTTCATGCCAACATCATGATGGACACTGCTCCTGACCCACACTTTTACATTTTACTTTTACTTCCTCTTCACTTCCTATTTCTCCTTGCCCTTATACCCCCTTTTCTCTCCTAAACCTTTTTATCATAATAATAAATAAAAAAAACTTTTCACTGCAAGATCTCGCCGTGTCTGTGTCTGTGGTACTCCCCAGGTCAAGCTCTTACAAGTACCTGTAAAGATTTTGTGATTTTAAACATTAAACCCTTTTTTGAACTATCATATCTTACATATTGCACAATAAATATTTTTTTGGCAAAGTCACAAAAATGTATAACTTTACAGCTTAGCAGTTAATAAGCTGTGTTGGCATGTTTAAACATTTGGTCATTTAGCAGCAGATTTCCTTGCAACATCAACATATCTGAAAGCGAAATGGCATAAACCAAAACTACATTTGTATTACAAATGCTATGTACAAAATTTTGTATCTCACAGTATGTAGGAAGTAGGTACAGGAAAGACAATAAACCTAAAATGTATTTTATTCTGGCAGACATCAGACGTCTCAGTAAAAATCGATTCAATTCAATTTGATTTGTATAGCGCTTTTAATCCATGCGACGAGATCTCCAACCAGAAGTGGGACACCAGGACGAGTCAGACAGGTCCAGAGGGCAGAGGGGGTCTGGATCACTGGCAGCTCAGGAGCGACATGTATAGCTCGACAGAGAGACAGGGAGAAGAAAAGGGAGGGGGAGAGAGTTAGAGCGGATAAGAGAGAGAAGAGGAGAGAGAAGAAGAATAGGAGAGATAACAGTTAGTAAAAATCAGATGGTTATCCAGCTAAGTAATTAATTAGCCTACACCAAACAGTGGAAAGAGAGTCAAGAGATATTGTTCTATTGTTGGCTCTGCTGATTCTAAAGGATAGTAATAACCTAGACATAAACACTAAGTACCGCCATACTGCTTCCACAGAATTTAAGAGTGTACTGTAATTCGTAGCCTGGTGCTGCTAATTATCAGTCCTTGATGAAATGATCAGCAGGTCATCTATAAAAGCAGTGTTGGTAGTTTGGGCAGTTTGCTGGTCTGGGGCATTCAGGTGTGTGTACATTGCCAAGAGGAAAAGACATAAGCATTGGTCAACCGTTGCTGCATATCAGTCTGGAAAGGGTGATAAACTATTTCCCATCAATTTGGGGTTCATCATGACGGGACAATTAGAAGCTGACTAAACAAGTACTGTTTGTTTGGAATGGTTGTCAGGAGAAAGCCTCTTCTGTCTAAAAAGACCATGGAACCATGACTGAGGATCTGAGCAAGTGCAGGGCTTCTAAAACAACGTCCAATGGACAGATGAGACCAAAGTGGAGTTATTTAGCCTTAATCCACAGTGGCATGTTTGGGGAAACCTAACCCCTCAAAAAACTGAAACAATGATGTAAAGTACTGTAGAATGGACCAAAATTCATTCACAAAGATTTGAGAGACTGATACAGTCATACCAAAAATGATTACTTCACCCTTCCCTATGTTAGAGGTCATCTGCAGAAAGTTTTTATATGTCCCGAATAGGAAGAAAAGTGGGTCCCGTAATCAGATGACATCACAGTGTGTCTGGGATTTCCTACACTATAAAATAAAGGACCACTGATAAAACTGAGAATTTCCCCATTCGCTTAACCTTGAAAGTCCAATGATTCTGTAAGGATACAGTGTCTCTTTCTGTGGACTAAATATGACAGTGACAGGCCCGTTCTTCACAATGAGTACGCTTGAGCAAGTTCTCCTTCCTATCACACCCTTCATTTCCACCCTCCATCTTTAAATCAATATTTAAGGGGAAGGTGGACTATGTAGTGTGCTGCATATCTTTGGGGAGCAGCTGCTAGTGTGGACAGCCATTCTGTGCTGAGTTTTAAAAACTGGGATCTGACTGTATAGAGCATGGACATTTAATCAATATCTTGTCCACAACTGCAGTGTGCCTGGAGAAAAACAAGGTATTACTGTCAGAAGATCAAAGTTGATCAGTAGCCCCTCATCCCCCTGCTTCACAATTCATTACCCCTTCCCTCCTAATTTTAATAGGAAATGATGATATACAATTGAAATCTATGATATTTCATTTATTTATTTATTTATTTACATTTTTTTTTATTTTATTAATTTGGCAGCATGTTGCAGGCAAAGATCCACTAGAAGCCTGATG
Source organism: Clarias pachynema (assembly GCA_030014365.1). Lineage (NCBI taxonomy): Eukaryota > Metazoa > Chordata > Actinopteri > Siluriformes > Clariidae > Clarias > Clarias pachynema. The sequence goes on along the minus strand of JAQMYL010000033.1, from coordinate 24,573,874 downwards.
CATATGACTTTTGTTCGCTCGGGTTTGCATCTGGAACCAGCCCACATTGCACATTTCTGTTCTAATCACACTCAGTCATTAATATTGATTCATTTAAATTGCAAAGCATAATCTGTGGAGGCCTAGCCAGAACAGTCTGGAGATTTTTTTACACTTTGCAATAGATGTCATATTGCAATCCCTTGACTCACTTCATTAACCTGCAAGACCCATCTCTCTCTCTCTCTCTCTCTCTCTCTCTCTCTCTCTCTCTCTCTCTCTCTCTTTTGCAGGCACTCCATACAGCAACAAACCAATAAAGTCATTACAACCACAAGCCAACTTATCAAACAGCTCTCTGACATCATCAGTGGCTCCTCTCGGGTAAAATATTCATTTCATTTCTCCGACGTGTATAGTTCTACCTCAGACCTTAGATATTATACACCATGGAATGGAATGACATTCTAGACATGGCTAGTGTCTAATTTAGAAAGGACTGTCTGGGATGTTCGTGATAAATTAGCAGCAGTGCATAATTTGTGTCTAGGTTAAAGCTTTGTGTCAATACATTCTTAATAAAGTATGAAATTAGTAGGTTGAGGCTATTAACATATAATAATGAGAAAGACCGCACCAGGCCAGTGGCCATGTGAATGATGTAATTGTTATATAGGACAGATGTATTATTTAATGTCTATTCTTTGCAGTAACTGATTAGTTTTGTCTTGATAGCAAGACCGGCTGCGTCTGACGAGGCTGAAGACGGAGCTGTCAGAGTCAGTGCAGCGTTATGGTGACCTGCAGAAGGTAAGAGTACTGCTAAAGCTAGTAAAGAAAAAACGAATTGCGTTATGGTCAGTTAATTATCTATTTATGTGATTCATTTGTCCTTTAGTTGGGTGTACAGTAGAGATGTATTTTTTTTTCTCATCAGAAAATTGCAGACCGTTCAAGGGCCTTGCTTCCCCCAGCACAAAAAGGCAGAAAACAGGTAAGTGAAGCAAAGAGTGCAGCAAGAGTAAGCAAAAAAGGTGTAGCAAGTTAAGCCTATGTTTGTCACATATACATTACTGCACAGTGAACTTTCTTTGCATATCCAAGCTTATTAGGAGGCTGGAGACAGTCCACAGGGTTAGGCATGATATGGCTCTCTCAGAGCAGATTATCGACCTTTCTCTAGGGCCCAACAACAGGACTGGGTCTTGAACCTCTAACTTTACGATCAGTAGCTCTGAGCCTTTAACACACTGAGCTACAAGGAGTCTCACAAGGAGCAGATCAGCAGGAAACTGCACTGTGCTATTCCGAACAGGCAGATCCGCAGGTAGCTACACCCTGGAGTTCTGACCAAGCAGATCCTCTGACACTTTCACATGCAGTTGCTAGGCCGTGCCACCGTAGTGTTAATCAGGAGAAACACAAAACACCTGGCCACATGCCTACTTAAGCCCCTGAGACCCGGCATGTGATGTGCAAATATTAGGTAGCACCAGGTATGAGAGTCGCTCCGGTAAATGGGCTCAAGACAAAGGCAAAGACGAAGTTCTAAGAAAAGTCTAAGACAAAAAAAGTATTAAAAAAGAAAAGTGAAGGCAGCACACAAAGAGAAAGCATGCCCAGATTCTTGAAAAGAATCCGGGTGCCAATAAGAAAAGCGAAGAGTTGTGTTAAAAAAAAAAAAAAAAAAAGATTTTCGCTACAGAGAAAAAGTTCATACGAAGAATTAAGGTTGAGAGAAAACCCACACAAGGGATAACCTCACCCTGAGCAGATGCGGGTTGTGTGTTCCAGGTAATATGCTTCTTCAGTGTTTTTAGATTGCCCTGCGATGGATTGGCACCCTGTCCAGGGTGTACCCTGCCTCGTGCCCGAAGCTTCCTGGGATAGGCTCCAGGCCCCCCGCGACCCTGAATGCAGGATAAAGCGGTATAGAAGATGAATGAATGAGTGTTTTTAGATCTTGTCAGATGTATGGTATACTAAAGTATAATTACAAACATTTCATAAGTGTCAAAGGCTTTTATTGACAATTACATTAAGCTTATGCAAAGAGTCAATATTTGCAGTGTTGACCCTTTTTTTTTCAAGACCTCTGCAATTTGCTCTGGCATGCTGTCAATCAACTTCTGGACCACATCCTGACTGATGGCAACCCATTCTTGCATAAATAGTGCTTAGAGTTTGTCAGAATCTGTGGGTCTTTGTTTGTCCACCCGCCTATTGAGGATTGAACCAGACATTCTTAATGGGATTAAGGACTGGGGAGTTTCCTGTCCATATGAAATGTTTAATGTTTAATGTTTGATGTTTTGTTCCCCGAGCCGCTTAGTTATCACTTTTGCCTTATGGCAAAGTGGTCCATCATGATAGAAAAGGCATTGTTCGTCACCAGCTTGTTCCTGGATGGTTGGGAGAAGTTGCTCTCAGAGGACGTTTTTGTACCATTCTTTATTCATGGCCGTCTTCTTAGGCAAAATTGTGAGTGAGCCCACTCCCTTGGCTGAGAAGCACATTTGAATGGTCTCAGGATGTTTTACTGTTGGTATGACACAGGACAAATGGTGGGCAGTATGAAATCCTTGTAATTATACTTCAGTATAGCATAGATGGCTATACACTGCTCCCCTCTGAAGCCCTGCACAGGGGCTCTTACTCACATCTCGCATGGTAACAGCAGTGGGACACTTAACTATACTGTATGTATCACATGTCACAGGTGTTCTACAGTATAACTGTTACAATAAGTGTCGAATTGACAGCAAGGATGACAGTAGGTCAGTACAGTCTGCCATACTAAGGAGAGAGCAGCTTTCTGCAAAAACCCACATTCAAAACCAGTCATGGAAACACTTTAAGCCAGAAAACCCATCCGATAATGTTATGACCTTCTAAACAACACTTTGCCTACTTAATAGCTTCCTAATAGTTCCATATTGCCTCCAGGTTTTTATTTAGGCCTAAGGCAAACAAAAACTAACTGGCTTCTAACATAAGGCTAAATCCCAAATCTCCCTGTAACTCTAATCATCTTGATGTGTGTGAAGTGAACAAGTGATTGTACACCCTTGTGCACTAGCTTTCCGTTTAACGCCATTTGTAATTTAACCCTGGAGGTTAGCTGATATTCTAAGGCAGAAAAAGTTTCTCAGGACTGTCCACCACCACAATATATTCTCCTCAGCTTTGGGATACATACGTCTGTCTGTTGCAGCCACAGAAGGATATGCATTGTCAGAGCAAAATAACTAGTTTAAAGCTGCGCCCTCGTGCCTACGATCACATTACAGCTGTGCTGATATTCATCACAACAGCACTCTGTGATATTGTGTAATTATAGTGGAGGTGTAGATTCAGTGCCCTTAGCATCTTGTATTCTGTCATCGTCTCAAAGAAAAACTGTTGAGCTATGAAGTTTTCAACTCCGTTATATTCTGACAAAACAGCATAAATCTGGGAAAATGCCAAAGATAATTAAAAATTGTGAAGCCATCATCCATTTTTGTACTACAGCTACAAGTTATATAGAAAAATAGCTTACGTTATAGCTCCAGAAATTGTCACATGATGTGACAGAGCTGTTTAAACACAACCCCATGTAAGACGAGGTTGTAATATTGTAACATTTCTCAGTCCCCCGCCCCCCCCTATAAATCAATAATACAGCATTCCCTCTATTTTTGTCTTAAAATGTCATGCTCTTGAACACTGAAATGAAAAAGTTTAACTTGAAAGCAAAAGTTCTACAGATGCTTATTAATCTTCCCTTTTATCTTTTGTCCTGGTTATAAATGACAGTAAAACCCGAATATCTCCATTATCCTCATCATCATTTCCAAAAGTGAAGTTTATCAAAATCATCTGTATACCTGCTCATTCATGCAACTATCCCATCATTTCAGCTTATCAGATCAAGCAGCATAATGCAAATACACAAGAGCTTCACTTTATATTTCAATATGATCTTAGTTACTCTGTGATTGGCATTCACTTGTTGTTGGACTGGTTTAAGTAATTAAGTAACTGCTGATCTCTGAACTGCTGAAGACTTTCTTATGCAACACTATCTGGAGTTTACAAAGAATGGTGTATAAAACAAGTGTAAGATGGATGGGCTACAACAGGCCATATTGGGTTCTAATCCTTTTAGCCAAGAGCAGGAATCTGAGGCTACAGTCAGCACACATTCATCAAAACTAGAGTATTGAGGATCAGAAAAATGTTACCTGATTAAGTGAAACTTTAACCACTGTAGCTTCGGATCCAGTTCTTGCGGGGCGTCCAGGAAACTGTTTTTACCACGGTGTCTGCTGCAAAGATACTTAAAGGTTTTTAAAAGTGAAAAAAAATCCTCTTAAAGCACATGCTTTAATAAATTAAACAGAAAAAGGTAATCAGCATTCGATTCCCTGCCAGGCTCGATTCCCATCTCTGTGTGCATGGAGTTTGCATGTTCTGTCTGTGCTTGGTGGGTTTCTTCTGGGTACTCGGGTTTCCTCCCACAGTCCAAAGACATGCAGATTAGGCTAATTGGCGTTCCCAAATTGCCTGTAGTGTATGAATGAGAGTGTATGTGTGTGCCCTGCGATGGATTGGCACCTTGTCCAGAGTGTACGCCACCTTGTGCCCTAAGCCTCCTGGGATAAGCTCCAGGCCCCCTGTGACCCTGAATACAGGATAAAGCGGTATAGAAGATGAGTGAGTGAGAAAGGTAATCAGCAAGCCCATATCAGAACATCATGCCTTTTACGTATGTGCTGACACACCACTTTTCACACTATAATAATATACATGTATTTTTACAAGGAGAGGGGCAGATTTTGAGAAAACCTTAAATCATGTGCCAGTTTTGGACATGAACACAAGGATATTTGAGCAAAAGGCATCATAATTGTTCTTGAGAATGGAAACAAAAAGTGTAGGGTTTATGTAGAGAACAAGTGAACTCAGCTCTTTGTAGCAACAACACACAGATTATAGCCTATCTTTTGAATAATCCTGTAATCAGTGATTAGCCTGAATAAGACATTTCACTGAGCATTAAAAAAAATAAATAAAGAGAGCGAACACTTTGTGTAAGTGGCCACAAAACTGACAATCCTTTTTTGAAGTGCATGTGAACTGACATCCATAAGGTCATATTCCTTCAAGCGTGACATCTAGTTGATATTGCATACTGTCATGGAATTCCAGAGTGACATGAAAGCATTTCTGCTTCGGATGTCACTCCAAATTGCACATCAGAATTCCTCAACTGTCATGCAGTTTTGATGCAGACATGACAGCACACAGATATACATCCACACTCTCATTCAGATGCCCGAAACCTTTTTATTTTTCATATTCACTTCACACACTGCGTGAGCAGAGCCTGGAGTTGTTGCTTTTATGTGCAGTTCTGTCACTTGTAGCTGCTTCCCTGATGGCTTCTTCTGTGTTGTCAGTTCACCTTAGACACTCCCAGCAGCATGCGCCATCAAATAGGATAGGTGTTTGTATTACAATACAAATGCAAAGTTCATAAGCAAAACAAGCAGTGCTGTTTAAGGCCACAGGTGAAGTGGGTTGTATAAAACCAGATACTGTTTGAGCCTTGTCTGATTGCTGAGCTCCCTCCGAGTCTTATTTCTTGGAGATCAAAGAGGGAAGCGGCTGTGTATCAGTGCCGACAATCTCTGAGCATATCATCAAACTGACTTCCAATTTGTGAAAAAATCATTTCTGCAGGAAATGCTCTTAGGACGGTTAAAAAAAAAAAAACACCATAGATATTTCACTAGAATATACACCTGCTCATGTTTCTTACTTTGACCTGCTCTCATACTGTATAGTTGTATTTTAGAATAAAAAACAAATCTTCTTAATTTCACAAACTGCAAGTAGATATTTTTGTATGATCTATTTTAGACAATGTGACACAATTATATTTCCTCTAAACTTCTCATCTAGCTGGAATGAAATTTTATTTAATTACAGTTTTTTTGTTTATTACACTCCTATTATTATTTTTTTATTTATTGTTTTTTTTTTTTATAGCTGTTCTGTTAGTAAATGTTTTTCTATATGTTGAGCAGTCATATTTTTTAATTATTGATTGAGTTAAGTGAATACTGAGTGATTATATCATGAAACACAGGATTATACAAATGTGGTTTGGAATGATGCGCAGAAGACCAACAAATTCAACTGTTTTTTTATTTTATTTAATAATACAATATAGTAATACATATTTACTGTTAATCTCTATGTTAAAGAAGAGTAAATAAGGGGTTAATCTTTTCCCCCTATTAGCCAAATATTAACACACAAATATTATATGATTAATTAATTAATTAATTAATTAATTACTCACTCACTCACTCACCATCTATACCGCTTAATCCTGTATTCAGGGTCACAGGGGGCCTGGAGCCTATCCCAGGAGACATAGGGCACAAGGCGGGGTAACTCTGGACAGGGTGCAATCCATCGCAGGGCACACACACGTACACATACTCATTCATCCAAATACGGGCAATTTGGGAACGCCAATTAACCTAACCTACGTCTTTGGACTGTGGAAGGAAACCAGAGTACCCGGAGGAAACCCACCAAGCACGGGGAGAACATGCAATCTCCATGCACACAGAGACGGGAATCGAGCCCGGACCCTGGAGGTGCATGGCGACAGTGCTAACCACTACACCACCATGCCACCATTTAATTAATTACATCACTGACAAAAAATAAAAACAGTAAATTACATCCCTAAGACACACCAGGGGGACATGCATAACTTGCATGTGCTACATGAATATCAACACATTACTTCAAAATGAATATTTCTGAACTATTTTTAGTGAAACAAACACAAATAGCGCATTTGAGGTATTTTAAAAGTAATATGCATCTGAGACCACTGACCTGATATGTTAGGTCACACTATGCTAACAGTGGCACCTAGAAATCTTTCATCTTCACAAATTACTGCAAGAAACTTGCAATACTATCCAAACATTTTGATTTACTTTAAAAATGGATGATACTGGATAATCTTATACCTGGAAAACACTACAGGTGAAACCTCTCACCACATTAACTTCCTCATTCCCATTCTCATGTGCACCTACTCCAGATGTGCATGTGATAATGTACCATTCCCATCAAACAGGCACAACATATAGAGTACAGAAATTCAATGCCCCTCTAACCACCACCCTCTTACATAAAACAGAAACTAAGCCACAAGGTTTTGTTTTGTATATGGGTGGCATGGTGCTGTGGTGGTTAGCAATGTGGCCTCACATTGAACCTTCATGGTTCAATTCCTGCCTTGGGTCTGAGTGCATGGAGTTTGCATGTTTTCCCCATGCTTGTGGCCTTCCTCCATGCCACTCCTTGTGCACTCCTGGGATAGGCTCCAGGCCGCCTGTGAACCTGAATATAGGATAAAACAGTATAGATGATGAGTGAGTGAGACAAAAGAATAGAAGAGTGTGTTTGTATGTACAATATATGTGTGTTGTAATTTTATTTTTTTAAATAAATGTTATGTGTATATAGTTTTAAGATGTCATGATGAATATATAAATATTTAGCTGCCATAGCAGAATAATAAAAGCATTGTTAGTGAGAGGTTAGCCCGAAGCAGACAGTGCTCTTTAGAGTGTCATTGCACTGAAATGAGATGTAGTCTATTAGCTGTGCTAATTCTGAGATGGAGGAAATGGACTACAATGAATCATCCGGTGAATAGCAAAAACAATAACTCGCCCTAGGCATCTAGTGACATACATATGCAATTAGAAAGAAATAGCAGATCAACTTCAGGTACTGTATCAGCTCTCTCAATGACCAGTTCCAACGTAATGGATCTTCAGTTTAGAGTTTTGCCTAACAAAATCTTGAGTTATTTGGGGGGGAAAAACAATTGAGATGGATTTATTCATTTTAGTCAGCGACAGAAATACATTATTTCTCACTGGTGGCAATGATTTCCTAGGTTTTGCATCAGAATATCAACTGATTTATAGTGTTACTGATTTTTCACAGTATGTTATGTGTCATTGTTGACAGAAAGCAGTTTAAAAACATATTATAAAACAGCACTCTGGTGTGTGTTTGTTCATCTGTATGCATGTGTATGGGTGGTGTTTCCTGTACAGAGTCAACAGACTCCAGTCTCTGAGCTGTGTACGGATCCACTGGTCAGGCCTGAAGAGACCATAGAAGGAGATGAGCAGCAAGCATTCCTGTCTGAGATCAGTGAGGAGGATGTAGAGGTCCTGCGCCAAAGAGAAGAAGCTCTGCTCCAGATAGAGGTGTGTACCTGGTTACCTCAATAAGGCCCACTAAATGCCAACATCGCAATTTAGGACAAATAAATTGTATTGGAATAAAGCAGAGTTTTAAAGAAAAGAAAAGAAAGAAAGAAAGAAAAGAACAAACCAAACAAAAACTCTGCCTACCCACATCACTGTTTATATAATTCATATAATTAGACTGCTCCATGTTAAAAAGTTGTAATCATATTAGCGTATAAATAGCTCAGAACAGGTTTACATGTTTTGTTAAGATTGCTTTATTAGCAAAGTTGGTGTAGGAAAAAGGATTTAAAATGGGGAAAAGTGACATCTGAATAACTTACCAATTTGCATGCATAAACTACCTTTTGAAGGCAAATGGAAATGTCAGTCAAGAACAGCAATATACAGTGTATAATGTGCAGTGATGTCCCCAAACTAGATTTTATTTTTCCAGCTTACACTAAAGGGAAGATCCTGAAAATTGGGCCATGTAGACCTACAGTACAATGGATAAAATGATTGATGTGATATAACTAGCCTTGCTTTTTCATAATTGTCACCCTTCTGGTTTATGATTTGAATAATGCAGAATATTGTCCTAGGGAATTGTGTTATTGTACATTGTGCTCATTTTTTACAAGTAATTTTTACAAACCAGAATATAATAATATTAATGGTACATAATAATAATGGTACATTATCACATGCACATCTGGAGAACAAACCAGTATATTTTCTCCAGTGGTCTCAGTGTTTTGAAAAGCAGATTAGGAAACCACCCTATCAGTAGCAGCATTTACATGGACAATATTTCTTCAGTCCAATTTATCATTCTGATAAATGTCCAACTTAACTGTTTGCATAGATGCCGATGTGATATGATGAGCTTTTATATGCTCTTTAAAAAAATGCATGCTTATCAAGGCCCCTTCCCCTGCCCAAGACCAGGAGTTAGTGGATGAAAGTCAGAAAACACAGGGTGTTTACCAATCAGCAGAATTTACCTCCCTGAGATTCTTGATGTCAGCTAATTTTACCCACATCTGGTGCAAACCACACATATAGAGACTATATTTGTTCTAAGAAGGGAGGAACGATAATATTAAAAGTTTACATGTATAATATTGTCCTATTGAATGGATTATAAAAGGTTTGCATCATCGCTTTCATTCTGATAGAAAATTATTTACTGATCAGGCTAGTCTGTTCCAGCTGAGGTGTCTAAATACATTTTTATTTTCATTAGGCTGTTTTTCTTATAGGATTTAAGGTCCATGAAAACATAGCTAGTGTTCGGTTGTGATTGTGGATTTTGAGAATTGTGAAATTTAAATTTTAAGATGAACTGTTTAAGGTTCTAACAAGCAAGGCAGAGCTACCCAGAGCAGTGGGTAGCATCGCTGCCGCATACAGTAGCTCCAGGATTCCGGGCTCGATCCTGGCCTTGAGTTAATTACTTTATATGTCAAATGCCACCTAGTTTCTCATGGTGCCCTGCCATGGGCTGGTGCCCATTAAGGGGAAATACTTTAGTCCCAAGTCCTTTTGACACTATCCAGGACAAAGCAGTTATTTGTCAGTTAATAAAATACTTGGGTAACTATAAACGTTGGAAACGGCCGTGAAAGAGTATCTGACTAGAATTGTTCAGTCAGAGAATAGAACTAAACCATTTTTTTTTTTTTTATAAACTAGTAATAAAAACACATCACGGAAAAGCAGTTAAGTGTGACTGTTGCATCTTTCCTCATTCAAAATTAATCAATAACTGCTGAGCAGGGGTTCGAGTTTTTGAGTTTTTTTTTCTATAATCTGGAGAAAACGATTCCTACAATCATATGTTATTGATTTTTTTTACTGTAATTATGTTTCACCCTATCCAATATATAAAGTCTACACTGGGTAGATGCATAAGACTGCTTTCTGTTTCATTGCAACCAGTTCATTGAACCATAGTTTAAACTACTCTGTTAATGTTCCATGTTCTTTATAAACAATAGAATAAATGTGAAACCAGAAATTATGCATTTAAAAAAAGTCATAATGATTTTCCACACTGGAATTTTTACTAGTTTGGACATTTTCTTGATACCTCCCTTTCTTCAACAAGTGCTATACACTGTACTGTATTTACACAAAGTTTGACCCTTTTTTCACATTTTGTTGTTTCACACATTAAGATGGATTCAAATTTTTTTTTTCTCTCATCATTCTACACACAGTACTAGACATTGTCAAAGTAAAAACAGATGTTTATTTTTTCTTTTGTTATTTATTAAAAAATAAAGACTGAAATATCTTATTTACATACTGTAAGTATTTAGACCCATCAATTATTACTTGCTAAAAGCCCCTTTGACAGCAATGACAGCCTGAAGCCTGCTAGTAAACAATGCTACAAGCTTGGCACAATCATTTGGTAGTTTCTTCCATTTTTTATTTTTTTTGCCAAAATTGCTCAAGATAAACCAGGTTTAAGAGTCAGGGTCAGTGCACAACCATTTTCAGGTCTCTCCACGGAGATGCTCTATTGGTTTCAGGTCCGGACTCCAAGTCTTTTACAGAGTTGTTCTGAAGCAACTCCTGTGTTCTTGGTGTTATGATTTGGCTTATGGTCTCTGTAGAAGGTTTTTATATAAGGAATTTATTTATGATTCCAGAGGATCAATCAGAGGATTTTGTTTCTCATGGTCTGAGAGTCCTTCAGATTATTTTTGATGAACTCTGAGCTGGTTGTCATGTGCCCTTTAAGTGAGGGATGTCTTCTTTCTGGCCACTGTATCATATAGGCTTGATTAGTAGAATGCTGCAATGATGGCTCTCATTTATAGCGACCCTTGGGTTCTTGGTTACCTCTCTGACCAAGGCACTTCATCCCTGATTACTCAGTCTGGTTGGGTGGCCAGATCTGGAAATACTGATGAATGTTTCAAGACTCTTCCATTAGAGAATTATTGAGGGTATCATGTTCTTGGGTGCTTCCAATGCTACAGAAACCTGTTTTCGTCCCCAGATCTGTGTCTTGACACAATTGTGTCAATCCCATGGGTCTACAGATAATAGTAACATCTTATTACTATTATCTCAGTAACATGTAACCTCTTATTACAATGCACAACGCGCAATGTATCTTGAAGCAGGTGAGCTACAGCAGAAGACCAGAAGGTGCCACTCCCATCAGCTAAGAACAGGAAACTGAGGTTACAGTTCGCATGGGCTCAAAAAAATTAGACAACAGAAGATCAATCAGTTCTTAGTCTGACGAGTATCGATTTCTGTCTCTAGGGTAGGAGAGACAGAATTTGGCATAAAACAATATGAAAGCATGGATCCATCCTGCCTTGGATAAACAGTTACGGCTGCTGGTGGCAGTGGTGTAATAGTGCGGGGAATATATTCTGGGCACACTTTGAGTCCCTTACTTTCAAGTGAGCCTCGTTTAAATGCCACAGTCTACCCGATTATTCTTGCTGACCAAATTCATCCTACTTCCAATGATTACTGTACATCCAGCAGGATGGAGCACCATGTTACAAAACTAAAACCATCTTAAACTGGTATCCTGAGCAATGCGTTCACTTTACTCAATTGGCCTCCACAGTCACCAGATCTCAATCTGCTGTCCCTTTGCTGGTTCAGCATGTGCCTCAGGCTTAAGTGTGGCATTTTGCAATAAGACTAACCAAATATACTTCTCCATTTCTGCTTAGCAGTTAGAAACAACTCTACATCCATATGTGAAGCTTACTTAAGGGAACATTAGCACGCTGCCTCTATAGAGACTGAATGTCTGTTTGATTTCCACATGGCGCTAAAGAAAGAACAATAGACTTTGTTTTTTCAACTGGTACCAAAAAAGTGACATTGCGTTTGCTGTAGTACATTTATTTTAAATAGAGGTCATAAATTAAGATGACTTTGTAGGTGAAATCAAAACTAGTTATATAGTCTGGTGTTTCTTTCAATTTTAGTATTCACATGGTTGGTTATCGTAGATGTGACAGATTAACCAAGCACAATAAGCATATATCTACGGCTAGAGATGATAGAGAAAGGGTCATCCCATGCCATGTGTGGTGGAAAATGACTCAGAACATATGTCTTCATAACCAAAGACAAAATCCAGAAAGTAGATAAATGAAGATGTATATCTAAACTGCAAAAACAAAGCTAAATGATCTGTTATTACTTTGCATAAGCAACACATGCTGTATCAAGCCTTGGACAAATAAAAAAGAGCTACCTTCACACATGAAGAACTGAAACAATGCAGACAGCCTATTTGTTGTTTTGGGTGGAGAGGTATACAGATGGGAGAGGTGACAGGGAGGTGGTTCTGCCCACACTCACTGTGCCCTGTGGCAGTTGCTGAAGGGCTCAGTGCATAAGCTCAACCAGGCTGATCATATCTGACAGTGTGTTTTTTCCAGTCTAAATCCCTTCTCTTTTGCTTCCCACCCACCCGCTGCCGCTCAGCCACCATGTATTGGAAACTCCACTGAGCTGAATCCAGAGTGATGGGAACCGCTCTGTCTCTCTCTCTATTTACTAGACTCCGTTTTGAAAGGCATCATTGCAAAGTGCTCTCTGCAAAAGGTTGCAGAGAGGCATATGGCTTGTGTTTTCAAACAAGGACAGTGAGGACAAGAGGGTTAAATCAGACACTATGGCTGACTTTGGTTGTCCTACAATGAGAAGAACGAGGGAAATTAAACATGCCGCTGGGGGCCTAAATGAAATCACACATACCATACTGTCCTCTATAATTGCCCTCATCCTGTACGTATAAATACGGTGATTTTTATAGTATCAGATGCATAGTTGCAGGAGAGAAAACATATAGGGAGATGAGATTCAAGCTTTATGATTTCATCCTTGGCTGTACTATACTTTTAATGCTTTGGCATTGGCCATCATTGCATCAAAATAGATTTTGAAAAAGAAATGGCCATAACAGAGGACAACTTTCAAGGGGAGCCTGAATTGAACATCTGGCCCAATGAAGGAGGAGGAGGAAAACCTACCCTGCAAATGATAAACGAAAAAGATAAACACCAAATCGCATTGTAAGTTTACAATCACAGATACAAGATGACTCTTAGTTAAAATGACTGTTTAACCAATCTACTTTCTGCAATTCTTTATACTTTGCTTCTGGAGAGCCCTTTAAACAAACTATTACAAATGCTGTTTTTCATTTTAGATTTGCAGAACTGGTGAGCCATCAAACATGAGAACCAGAGGCTATACACCTGGCACTGAATTACAAAACGTTGTCAGAAATTGAATGTGTTGCAATATACAGTAAATGGCATGGATGACATGGATGACAAATGGTCTATTTTGTTAAGTGATAAGTGTATGCTTAACTTGGTTTTATCATTCTTGTGTACTGTATTTCTGGGTAGCATGGTGATACAGCAAGTAGCATAGTTGGCTTGACACGTCAGTTCTCCTGGGTTTGGATTACTGTCTGTGAAGAATTTTATGGGTTCTCACTTTTGCCTGGGCTTTCAATGAGTTATCCAGTCTTCTGGCACCTTTGAAATGTGTGGGGAGCTAGATATGTTAGCTTTACTAAATGGCACCTGTGGAAAATGTTGAAAAGTATTTGTACATGGTGTTGGACTGGCATCATATTTATGGAGATTGCACCCACTGTTACTTGGACAGGCCAGGATAAAGAAGTTACTAAAAGTGATTGAGTAAGAATAGTGTGTTGCTACATTATATTGGACATACTTTCTTGTTTACTTCTAGTTATTATTTACAGGTAGATGATCAGAAATGCCTCTAGTTTGACAAATTCTAAAATTGATGTGACATTTTTAATCGGTTGAGGGAAGTGGAATTTTTTTAAAACAGTTTGCACCAAAACTGCATTTGCATTATTACTTTTTGGGATTCACTATAAGGGTATAAGTCAAAACAGCATTTGCCTAAATTAAATGAGCATTTTCCTAAACAAGAATTACTTCTGTCTACAAAATATTAGACAGCTGTTGTGCCAATTTACTCAAAAATGTTTTAATTACTGTATTCACTCATATTAAATCTGACTCAACCCCTTGTGACAATATTAGAATTAGGTCAGTTTCCACCTGTTCTAATGGTCACAAAAATGCTAAAAAATAATCTGTACAGTGCCTTATAAAAGTATTCATACTTGTTGAACATTTTCACATTTTGTCACATTACATCTGTCCCGTTTGCAGTTCCACATTGCTTGTCCCAAACTGCAAATGGGATGACTCACTGTATGTCTTCCTTTCAACAACGCTTTCTTCATGTCGCTCTTCCATAAAGGTCAGATTTGTGGAATGCACAACCAACAGATTCTCCCACCTGGGCTGTGGATCTCTGCAGCTCTTCTAGAGTTACTATGGGTCTCTTGACTGCTTCTCTGATTAATCCTCTCCTTGCCCGCTCTGTCAGTTTAGGTGGACGGCCATGTCTTGGTATGTGTGCAGTTGTGCCATACTCTTTGCTTAATGGATTGAACAGTGCTCTGTGAGATGTTCAAAGCTTGGGATATTTTTTCATAACCCTGCTTTAAACTTCTCCACAACTTTATTCCTGACCTGTCTGGTGTGTTTCTTGATTCATGATGCTGTTTGTTCACAAATGTTCTTTAACAAACCTCTGAGGGCTTCACACAACAGCTGTATTTTTTACTAATTAAGTGACTCCTGAAGGCAATTGGTTTCACTGGATTTTAGTTAGGGGTATGTAAAGGGTGGGAGGGAAAAAAATTACATTCCACTTCACTTCATTATGTGCCACTTCGTTTTGGTCTATCATATCAAATATTAATAAAATACATTTACGTTTGTTGTTGTAAGGTGACAAAATGTCGATAGGTTCAAGAGGTATGAATATTTTTGCAAGGAACTGTACTTACTCTGCAAAATGTTGTGATTCTATGCCTAATTTCTGTTCTTACATGTACTGTAACAAAGAAAATAAGCCACATCATGCTATTAGGGCAGTCTGAGCTAAACTGGATTTCCTAAATTTGATTGCATGTCAAATTGTGTGCAAAACCAGGATGGTTAGTAATATAACACCATTTCCTCTTTCTGGATGTGCATGCTGATGATATGATATGAAGGCAGCACTTTTATAGAATAAACCCCTTGACCTGAACAAATATTTCCGTTTTTCTGAAAGATGACAGTGTCTATCTGCCTCCACTTTTGTCTCAGACTGTGGCCTCAAGTTAAAAGTTTGTGTGATTGAGAACATTATAAAATCAGCAAAAACATGCAAGCTGGATTACTGAAATACTTTATAAATGGCTGCATTATACAAATGTGGGAAATAGCATGTGTTGTATTGTTTTGCATATCTGCCTTCATGAATATGCAATTTGGGAAATTGGTACCAAATGTGTGCAGTGTGACTAGATTAGTGCAACTAGGTTAATTTTAGCATTTACAATATGGATTTACTAAACCTAAAAGTCACTTTGGGAACAGTAAAAGTAAATACATTACGAGACCATGTATTACATTATCTGCAGTCTATTTTCAACAAGACAAAATTATGCCTTGGCATCTCAAAACACCTGTATGGTCATGTCAGTCATATTACATATTACCAGGATGTTAACACTCCCAAAGCCAACAGAATTTAAATAGAGACGATGAAAAATGTTCTAAAGATCTTGCAACTTGCCACTACTATCAAAAATAAATAGCATAAATAAAACCATAACTTAATTTACATACTGTTTTCTACGCCTTCTTTGCATTTTGCATCTGACAACTGTCTGACACAATTACTCTTTGTTAATCTTTTGCACTATAGATGCATATGATATGATCCTAAAATCCATGTCGTCAGTTAGCAAATGTGCATGATTGAGAAATGTAGGATACTGTGATATTGGGACTGCAAGTCTAGTCTAAACTTGGAGACACGGAGGCTTATACAGTAAATAAAGTTAACAACAAGGAAAACTATGATTTGTTTAGAGAAAACAGGGTTATTTTCAATACTGTTTATGTTGCTGTGTTGTCTATAACATTGACAGAAGTGGAAAAGCATATAGATTTGGCCAGTCATGCACTAATCCTTTCTGACCCAAAGTCTCTGTCTCCCCCAACTTAAATTGCACACAATTCCCTGCCTCTTTTCAAGTCGTTTTGACTTCTGCACTGCTGTAGTTGTTTCAAATTAACTGAAACGCACTGTTGTGGATTTTCCAATCCCTTGCCTCAGTCTGCTGTTTTATTGCATCAGTATGAAACTCTCAAAGACAGAAGGTAGATGTCCACTTTCAGAGATACTTGGCTCACCTTAACATTGTTTGTGGTTAATGTAAAATACAAATGTGGTGATTTTGGTCTGCATTAGTTCATATAAATTTTTATTTAAATTAATTATGCATGTATGTATGCATGCATACTACCGTTCAAAAGTTTGGGGTCACTTGCTAATTTCTTTGTTTTTGTTTAGTGATTTATTTTCTACATTCTACAACAATACTGGGGATTTCAAAACTATAAAATAA
>JAQMYL010000033.1:24529546-24541186 GCA_030014365.1 Clarias pachynema | reverse complement strand
GATTAGGAAAGCCACACACCTGTCTATATAAGACCTTACAGCTCACAATGCATGTCAGAGTAAATGAGAATCATGAGATCAAAGGAACTGCCTGAAGTGCTCAGAGACAGAATAGTGGCAAAGCACAGATCTGGCCAAGGTTACAAAAAAAGAAGAACCCAAAGATCACTGTGGCTGAGCTCCAGAGATGCAGCCGGGAGATAGGGGAAAGTTGTAGAAAGTCAACCATCACTGCAGTCCTCCACCAGTCGGGGATTTATGGCAGAGTGGCCTGACGGAAGCCTCTCCTCAGTCCAAGACACATGGAAGACCTCCAAGATAGTGAGATACAAGATTCTCTGGTCTGATGAGACCAAGATAGAAATAAGGCCAAAAGTTCTAAGTGGTATGTGTGGAGAAAACCAGGCACTGCTCATCACCTGTCCAATACATTCCCAACAGTGAAGCATGGTGGTGGCAGCATCATGCTGTGGGGGTGGTTTTCCTGCCTGCAGGGACAGGACGACTGGTTGCAAATTGAGGGAAAGGTGAATGTGGCCAAGTACAGGGATATCCTGGACGAAAACCTTCTCCAGAGTACTCAGGACCTCAGACTGGGCCGAAGGTTTACCTTCCAACAAGACAAAGACCCTGAGCACACAGCTAAAATAACGAAGGAGTGGCTTCACAACAACTCTGTAACTGTTCTTGCATGACCCAGCCAGAGCCCTGACTTAAACCCAATTGAGCATCTCTGGAGAGACCTAAAAATGGCTGTCCACCAACATTTACCATCCAACCTGACAGAACTGGAGAGGATCTGCAAGGAGGAATGGCAGAGGATCCCCAAATCCAGGTGTGAAAAACTTGTTGCATCTTTCCCAAAAAGACTCATGGCTATATTAGATCAAAAGGGTGCTTCTACTAAATACTGAGCAAAGAGTCTAAATACTTAGGGCCATATGATATTTCAGTTTTTCTTTTTAATAAATCTGCAAAAAATGTCAACAATTCTGTGTTTTTCTGTCAATATGGGGTGCTATGTGTACATTAATGTGGAAAACAATGAACGAGGGGGTCTGAATACTTTCCGTACCCACTGTACCTGCTGTATACAATTTCTGGCCAGAATTATGTGGACACCTAGCAGTCAGAAAGGTTCCTTTACTTAAAAGGTGCTAAAAAAAAAAAAAGTGGTGCTAGTAATGTTTGTTAACCTTCTAAACACAGTGAATGTTTATTTATTTATTTATTCATTACTTATTTTTGCATTAATAATGAATGAATGAATAAATGAATTATATAAGTATATATATTTAATTAATTATAATTAATTTATATTAATTATATTATATATTATTAATGAATAAATACAGGCTTCAAGATTGTTATATGATCATGATTAGTCAGCATGACCTAGGCAATATGATAAAAAAAATAGTTTTATTTAATTTTAACCAATAAACACAACTGAACAGCAAAGGGATCACATAGGCAAGGAAAACCATAGACATATACGATCACATTTTTCCCGGTTATTTATATTATTATATAAAATAATATGAACATTTTGTAAATTCTCCATTTTTGCAAAACATTTTCTTACTCCAGTAGTGGTACAATTTACACATTTAAAAAACTAATAATAACTTTGATTCTGCATAGCATATCAAAACACCCAAACATACAGTTTGACTTCTGAAGCTTCCCATGTCGACGCAGACCAACAGGAATATCAAAAAAGGATATTCGTTTATACTGTACATATTTTTAAAATAAAGAATAAAGAATCAGTCATTGATCAATTTCTAGCATGACTCTGTGCCACCCAAAATTTATGGGTTAAATACCGACCTCATCTTGCACAAAAGATTTTTTGGAAGCTCCAATGGGCAAGAGCAACTTGATTCTATTATACTGTATATAAATAAAGCCACAAGAAAAGCTATGAGCAGTAATCTTAACCATTTGTATACATTTACTTTCATTGTCCTATACAGATTCTTAGTAATTTGCCAACTCTGAGCTGAAACACTGGAATGTGAATCTCCAACAAGGAATAATTCATAAAGTTCCCTTTTTCAGATAAAATTATTAAGTTAAATTAAAACCACCTCACTTTATCCAGCCCCCTTAGAGACATACTGCGATGCTGTCCCTATTGGAAAATTAATCCATTTATATTCTAATTGGTACCTACCCGTCATGGTGTCCTTTTGTCTCGCAATTTTAATTAATCCTCTGTGTCCCATACTTCTCTTAGTAGATGAATAGAGGACATATTCCTCAAGGAGACTTTAAGGATATGCCTTTCTATTAATATGCTCTATCAATATATTTAGTCAACATTGCACAACTATTCATTTTCACAAGTCAAAGAGTAATTCAAATTAATACAAATATTTTGTTGCAGTTAAAGTGTTCACAAAAATAAATAAAACGTGCATTAAATGTGCAAAAAATTAAACCTGTGTATCATGTTACATTCTTCTTCTTTTTTTTCTTAATTGAAAGATATTCATGCAGATAACATGGAATAACATGGCTGTTCATTCTGGAACAGCGACTGTGCAGTGTGGAAGCTCATATGCAATAGAACTCTCCTTATCTCAGCGACTATCCTTCCTTGGGTGAAAGATGCTATGTCTACAGTAATATCTAGAGGAGGAGGGTTTTGCAGATTTACCTGCTAGTTGAACAACCATATTGAACTCTTGCTTCAGTAGCATCTGAAAAGTAGACAGGACTGGCCATTTTAAGTTGTCATGCACGCTGAAATGCTCTAAACTAAGTGTGTGGTATTAGATAACAATGTGCAAAGTGCAGTGCTGGTACTCCTGCACACAGCACTGGTCATGATGGAATTCACTACTTCACAGTGCCAGACAGCACTGTGGAATAGTGAATATCTGGCTTATTTTTATAATATGTTTTTGGTGTTGTTGCAGCATGACCCTAACTAGGTAACAGCTCTTAATATCTTTGACTAGTGGATGTATAAATTGACTAGGTTATGCAACCCCTAATATATACTCACACTTATAGCTTGCTCTCCAGGGACTATCTGACATTTTGATTCATACACATTCACATTCCATACAAACTTAAATAATTCTTTTGATTGTGTAAAGCTGCTTTGCGACAATGCCAATTGTTAAAAGCGTTATACAAATAAAATTGAATTGAATAGAGATTTATTTGGACATTGGATAAAATAAAGGCAACAATGTTTAAATAATAATAATAATAATAATAATAATGAATAATAATAATAATCATAATTTTAATAACAACACATTTTCTTCCCCAGCTGGGACATTTAGACAATGAAAAATGACAGAAGATTCTGCATTCTTTTGATCATCATCAATAGCTATGGATATAAGAAGATATGATTAATGTAACTGTAAAAGTCTCTCATCAGGTTACAAAGCAAGGATACAATAAATCTGAGCAATAAAATGCTTTTGGCCTTTTCAAACAAGATCTCACATGTGGTGTTTCTCCCTTTGTGGTACAATTAAATCTCTATTCTATCCGTCTCCACATCTTCTCCCACCGTTCCCCTTTTTTGTCTTCCTCTCAGTAGGACAGCTTGTTGAAGACCTTGTGTTGTCAGTGGAACATATATAGAGTTAAGTCAAGACAGTAAAGAGATTCTCTGCCCACGCTTCCTCTATTTTTTATCTTGAACACATGCAGAAGAATGTCTGGCAGACGTGAATGAGAATTTAACAAAAAGGAAATTTATGGAAGAAATAATTTAACAAAGAACTGTAGCTGCTGGTTTTCCCTTTGAGTTTTATCCTTATTTCTGCATAAATAATAAGCAGGTTTTCTGTCTTTGTTCTTCCAAAAGAGACAGAAATGGAAAGATTATTGGTAATACTCAGCACTTTGCTCAGTTTAGGTTATTAATGTTCTGAGATCAATTAAACTGTGTCGTCTGAATGGGCATGTTTGTATATAAGGGGGCACACATTAACACAAGTGACTTCTGAAAGCCAGATGTCAGAAAATTCTTGAGTCTTGCATCACCATTTATAGGTGTCATTTTTTTTAACTACATATAGCTATTTTGTTAAAATATGTTATTCAATATTTTATTATTTTTATTTAAAGGTCTTTAATTGTCATAAATGTATTTTAATGGGAATATAATAATTAATTCCATGTAAAATATTTTTTACATTTTATGAACTATGATTTTATGAACATACAGAAATATGGTATATGTAGACATACAAAGCAATTCTGATTACATGCTTCCAGGAGTCTGTAGTGAGCACGGATTTACACTTCCATGCAAAAATCTTGATGGACTCTTGCAGTGCACAATGGCTTTACCTGAGCTTTTAAAGAGCCTGCATTCTACAAGTAAAAATCAAAGAAGCCACAGAACAGAATGCCATTACAGTAAACTGTTAGAACTTATCTGAGTAAAGATGGGGGAAAAAAAGAAAAAGAGCAAAAGAAAAGAAAACTTATGTCTCTGCCAAGGTCAGTCCAAGTTCATTTTCCTTTGAGCACTACACACTTGAGTGGCTTAGATAATTACTGTCATCTTTTTATATTCAGCCTTGAAATATGTTCATAAAAATGTGATGCCAAATCCAACCAAGTTAAAATAGTGGGAAACACCAGCCTATCAAATTACCATGATTTTAAATAGCTTGTCCACCGTTTGTGGTTTCTGGTTTGTCTCATTTTATTATTATTTTCATTTATTTATTTGGATAGTTTAGTTTCTAATTCTTGATGTTGAGCAAATTTGCTATAAACTATTACCTTATCCTTCATCCCATTATGAGGTCAGATTCTGTTAATGATGCACTGATGCATTCTTTGACATACTGTTAAAAGATACATAAACAACATTTGATTTGTTGCTGCAGGAGAGACTATACTGTAGATGGTTTGTAGAGTCTCTAAAGGGGATCAGTCAAAAAGGTGTTACCAAACAGGGCAGCTAGGAACTTAACTACGGAAATGTATGTGGTTATGATGTATTATAGTTCAAAAAGAACAATCTGATTGGACGAGAGGCATTCTGCAATAGCACTGGGATTTTTAACTATATGTATCACTCCACATCCCAGGTATTCTAATGGCTATTAATTACCCTTTCAGTTATAGCATGGGTGAAAGTAGGTCTGTACAGTTTGCCGTACTGAGGAGAGAGAGCATCTGCCTGTCAAAAACCCTATTAAAAACTATAGAAAGTATTTCAGCCAGAAAACACGTAACATTATCTCCAAAAAACACTTTGAATCCTTAATAATTGCTTTCAAGTTGTCGCATGAGAACCATCCATTTTCTTTTATTTAGCAAATAAATTGTGTGACAATTTGGGATTAAACCCCAAAATCTAGAAGTTAACGGAGCTGATATTGTAAGGCAAAATAAGTGGACTGTCCATCACCTCCTAAGTTTTTTCTCTTCGCGTTTTGGCTACATAGTTCTGAATGCACAACTATAATTTTAAAAAGGAAGAATAGAAAATTCCTTTCACCCCTGTTAATTACACTAACTGTCGGTTGCTAACTCTTGGTTGCCAGTTTCCCCAGTAGTGGTGGGTTAGCTCTGCCAGTCAGAGAACAATATGTACTGGTGGAGCAAAATAACTGGTTAAATAAAGAAACAAATCAAAATCAATTGATAAAATATTGTGTTTGCAGGACTGTTGTAAAAAAAACAATATCAAACTCGAGGTTGTTCTCTATTACTGGATATAGGACGTCTGTGATGCCTTATGACCCCATCACACTCGTGATATATCCAGCAGTACAGCACTCCCTCTCATGTAATATTACTAAATTATACAAGAGTTCCCAGGAATCTGATTAGGCAAGAGGCATTCCACTAGTGATGATGATAAAGCACAACAGCACAGGGTCAATTTGCAAGCATGTTCTAACAATAATTAATTACACTAACTGTCGGTTCATGGGTGAAAGTAGGTCAGTACACGCTGTTTATTGGATAAAATATGGCTGTGATGCCTTTGACACTTGGGCTGCACCCTTATGCCTACGACCACATCACAGTCATGCTATATCGAGCAATACAACAGTCCCTCTTGTGTTATATTGCTTAATTATACAAGTATTAGTTTGGCCCCAGCTATCTGATTGGATGAGAGGCTTTCCATGAGACAATAATAGATCTGTTGATAATCTGTTGATACTGTAATGCTGTTTGTGGAACTGTTGTATAAAAACACACTCAAGGTTGTGCTGTTGTGCAAAATATCAGCATGGTTTATATTCAGGACTCTGGCTGTACCCTAATTTCTTAAGTACAATATGGATGTGATGCTGTGATTTTTAACTTTGGTCACCCATACTGAGTGCAAGAGTGATATTTCTTCTTTTATTTAGCAATTTTTAATTTTTTTTACTTTGGTCTACAGGCATCAAATTATAAACACATTTCAGTAGTTTGCTTTCCATTTGTCAGAATTAATGACTTTTTTGTTTATCTAATTAGAAGCAGTTGGTAAAGAAAATGTTTTTAACTTTTCTCTTTTAATAAACTCAAGAAGTGAGAGCTCTTGGGCAATATGCTATAGTTTTGTAAGGGGCTTGGCAAAATTTAAGTTCATGAGAGGAAATAAATCACATGGATCAATTAGATTAGTTTGAACAACTTGCATTACTTATGCTGGATCATGTAGTCCTAGTTTTAGACGTTGGACCATGTTTGGACTGGAACCAGACAATCAAATATTGGAATATTTACCATTACTGGTTGAATATTGCTTAGTTCAATACAAATTTACTGGTAGACGGTATGTGCAGTATATGGGTTTGTGTGTACAGTGTATGGAATTGGTGGAGGGATGACAGGCCAAGATAAACATATCAAGGAAGCTTAGATTAAAGCTTCTAACAGACTGACTAGCTGTAACAAAGCCTTAACACTAGTGTTGTGACATGCTTCAGAAAACTACAGGTCATGCTGTGGTGCTGCTCCTGACACACACTAACACACATTTCTGATCTCTTTCTCTCTCTCTGTATATGTGTGTATGTCATGTGTGTGTGTGTTTGTCTGTATGTCTAGTCCACTTTCATTTGCTCTATGTTTTTGCGGTCCAGCTAAAGGCCAATCAGCCAAATGCATTGTGCTTATTAACCGACTAAAAAGGTGCCCCAGCTCTGCTGCCCTCATGCCACTTTGAGTTTCAAGCCAATTAGGCGTTTGTTTTATGACTTAGCCTGCTGCCTCCCTAAATGCTTATTTATTTTATTATTTTGCCATATTTTTGAGCTATTTGCTCCATGCATGAGCATTGGTGTATGTGTGTGAGTAAGTGCCTGAGGAGTCTTCAGATAAGAGCTCTTTTTATTTACAGTCATTTAGAGAATTTGTTCTTGTAATTCCTTAATGAATTGGGGATGTAGAGTTTGAGAAAATTAAAAAGCATCAGTCATTTCATTGCATTTTTGTAGCCTGTGTTATGAACATTTTCCTAGCTGATAAGTTTATTTTGCTCTGCTTGTGCATTTAAAGGCTTCATTAAAAGGGGTGGAAAGTGTGACACGGGTGACCAGGCCAGAACAGATGTACAAATGTTGTAACATCATTAACATCCCAATTATATAGCTCAAATAATTTGGTGTTTCTGCTTTTGAAGTTGTCAGCAGCACAGAGAAGTAAAAAAAATTATTAAATAACGCCTTCTTAAGTGTCATTGTCTACGCAGTATGAATAATTTAGGCAGTTAAGAGAGTGAACATGAGATGTTGGGAATGGTTTGCTATGATTCAGACTATTATAATAAATTCTCTGTAATACAGTGCTCACAGTGGTGTTAGTCATGGCTCACTGTGACCACAAGGTTCATTTAACTTTGTGTGGTATTCCCCAATATCATACTTCAACCTAATGACCCATAGCACTCAGCCTAACAACAGTGAGATGCCACCTACCCTGCAGGGTCTTCATATCACACATGTCTAGTGATTCATCAAACCCACACCTCGTTCTCCACTCCCGCTTATTGAAATATTGATTGATTATGTGACAGCACAATGTGTCATCTTCCTTTCGTGGTTCTAAGAGCCTCATTCTTCATTTTTTCTTGGCTTCTTACTGGTACAGTAATTGGTCACGGATGATAGATCAGTAATCTAAAAAGGGGGTAGGAGGAAGTACTTAAGCCAAGAGGGTCAGACTGGTCATTTGCGCGCGCACGCACACACGCACACACACACGCGCACACACACACACACACGCACACACACACAAATTGGTTGTCTGAATGTACCATTTTTATGTAACTCTCTGAGACCTTCTGACCAAGCACCTCTATCATGCTTAAAGTCCATGACCTTGGTGATGATGGTGAGAGAGATCACACAGGGGTGGGATAAGCAAACAGAAATTAAGTATAACAAATGAAAAAAAAAAGTCTACCCTAAAGCTGTTGAACTTTAAAAACTTTTAAAATAATTTTAAAAGCTGTCTTCATTTGTATTTTAAGAAGAACAGATCATATATAGATGTCAACATCATCAGCATTAGGCAGCCATTCAATACATCACCCAAATTCTCAACATGTCCAATAGTTATGTTTAGTTAATATTCAGTACAGTAAATACATTATAACAATTATAGCAGTGCTGTCTGGCATTCTGCGGTCTGGATGTGTGCCCAGTAGAGTATTTTAGAAATTCTATATAAATCCTTTTTTAAAAGTTTTAGTCAGAACTAGCTCTTTAAATGATATCTTTGTTTCATACATTGGAGGACCAGAAACCAGTCTGTCTGTATGTCTGTCCAGTCACGCAAAACTAGCTGGACAGAATTTTATGAAATTTTGGCAGTACTTTGGAATTTGCCTTAAGTTAATTCTGTGCCATAAATAAAATCTAAATGTTGAGTAGAAGTGAAATTATGAGCAGTTATGGGCCAGATTAAAAACCGCAAGTTTTGTCAGCATACTGATCATGTGTTAAACTGTGGGTGCGTCTTAAATCAACCACTGGACAGAATTTATTTACTGTAAACCTTTGCAGAACTTGCATATCTGCCTGAAGTTTAGCCTGCACCATAAGCAGAGGTGGGTAGTAACGAGTTACATTTACTCCGCTACATTTACTTGAGTAATTTTTGGAAAAAATGTACGAGTAGTACATTTCTTTATGAGTAGTTATACTGCACCATACTTTTTACTTTTACTTGAGTACATTTGTGACGAAGGAACGTTACTCTTACTCCACTACATTCGGCTCCACTCGACTCGTTACTTTTCTAACCATTTATTCTACACATGCAGCCGGTGGATCTATCGCATGACTGTTTCACCAATAAGATACAGCAACAATAATCACATGACTCCATTTGACCAATCAGGTCTTCAGCCGGTATTCTATAAATTCATACGCTCACTGCGCATGTGCAAACAAAAGTTTCTGCATCTTTCCCTAATTTTGCGAAACGCCCATAAATCCATGCTGCTACTAGTGGGATCATGTGGTTAGTGTACAATCTTGCGATTAGTATCGAATGCTTTTTTCATGTTTGTGTGATTATATGTTAACTTTAATTGTACATATAATGTTATTTTAACAGTCTATGAATATATAAGTATATTTCAGTGCAGAATTAATCGCCAACACGCAAAAAAATATGATGCATCCCTTGCATCATATACAGTACAAAGCATGTTACAAAGCATGTTACTGCAGTGTCTTCTCTATCTGCCAAAGCTGACACACACTTCATTACATTACGATTGAAACAGTTACTCAGTACTTGAGTAGTCTTTTCACCAAATACTTTTTACTCTTACTTGAGGATTATTTTGGATGACTCTTTACTTCTACTTGAGTAATATTATTTTGAAGTACACCTACTCTTACTTGAGTAAATGTTCTGGCTACTCTACCCACCTCTGCCCATTAGTGAAATCTAAATGTTGAGTAAATGCCATATTATGAATGGTTATGTGCTAGATTTAATAATCTACTTTAAAATAAGCTAATAATAAGCTACTTGCTCAACGTGAACAAACACCTACTTCAATAGATATTAATTAGAAAAGTTCAACTGAACATTTTTACTGGGTTTAGTTAATGTTACTGCTGAAATAACAGTGCTGAAGTGGTTTAAGTGCATTTTAAGACAAAACTCAACTTTTATCCAATCTACTTTTTCAATTTGTCATCTGTGATTCACTCTCTGATTACCGAACAGGGAGTGTATTTGGCTGATGACAAAAGGAGTACAACTTAGCGTAAACAAGGTGTAAGATTCTCAAGAAAGAGTAGACCAGAAGACGTAGCTTTAGCGGTTAGCCCTTTGTAGCGTCGATGGTAAACCCAAACGCAGAGTAACACGAGTAGGCAGGATAACCACGCGATTGTTTTAAGGACTCTCTCGAATGGGGAGCAAGGGATAAACACAATTTAACCCGCGTCCTATAAACACACACTCAATCTGAAAGCAAACCCAAGAAGGTGAGTACTCACGAATCGGCGAAAGTCTCTGAGGCGACATGGGCGAACTCAATGACTGTCTCCTTTTATGCTTCCTGGTTCGCGACCGTATTACTTCCAGGTCCTAGTGCCGGTCGAGGACCGAGTGTGCATGACACACAAGTTCAATAACTTCACAGTAGGCAGGAGACGTGGATGAAATATAAAAAATTTTATTAATACAATTATTTAACACACACTAAAAACAAAATAAACCAAAAAGAAACCCCAGTTCAAACAAGAAAATGCAAAATACAGGAGAAGAAAGAAATTAATGAAAAACCTGATTGAAATGTATATATTATTGGGTAAAACAAAATAAAAAGAAGAATACAGACCGAGCTGAGGTTCACTGGGCGTGATGCAACGCAGGCAACAGCCAATCAGCCTTTAAATAGGGAGGTGCCTTGCTCTGATGGGTCAACACTGCTGTCACTCACCTAAACCCACTGCATATACATAATGCCTCTAAATAGTATGCCCTCCACAGTGAGAAGTCTGAATGATTTAAAGTAACATTAACTGAACGTCATTTCAATTACTTCTTCAGAAATCAATATTAGCCATTTATTTACTGCAGAATCACACTTGTGGAACAAATATCCCTATTTAGAGATTGTTTAGTAACAGAGGCAGGCAGAACAGCAAAAATATTCCTACACTACCAAAAGATCCATTTGCCAGTTGCAACAACACAAACAAATTAAAATAAATGTTCTTTGGAATGTTACCTGGGGCAAATATAAAAAAGTATGGCAGAGCTTGCCACAGCATTACTTTTATCTTTATTATTATTTCTGGTTTTAAATCCGATCCAGATTTAAAACTTACATTTGCTAAATGTAAAGTTGTAAATATGTTTTGCACTTGACCTCGACATACATTTATACATAAACCTACAGGCAAAGAAATGTCTTCATTTATCAAGCTGGATTATGAATACAGTGAAACCTCGGATTACGAGTAACGCGGTTTACGAGTGTTCCACAAGACGAGCAAAGATTTTTTAAATAAATTTTCATTTGGAAAACGAGCATTGTCTTGGTTTACCAGCACCAAGTATCATGTATCACGCATGCGCTTCTTGTTTTGACGACAATGTTTTTTCTCTCTCTTGCGCTGCGAATTGTGGGTAATCGTCTCCCCTGCTGGGTCTTAGTGCTCGTCTCTTACTGGT
>JAQMYL010000033.1:24398218-24409498 GCA_030014365.1 Clarias pachynema | reverse complement strand
AATGACATCACAGACCAACTTACGATTGTCAAAATGGATGCTTGAATAACAAATTCAAAGCTTATGGCTTATCTAATAAACTTAATGCTTAATGCTCAACTAATGAATAGAATAAAATAAAATAAATAAACACAACAACAAATTCACAACAAATACGATATGGCTCTTACACTTCATTTGAAATCATTGAAGTTTGTTTCACCGCTGTTAACATGGTAGCAGTTAAATTAGGAAAATCTTTAACACATCCTTAGTGTGACTACCGTTCAGCACACTTCAGAGAGGATGCCTGAACAAAAAAGACAATGCAGGAGGAAATGTCGGCACATGTCAAGAATCGAATAATGAAGCCAGATTCAGGTACACTAAGCAGAGCAGATAAGAGAGAGGGCAAATTAGAGAGCTCCCAGTATGTAGCTTTTACACGTATGCTCTCACTTACACACAGAAATTATGCATATCTTTCTCTTTTCCTGTAGATTTGCCAGAGGAACATTAGGTAATTTATCTTATGTTTGTTGTGTGCTGTCCTAGAATAACCTCAGGGCTTCAGCAGAACTTGATTTGACATTGATTCAGCACCACTATAGGGGCAAAAGTATGTGGACACCTGACCATCACATCCATGTGTATTTGTTTGAATATCCCACTCCAAATCTATCGACATTCATATGGTGGTGTCGGGCTCTTTGCTGCTATAACAACCACCGCTCATGTGGAAAACCTTCACATTTACCTTCCCATTTACATTTATATTTAGGCAATTGGCAGATGCCCTTATCCAGAGCGACTTACATTTTTCTCTCATTATACATCTGAGCAGTTGAGGGTTAAGGGACTTGCTCAAGGGTCCAACAGTGGCAACCTGGTGGTCGTGGGGTTTGAACCTGAGACCGTCCGAACCGTAGTCCAATGCCTTAACCACTGAGCTACTTAAAAAACATCAACTGTTATATTGAACTGCCAGCCTCCTAACACACAATCTCTGCTATCCGTTATCACTCAAATGAGGATGTGTTTCTTGTTGAGTCTGGTTCCTCTTAAGGTTTCTTCCTATTACAGTACCATCTCAGGGAGTTTTCTCAGGGAGTCGCCGTCACCCTCAGCTTGCTCATCAGACAATCTTATCATGTTGATTCATTCACATTCACACTTCATACAAACTTCAATAATATCTTTTGATTGTGTAAAGCTGTTTTGTGACAATGAAAATTATTAAAAGTGCTATACAAATAAAATTGAATTGAAATTGAATACTACAGCATGCATTCATAACATTCATAACAATGGTGTGCTTCCAAGTTCGTGGCAACATTTTGTAGTCAGCTCATGTGCAGTATGGGTGTAATGGTCAGACGCCCACATACTTTTGGTCATGTTTAGCTAGCATTAATTGCATTAATTAATTTAGCTAGCATTAATTGCGTGAAATTACTTTTTGTATTGTTTCCAAAATTGTTTTATGGCTTCATAATTATCTAGTTACCTTGGACCAGAAGTCAAGGTATAAAGTTGAAGTAAATAAATTATAATACATTATTCAAATAATACATTACTGAATACATGCCATTCCCTGCTCAAGGTTTAATTAATAAGGATTTACCAAGTTATTGTTTGAAAATAACATGCAAAAGTAAAACAGTCACTGACTAACTTTAAAGTTTCTTAAATCTGACAACTATGCTGACTGCAACACAATCTTCTCATGCTCAGTTAAGTAAGGAATAAATTCACTGAAGTGTAATCATTGCACCTGAATGTGTATTTACTACATGGAGGCTTGGCCTGGCCATTCCTCTAAGTGGATTTCTACTCTGATGGGCTGTTTGTTTATTGGAGTGGCTGTTGTTCTGGATGCACTCCATGGAGGATACAAATTGCATTATTCACGGCAAGCAGACCAGTAATGGCGCTGATGAATGATGGCCCCTGTTTCACTCCTGACAGAGAAGGTCGGGAGAAGAGCTCTATACAATTACCACTGAAATTCTGTTCAATCAAAGGAACTCTACAGCCTCAACAGGCAGTAAGAGATTCGAATTGAGCATTTAGGCTTATGTTCTTTAACAGCTGATTGTACACGTAGTTCCCAAGTGCTGTTTTTTCATTACTGAAGAAAACTTGTGACTATACAAGTAATGTTCCATTCATCAATTTCTGGTTTCAGTATTATTTGCTTGTCCATTTCTATGATTCAGCATATATACAAGATTACATGAGTCATTACCTTTGGAATAATAATCAAGCTTTGACTTTACACTCCACAAAAGTCCAATAAAACTTTTAAAACAAACATGACTTGAGTGTATTTCTTCAAAGTGTCTGACAACAATGGCCTAATATCTTTTTGTTTGGGATGGAGGCAACAAAGGGCTGAAAAAGCAAGAAATTCTTGCACATAAAAGAACATCTAGCATCAGGTCTGTACTACTATTAGCCATAAAAGGGGTGTCTTAGAGAGCCAGAATCTCTCAGACGTAAAGATGGGCTGAGGCTCTCCAATCTTTGAAAGAGTGTGTAAAAAGATTGTGGAATACTTTAAAAACAATGCTCCTCAAGTCTTTGCAAATCTCATTATCTACAGTGCACAACATCAATAAAAGATTCAGAGAAACTGGAGAAATCGCTGATAAGGCACTTTATTGTATGCACATGGTCTTCGGGCCCTCAGATGACACTCATTGGCATGTCTGTGTTATTGACATTACTAAATGGGCCCAGGAATACTTCCAGAAACCACTGCCGGTAAACACAATCTGCCATGCTACTGTATCTGCAGATGCCAACTAAAACTTTATCATGCAAAATAGGAAGCCATATGTGAACATTGTCCTGAAACGCTGTCGTGTCCTTTGGGCAAAGTGAAAGTGACTGGTTCAAAGTGAAAAAGTGTTCTATGGTCAGACAAGTCCAAATTTGACATTCTTGTTGGAAATCACGGACGCCATGTCCTCCAGGCTAAAGAGGAGGGAGACCTTCCAGTGTGTTATCAGTGTTCAGTTCAAAAGCCAGCATCTCTTATGGTATGGGTGGTGCATAAGTGCATATGGTATGGGCAACTTTCATGTTTTGGAAGGAACTATGAATTCTGAAAGGTATATAGAAAGGTAAGGAGAGCAACATATGTTCCAGGGAAGGCCTTGCGTTCAGCAGGACAACGCAAAGTTATAGTTGCAAGCAACGAAGAGCAGGGCCAAGCACCTGTGCCAACTCCACCCGGACGCACCGCACAACCTGTGTGCCTTGTGAGTAAGCTAAGGCGTCTTAAAAGCCCCAGACGCTGATGTCACTGAATATGGCATAAATTTAAGGCATTGTCATGCCTGAAGTCTTTCTGGTGCGCCCGGGCAGGTGATGGCAAGGGTGATTGGGCTGACAATCATTGCTTGAAGTCAACACATGATGTTTTAATAGTGCTGAGCCAAAAGCCCAAGCACCTGCGTCATCACCAGCTGTGTGCAACATGCAACCTGTGTGCCTATTGAGCATGTTAAAACCCCCAAAAAGCCCTGAATGCTGATGTCACTAAATGTGATGTCACTTAATATGATGTCACCCAGGAAGTTTTTAGCCACTTTTCAGCATAAGTTTAAGGAATCACCATGGCTAAACCATTTAAGATATCAAAAAATCCTATTGCAATTTTGCATCCTCAATGTTTTGACATCATATGGGCTGCGTTTGGTGGAGATCATTATGGCACAGGTACTTGGGCTGGTCATTGTTTGTGTAGTGTGTGTGTGTGTGTGTGTGTGTGTGTTTGTGTAGTATGTGTGTAGTGTGTGTGGTATGTGTGTAGTCTGTATGTGTAGTGTAGTGTAATGTGTGTCCATTGTGTGAATTTTGAAAATGTCCCAAAATATCTGACTTTGTGTTGAGCCCATGACATGCATAGTGAAAATTGTTCAGCTCGGTTACATCTAGAAGTTTATTACAACACAAGTTTTGCACTTTTTTATGGTCCTTCTGCTGCTCTTGTCACTTTTGTGAGGAGTGGGGCCCAGCAGAGTGGCTCTGTGTTTAAGTGCACACGTGATCAGCTGCTCACGCTCTCCAAACCAGTGCATCTTACCGGAGTCATGCACAAGATTCCCCCAGAGATTAGAAGGAGACGCTGAGGGTGCAGAGCCAGTACGAAGCTGAGAGGTAAGCGGAGAAAATTTAAACTGCTGGTCCCATCTGTCATCATGGGGAACGTCATCATGGGATCCTTGTGTAATAAGATGGACGAAGTGTGCGTGCTGATTCGGACCCAGAAGGAATACCGGGAGAGCAGCTTAATGTGCTTTACGGAGATGTGGCTGCATATGGACTTCTTGGATCACAGTGCCTCCATACCTGGCTTTAAACTTATTCGGGCGGACAGAGACGTGACACTCAGTGGTAAGAAGAAAGGTTGTGGGATTGCTGTGAGAGAGAGATGGTGTAATCCCAGACATGTTACAGTAAAGGAACATCTTTGCTCTCTGGATATTGAACTTTTAGCTGTGAGTATGCATTCAAATTATTTATAGAGAATTCTCCTCCACCATTTTTATCGGTGCTTACACCCCGGAGCATTTGTGACTATAACTGGTGACTTTAATCATGTCAATCTGGACTCTGCATTATCAACT
Source organism: Clarias pachynema (assembly GCA_030014365.1). Taxonomy (NCBI): domain Eukaryota; kingdom Metazoa; phylum Chordata; class Actinopteri; order Siluriformes; family Clariidae; genus Clarias; species Clarias pachynema. The sequence continues at coordinate 24,404,882 of JAQMYL010000033.1, read as the reverse complement.
TTCTACCAGTTTGTTGACTGTCACACACGGGAGTGGATCTTGTATGCTATCTTGAAAGATGCATACAAAGCCATCGCTCTCCCCCACTCGGCATTTCTGATTACAATCTGGTCTTGTTAACACCACTGTATGTCCTAGCTGTGCAAAGGCAGCCTATCTCCACAAGGAGTGTTAGAAGATGCTCACAGGAAGCCAGTGAGACCCTGCAGGACTGCTTTGAGAATACAGATTGGAATGTGCTGTGTGAACCAAAGACATCAACAAAATCATGGACTGTATTATTGATTATATCAACTTCTGCCACGTCACCATTACAACAGTACCACGTCGCTCCAACAACAGTATATTGTTATTCCAACAACAAGCCTTGGATCATCAGCAACTCGAAAGAACTGTTAAACAATAAGAAGAGAGCCTTTAGGTCTGGTGACAGGGATGAACTGAAAAGGATACAGTGGGAACTGAGGGTAAGACTGAGGGAGTGCAAGGACTCCTACTGTATCGACAGAAGCGGGAGAATAAACTTCAGCATAACGACATCAGTTATGTGTGGATGGGAATGAAGCAGATTCCTGGATTCAACGTTAATGACAGTTAGGAGGGGTGCAGCCTGGACAGAGCCAACAAGCTGACTTTGAAACCAGCACACCACCTTCACTGACTTTGACTGCTAGTCAGGTGAGAAAACAGCTGGAAAACTCAACCAAAACAAGGCTGCAGGCCCTGATGGTATTAGGATTCCAAAGTTTTGTGTTGTTCAGTTGTCTGGTATCCTGCAATACATCTTCAACCTGAGTCTGATGCAGGAAAGAATACAGGTGCTATGGAAAACATTCTGTGTAGTACCGATACCAAAGAAGGCCATCCCTTCTGGCCTCAACGATTTTAGACCAGTCCCACGGGAATACAGGAATTGGAGTATAGAGGACTTCTGGACAGCTTTGTGAAGTGGTGCACCAGAAACCATCTGCTCCTAAACATCATAAAAACCAAGGAGATGGTAGTGGACTTTAGGTGTAAAACTGTGATTAAACCTGTTAGCATCTTGAGTGAGGAGCTTGGAGTTATGGACAACTACTAGTACTTTGGTGTTCACTTGAACAGCATATTGGATTGGAGGACCAACACCAATGCTGTGTATAAGAAGGGGTTGAGCAGACTTTATTTCCTGAGGAAGCTCAGATCAGTCTGTCGTGGCTAGTGTCCTTTATAGTACTATGGTCTACTGGGGCAGCAGCATCAGTGCCAGGGATGCAAGTAAGATAAATAAAATCAACCGCAAGGTTGAACACATAATCGGACACACACTTGACAGGTTGGAGACAGTAAGGGACAACAGATCACTGAACAAACTCCTGTCAATCATGGAAAATCTATCCCACCCACTACATTATGCAATACAGGGGCAGCAGAGTTTATTCTCTAACAGACTGATCCAGCTTCCATTCCTACCATTCATCATAGCACTGTACGACTCACCTCTATGTAACAGATGACAATAACAGCTTATATACATATCCCATTATATACATATCCCATTATTCACTGTCACTTAAGACTCACATACATAAACACTGACAATTTGCACATTTCATTACTTTTTCAGGTCACTTTACACACATACATACTGTACACTGACAATTTGCACATTAAATTTCTTTTTCAGGTCACTTTGCACACACATACTGTACATACACTGACAATTTGCACATTTCATCTCTTTTTCTTATTTTGAATTGCCAGTTTGCACCCTGTTTCTTCTTCAGCAATACTATATTAATTCATTATTTATTAACTAAATAAGTAACAATTACATACATTACATCCCCACCCCTCTTTTTTCCCTCCCCCTAACTAGTGTTTGTGTAACCTGCTGCTGCTGTAACACAATAACTTCAGCATATAATGAAAAAATAATGGCAGCAGAGTTTTTGAGTGTGCTAAGACCCCCAAAAGGGCCCTCATGTTAATAAATAATAATAATAATAATAATAATAATAATAATAATAATCCTTAGAAGAACAAGAGGGCCCTCGCACATTCATGACATCAGCACTATTAAAATATCAGCATTATCAGAGCGTAGTGTTCACATTGTACTGTATGTAAAGTCTAGCTGTCTAGCTAGCAAATTTATTTTTTCTTCATGTATTTTTTTGTGATATAAATTCAGCAAAAGTTAAAATGTTAGTCTGAGTCATTAACTTTTCAAATGATGAAGGTAAGCTACTATCCAGGAAGTTGAGTTTTATAACATAAAAAGTAATAACCCAAATACAAAATCTGTTCATTCCATTTACCTGAGCTGCTGATTTCTTAATGATTTGGGTTAGCATGGTCCTTTCTCTCATGATATACTTTATGGTATATAGTATGTGGACACCTGATTAATTGATATGTTTGTTGAACACCCCATTACATATTTGGCCCCCCTTTACTGTTATAAAAACCTCCAATCTCCTTGGACCAATCTTCTCTAGACCACTAGATTTAGCAACATGGCGATTCATCCATTTAGCTTTAACAGTATTAGACCCTAATGTCAGAAGAGAAAGTCTGGCACACTGTTGGCATTTCAATATCAAAGTGTTCTGGGTGATCAAGATGAGGGCTTTGAGCAGCCGTTGTGTACCTTCACTGACATCGCTTTGTCATGCTGGAACAATTGTAAACAATAATGTATGTTACACAGTTTATTTAAATCTGTACTTAGATGAACTTGTGTGTTGTTAATAGGTAATGTATTGCTAAAGCATCTTGCTTTATGAAGTTCATAATCTCCATTGGCACAGCAGGGATATGCAGATGATTTTAGCTCAGTGTGAGCTACATTTAATGAAGTCATTTATCTCTAATCTACTGCGTGCCCCTTGCCCTAGGTGTATCAGCGAGTCTACGAAGGACACAATGTTGTTCAGATTACCAGAGGAACAATAAAATCCTTAACCTTAGGGAAGCCCAAAGGAAATAATAACCCCAATGAAATAATGGTGCTGCCTTCCTGTGTTGACAATACCAATTCAGCATGAATATCAGGCTGGATAATAACAAATATGGGCATTAATGTATGCCCTTATAAACAGAGCTTACGTTTTTTTGTAATATAAATTCAGTAAAATTTAAAATGTTAGTGTGAGTTATTAACTTTTTGAATGATGAAGGTAAGCTACTAGCCAGGAAGTTGAGTTTTATAAACAATCTGATTTTCAGCTTTAGTTCATCATCTCCATATCCGCTTTAATTTTTACGCCCACAGTTTAAACTTGCCTTAGATGACTGTTGCATACTCATACAAGTTACAAATGACTGGTGTTACATTTAACACTTATGATTTCAATGTGTGGGAGAAAGCACAGGAGAAGGTGCATGACTCAGCTGCAGAGGAGTACAAAAAAACCGATATGAGTTATTTATCTTAGTTGACTGAGTTATCTTTGTTTGGGCTTAGTTGCTCATCCTTATATTTGTCCAGTAGTTGCACTGTGTGATAAACAGACAACTGAAGTAATCTTACTTATATCTGGTAGTCTTCTCAACTCCTGTTCACCACAAATAAATTCTGCTAAGTTTAGACGTTTGTTCCTATAGCAGCTATAGCAAAATTCTACATACTTAACTTACAAATAAACAATAAAATAATGAATCAATATAAATGGGCACCAGAGGCACAGAGAGTTAGTGAACATTTATCAAGAGATGAAGCAGTGAATAAAATGTTTTTGCCCTTTTCAGCAAGATTTTTTCCCCCAATGCTGTGATTTGGGTGAAAGATACAGCAGTTGTATGCAGAATCATTTAAAATGTAATTACTTTGAAGCTGAAGCCATAAGTACGCAACACATTCGAAGAACCCTAAAGCTGTTCTATGTGCCAGGTCAAAACTCAACAAGTCAGTATTCTTAACGAAGCATTCACCATAAAATGGTTTCAGTGTAGGCAACGGATATTTATAATATACTGTACATGACTTACAAGACCCTCATGATTTGGCTGGAAGAACACAGTCACAACCAGGCTAATAACATTTACAGTGATATCTTACAGCAGCACTCACACTCACTGAAAACCACATTTGTGTAATAAATATCGTTTATCATATGGAAATCCATATGGTGGGCACTAATTTTTATGATAACCTCTTTGAACTCTTTGAATATTGTGCATGTGATATTTTTTTCAAACCATACGAACAACTTTTAAATTTTGCCAACCTTCCCGAGGAATGAGCAGAAATTGTTAATTTATATATTTATATATAAATAAAGAATATCGAATGTTTATCTTTAAAAAAAGCTGATCCACTTTAATTTAATCAGTGATATTATTATTATTTCAGGTTGAAGCCCACATCTGACTGTCTTATTGTACGGCAGAACTCTCAGCCTAACTTATCAATACAAAGAAATAAACTTTTGTAAGGTTGAGTATCTTACACCTTGTTTACATTGAATCAGTTGGAGTGAAAAGCAGAGTGAGAAATTGAAAAAGTAGATCACATAAAGACATTATGTCTTAAAAAGACTCCAGCGAGTTAAAATTCACTTATATCACTTCAGCACTGTTATTTCAAAAGTGAAAACATTAAGTAATTCCAGTAAAAAATTCATTTTAGCTTTTCTAATTAATATCTGCTGGTGCAGATGTTTGTTTACATTGAATAATTAACTTATTTAGTCGCTTATCTCTAATAATTATATTATTAAATCCAGCACATAACTGTTCATACCATCACTTTTACACAACATTTTGATTTTAGCACATAACAATGTGCTCTCAGTTTGGGTATTTTACATGCCATCACCTCGTTTTGCTGCGGATATGTTTTCTTTAACAACCCATGTTTTATCTCATAATGGTGCTTCGCATCACTGCTTTTTATTAGAGCCACTGTTTCAGAACATATGAGACAAATTGGTTTTAACCTTCTCGCAGGAAGGATTAAGTTACTTTGACCTGTCCATCCATCTTTGAAGGTTCTGTTTTCATAGTCTACTTGCCTTTTTTTGGAGTAAGCCATGCGGTGTCATGTTCTGGTTTATGTTTTATGAGTATTTGAGCACTTTGTAGGTGCATTACGGTCATTTCTGTGTCATCCGCATTCTCTGTGTATACACGGTAAACCATAGCGTTAATTGCCTCTGTTAAGTGAAGCGTATAGGCATGCCCACCTAGTGGGTAAAGACATACAGACAGACAAACTGACAAATTTTTTTCTGAGACTGGTTTCTGGTCCTCCAATAAATGAAACATAAAGATATCATTTAAAGAGCGGGTTCTGACCAATGTACAGACAAAAACATTCTTTTATTTACAGTACAGTATATAACTATTATGAATGCTTTCTGTAAGAAAATTCCAAAGACAATGAGCAGTGCGGCTAAAGAGGAGTAAAGAGAAGCCTTGATAAGGAAAACCAGAGTGTGAAAGGGAGGTGTAAAAAAAAAAAAAAAAAAAAGCAATTTAAGTTTTTTTTCCTGAATTAACATTAAATACACTGTAACTTTTCTTAAACATTGTTAAACATTATAAGTGGAGATCTTAGTCCAGGGAAGCTCCACTTAATATTAAATGTAAAGGTGAGTCTAAGCATTGCTTTTCCACAGAAAACATTATAAGATTTCTGTACTTAAAATCATTCCAATAACTATGAGTTAACCAATTACATAAAAATGATGGACCATTTCAGACATTTTGTCAGGGACTGTCTTTGGTTTCATCTAATATTCAGCATATTAGCATCCTACTGTGAAGGAAATTAAAGATGTGAGTGGAGAACACATGCTGTGGACACTTATCTTACAGGATCCATACCTGATAAGCCTTTAATCTATTACCTCTCATCACAGCAGTCAGACTTCTGAGGTCTCATCCTCTTAACATGCTTTCACTGTCCAAATATTGGCCCATGTCTATGTGTCCCCATTCATACACATGCAAAAAGTGTGGCTGTTAATTAACTCAGGACTGTGGTTTTATGCTTGCAGATTATTTTATTCTATTTCCATTTTTTCTCCCAATTTGGTCATTATGCCAATCCCCACCTAACTGGCTCCCCTCTCTTGCACCCCAGCTACAATCCAAGAAGAGTAAAGTCTATGTTTATTCAAGACTAGTGAAGCCAGCCAAATTCATCTTTTCTAACTGCTGCTTCAACTGCATAACAGGGCAGCTGAAAATGCTGGAGGAAAACACTAAACGACTTTCTTGCATATACATACGCTTCTCAACATTTAAGCTTAGAGAGAGAGGAGAGAGCAGTGGCATGCTACACACCCGAACAGCACGGCCAGTTTACTTCTCTTGGATCCCCAAACATGGTTGACTGAGGGATGATTATGACTTCTGATGAAATGGCCCCATAACATGTCCAACCATAGCAATGTGTTTTTTTGACTTTATAAGTTAACAATTTGGTGATAACAAATCTCATAGTAGAAATCAATGCAGCAGAAGCAAGCCAATGTTATACAGTGGAACCTCGGATTACGAGCATAATTCGTTCCGGAAGTGGGCTCGTATTCCAAAACACTTGTAAACCAAATGTCATTTTCCCATAGGAAATAATGGAAACTTAAATTATTCGTTCTACAGCCCAAAAAAATAAATGCATAAAAATAATGAATACAAAATATAAAGTAAAAATAAAACAAATTAACCTGCACTT
>JAQMYL010000033.1:24364149-24377269 GCA_030014365.1 Clarias pachynema | reverse complement strand
TGCTTGGTGGGTTTCCTCCAGGTACTCCGGTTTCCTCCCACAGTCCAAAGATATGCAGGTTAGGCTAATTGGCATTCGTAAATTGACCGTAGTGTGAGTGTGTATATGTGAGTGTGCCCTGTAATGGATTGGCACCCTGTCCAGGGTGTGCCTCATGCCCTAAGCCTCCTGAGATAGGCTCCAGGTATAGAAGATGAGTGAGTAAGTGAGCGAGTTTACCTGGACAGCTTTTTGAAATGATATCATAAGTAAATGATGACCCCTTTCTTTGTAATGTCAAGCAAACCACTCAGGCATACTGTTTTTCTTTTCATGTTCTGCCTATATCAGGAAATCACAATCAACAGCTAATGTGTTCAGCTCTATAGAACTATAAAATTAGAATCTTTGTCACACTTTAAACTCATTCTTATATGCGGAATTGCAAATGCTATTTTTTCTGTTTAAGTACTGTGTTAATGATTTTGTTTTTCTCCCTCATATAAATAAACATCACATACATTATTTGGAAACTATAAAAAATACTTTAAAAGGTTAAAGAAAATTTCCTTTGGATAAACAAGCCATAATGTCCATGTTCAAATGGTAAAAAGGCATTAGACTGTTCAAAAAGTTTTTAGAAAATTCTGTAAAACACATATTTGCACATTAAGAAAAAGAAAATAAAAAATGTTCCTATTCTATTAACGCACTAAATAGTCTAAGTATACTCAATATACCCTCTTGGACAGTGCTTGGGTCACAGTAATGGTACTGAATGACATGGGTTACATATTATATTAAGAAAGGTTTCCAATATGCATCCTGCTGAGATCCTTAATCTCTACTCCAAACCATATCCCATCTAATCTACCACAAGTATTGAATATGTTTTTCCAGGGGATTCTGACCTTTTTATGACCCATTCTAAAAGGAATCTGGCATATTGTTTCCTCCAGTGAACCAGGATAAGAAAGGTTGTTGGGAAACTGGATTCTAGAAGGCCTAGGGGGTGAAAAGACAAAAGAAGTTCCAGGTATACCAAGGGCGAAAATTATATGAATCCCCATTCCAGTCTCTACAAAAAACAACAAGGGACAGATTGTTTAATTCTTTCTAGCTGCTCAATAAAATCTGGATGATGGCCTGAGGTGAGACTAACAGACCATATTTTTGCCCAACTTAATGTTTTATGAAGATGAAAACTTGAAAAGTGCTTTCGCTTTATGCTGTTTGAGACATTTGTTTACTTAATAAAGTAAACAAAGACTTGCAAGAGCATCACTTAAACAGAATGAAAGTGGTAACACTGCTAGAAATTTTGCAGGAAATGCAAAAAAGTTCTTCAAATCAGATGAAATCAAAGCAGATTCATCTAACATCACTTTTTATTTTTAACAATGAAAATTCTATTTGCAGAAAAATCTTGTTCAGATACAACTGAATATGAAGACATATCAAATTTCTTTTTAAGGAAGCAAGAAGTATTATGAACTGATTAAAAATAAATAATGATAAAAAAAAAAGTTTGAGTTTTATTATTTAAAAAGAATTGTGTTTGTTTTTGTTTTGAGTCTAATTGGCAGTAAATTGGTAATAGGAAATAGTTTTGAGCTTTGTTGCACACAAGCCCTTCATAATTACAAAAATTGTTGAAGATAATGAGAGACATTATAAGTAATACTAAAACTACAGGATCATTACCCTCCTCCAATAGCAGTTTAAATTTTATTTCAGTACCAATTTGGTTGGGTAGACAGTACCCTATTAGAGTACATCTGTGTAACCTTTGTTTCAGCATTGTTTACTCCATATATACTGTGCTCCCATAAGGTTACAATGGGCTTTTGTCAAACTGTGAACAGGGCATAGCCAACATAGCCAGATGTAGGAAACCATAGCATACAGTAGCACAGCATAGCCAGATGTTCCTGCACACATGTACTTTATACTGTATACAAGTGCAAATGCATGTCTTTGTTGTCTTTTTTTAAATTTTTTTTTTACACAAAGTGGTTATTCAGTCTTGCGTGTTATAGTACACTGTTAGATTTTCTTTCAAAAAAAAAATCTGTGAAGTGCATCATTGTTCTTAAATGCAGCAAAACCAGTGCTAGTGATAGTTTAAAGCTTCCAAAGAAAGAACATACTGTATAGTGATTTTAAAAAAAAAACATTAGTTAAACACAACCTCATGTGCCTGAGTAAAACAATTAAATCCAAAATAATGTTTATCATGTTTTGAAGGGAAACTGTTTAAGTGCATATGTTATATTAGATGTGTACATAAGGATCAGTAGTATTCTTCCTGTTCAGTTTTCTTTTGAAAATATTACTGTGAAGTGCATCATGGCTCCCAAATGCAGCAAACCATTCAATAAATGTTCAAAGACCACTAATTAATACCAGATGCAAAATGTGCACATCTTATCTTTAAGACGGGATGCAATAAGATTATTTTATGTTTTAAAGATTTTTAAGCTTTGCTTTAAACAATAGCTGGTAATCCTGATAGAGGGAAGTGACATTGGTGCAGAGTACAGCAGCTGTTTGGACAAAAACAACAATGACTTAAAAGATTCAGACACAGACTAACATGTGCCTGCTTCCCTACTAGACTCAGTGGGTAAGAGGCATGTGGAGAAGGATGTGGAGGAGGTGGAGGAGGAGGTGGAGGATTTCAGCAGGTTTATCCGATTTCAAGATGACTGGAAAATGTAGAACTATCACCCATGCCATAAGAGCCAGGATCTCCACAAGCCAGGGTAACGATTGACCTGCCTCACAATTCAAGGTGTATTATACTTTTTCACTGAGGAGCTGTGGTAAATGGAGCAAAACCAGAGCAAAGCTAAAGTGAAGCACATTCCAGCATCAAGTAGACACCTGTTACTGTGAAGGAAATGAAAGCTTTGATTGGGATATGTGACACAATAGGGCTTCTCTGTCTGCCAGCAAGGACAGATTGGTAAAAGAAGGAGTGGCTTTTCCAGAATAGTTTGGAAGTCCACATCTATGGCAAGGGACAGATTTCCAGTGTTCTGTGAGTGATAATAATAATAATAATAATAATAATGCAATAATATTGTGCATTTTCAGATATCTCCCTCTACAAAATAACCAAGCTCATGACATAAACTGCTCTGAAAAGCTGTGAAAACTAATATTTCCCCTGTACCCCAGTACATTTCATTCAATCTCTTAGGTGAATGAAACTTGGTGACTTTGTGTCAATTGAATCTCCCTCTATTCATGTTAACAGAAAGAATCTCTAAAAATGCAGCAAGTTCCCTTAGGTAACCATAAATAAAACTACCTTAAAAGAATAACCCAGAGGTCCCATAAAGGGGGTAAGTAAAGATGAACCCCAGGGCCACTGACTGGGGCACCTAAAATGCAGTTGAAAAGTGTTGACATGGCCATGTTTGGGGGGCTAGTATATTCACGGGGCCTAGAATCTCTACCGGTGCACTTCGAACAACCTCAATTCTCCAGTTTGGCAAGACACAAGGTCTGTCAAGGTACTGTCTATTTACCATGATTCCTATGAGAAAGGGTCAGTGAAGTGGAGAAAGCAACAGTGCAGTCAGACTGAGGTTGTAGTGCCAGCATGCCTTCACGAATACCAAATAATGGGTAGTATTAATTGCATAATTTCTAAATAAAAAATGCTAAAGAAATCTCTTCTTGGTTGTCTAATGCTACAATGCAGGCTGTTTAATGCTACAGTGCATTGCTTCAAGGTGTGCTGGAGGAAGGACATTCAAACCAAGTACAAGAGTGGCTGCGATGAGTGGCAGGAACAAGAACACTCCTCAACCAACAGTACCTGAGGGAGCCACATCTGAGACTGTAAGAAACTCTTTCAGATGACTTCACACTGCCAAGAAGTGACACTGATGCTTGTGCCAGTGCCACTGTTTACGGCAGCAGAAAGTACAACAAGGCTATACATATTGAGTGCTTTGCCAACCACATTCACTGACACCTTTAGTGACATAATCATGATGCCAAACACAGCGTCTTTACACTGACAAAACAGTGGTATATAGTTGCACTACCAAAAAACATGAAATATGAATACATGGCTGGAACAACAAGTGTTCAGTTCAGTCTTTATTACTGTTAATTAAAAAAAAATTAACATTAAAGGAAAAGCAATAATTTACAATAAATTGCAATAGTTCTCAATTTGTTTTCATTTCTTCTTTTTATCTGCTTCAGAACCTGAGAAAGTGAGGTTTTAATGAACATTGATTTTTTTTTTTTAACGCAGGTTAAAGGAAATTTGTTTTCAAACAATGCTTCAACTTTAGAATACTGTTAGGCGCTTTAGGTCTTTATGGATTAAGTAGCACTAGTAAGTTTCAAGTGAATTTCCATGAATTTACTGAATTTCCTTATGGCGTGGGACAAGTAAACCACAAGCATCACCGTCAAGATGATTTATCTTTAGAATGGTGATTAGACACTTCTCTGCTTACATCCACCCTTTTTCCTTTCTGATCAATTAAAGGTCAAAATTATCCATTCTTTTTTTTTCACAGGGGCTAGACACAAATTTGTGGACAAATAAACCACACCTAAGTGGCTTTCTAGTAGCAGTTTCCTTGACCTTATACAAATTCCACCAAACCCATAGATGCCTTTGTTTCTTCTCATGTTTGAAGTATGTTGTGTTTATTTTCATTGCTCAGAAGATGGGGAAAGCTTGAAAAGGAAGACTCACAGTGGCAGTTAGCTGGAATGCAGGATGGTGTAAGCCAGGCACGGACTTTGCAAATTTTCCTGGTGGGCCAGGCCAGTCTGCCTTTATGCCAACTCTAGCTACCCAGAGGTTCACAAATAAAAGTATCTAGCACTCATTAAAAGTATTGAACACCCAATGATAAAACATGGATAGAAAAAGAAAACCCGGCAAGGCAAAAAAAGGTCAGCCAAAAAAGAAAAAAACTTTTCCTGGATGAGGGCAAAAAACTTTTACAAAGATAAATAATTGATTTAAGCAGTGTGCTTATAATGTTGAGTACAGTGGTGATGAGAAAGAATCATCAAAGAGGAATGAGAAGGAAAAAGGTGGTGTGTCATGCTTACATGCTATGTGCTGTGAACTAGCTAAATAAACTAATTAAAGAACAAAACTTAATCGGTTAATCGGTTAATCTGACCATTTTAAAGTGTATGCTAAATGAATTTAAATGGATAAAAAAATGTTAGACAAAGATTCTCCAATTTAATATATAATTGTCTAAATTTGATTTCTGTTCAAGGGGAAAGGTCTAAAAGTCAAGGGCAAAAAATAATCAGTGATGAGCAAATGACTTACTAAACTTGCTTGTAACTTACATGCAACATACAAGTCAGTCTGAGACAAAATATATTTAAGCCTAGGTTCAAATGTTCCAAGCTAGTGCAAAAGAAATGGCACTGTTTGCCTGCAAATGGTTGCTTGTGAACCTAAGAAGCTTCAACTTTGACAGCAAAGTTTACAGGTTCACCTTGTAGTTTTAAAAGACATTTTACATAGAAGAGAAAAGTCTTCATTCACTGATCTTCACACCTAAACAACCTAAAAGCAAAGTGTCTTTGTTTTCATGCCTGAATAAACTGACCTTAAAGGCAACACAAGAAGACACTGTAATATCACAATGGTTTTGAAGTAAAAAGTTACATTGTGCTCTAAGACAGTCAAAGCACATAGCAGCCTAGTGTGAGAAATTGCAATGTCTGCCTTCAATTAGCTGTCTAAACCTTGGCATTAAAAGTATGGTCACTAGATAGAGACACTGACCTTTTCTGTGCACATTTGGATAGTGGAATCCTCACTGCATTGGCACCTTAATGTACAATGACAGAAAATGATGAAGTCTGACTTTTCCATGCCTTCTAAAAAATTACAATTTATTGATTTCTTTTTTTCTAAATTAGGAAACATAGACTTCATTGCATTGTGCTATTGCATTCCTAATACAAGGTGTGGGCTGGATCCAGATTGACTTGCTGTGGGGTCCAGATCTGCATTAGAGTCCAAACTTTGAGAAGCCTTGCTGTAAGGGTTATACTATTCGATATACAGCTCAGTAATAAAAAACAATATTTGTTATATATTTAACAATGAAATTTTACAGTGTAAGCAAACAAGTGATATTTTCAAGAAAGGGAAAAGATGGTTGTGGTGGAGGGAGCAAAGATCCACTTAGAGGTGAACTATCAAATGTTATTGTGTGATAGAAGTTAGGTTAAAGTGAATCATTAATATGATTAGATTGGTATACTTCATTCAAGAATGTATTGCAAGTATGTTGAATAAAAAAACATTTATGTATTTCTCTATATAAAGGTTGTACTAGTCATCATGCATTCAGTGCATAAAAACAAATAAACCTCAGTCACACAGGAAATGTTTTGGTGACATCTTTACAGGAGCAGCTGTGTGTGATGACCAGCCAGTGCCTTTGAAAAAAAGGAGTTAAAAATGTTATTAAAGCATAGATGTTTAAAATCATATGCTCTTACACCTTGAATAAAATGTGTTACTGTTCATCTGAAATATTCAGATGCAGAGTCAGAAAGGGAGAGTTTATATAGTGTGAATACAATGCGCTCCTGTTGTTCTTGAGAGTCTGCTGGTTCTAATTTAGTTGTGCATTTAAATACTGCTGACTATTTTGCAATATCGGCGTCATATTTATGTATCATTACACTAAGTAAGTTTTGATTTTTTTTTTTCTTTCTGTACACAAAAACATCAGGAAAAACAACTTGGAAAATTATAATAAAATATATATTTGCACTAATTAATTGAAATTGTTGATTTTTAAATGTGTCAGTTCAAATTTGGTTTATTAAATTGACACCAAATTCCTGGGCTGCTTTTTGTTGTTAGTCTACCTCTCTGGGGCCTCCCCAAAAATGCTCATGGGTGGCTTATGGGTGGATTATGGGAAAATCCCATTTAAGTAGCAAGATAAACTCAGCAAGGATTTTCTTACTTGTGTTTCTTTGGACAATGAGACTTTCTGCCTATAGCTGTGCTGGACCTGTGCTGGGCCAAACCATAATGAACTGGTGCCACTCCCTCTCCCCACACCTCTAAATGGCACTATAGCATATATTCTTCAGGGAGGTGAGGGGCATTTGATGCTGTCATATGGAGCTGGAATATTCAGGAATCATGTTTGCAGGAAGCAGATTGCATTGAATGCCAGCATTTAAATTTTGGCAGGTTACTCTCTGTTTGCCTGCTGCATTCTCTTTGTAGTCTACCTTTCTGTCATGGCATTTACGTAATGAGGTTGCAAGTTCAAGCTTCATTTTATTATAAACATATGCTGAGTGATAATGTGAGTAAAATCGCAATCTAACATAACAGATGCCAGACAAAGTCATCTGAAAAAAAAAAAACATAAATACCCACACAAACTAGGAAACAATTAAAGCAGGTGGCATGATTACAATCATTTGCTTCTGACTCAAAGGGGATGAAAGGAGCTGTAGTTCAGTGCTTCCATTGCACGTTCCTAAAATTTCCTCAGAAGAAGCATATGGTAATCCCGTAGAGCAATGTACTCACTTGCTCGCACACTCACTCACTCACTCACTCACTCACTCACTCACTCGCATCACTACCACTTATCCTATTAATCCAATTAATCTGTATGGCTTTGGACAGAGTACACAGAGGAGCATGGGGAGAACATGCAAACTCCACACACACTGACCCGAGGCCGGATTTGAATCCTGAAGGTGTGAGGCTATTTTTGCTTATCACTACACCCCATCCTACCTCTAAAACAAATTAAATAAGGTACAGTAAATCATTTCATACAGTATGAACAAAGGTCATTGACACCCTGAAGCATGAAATGCTGCTTTTGTTAAGGAAATGGTTTAATAAAAATTTTGAAATAGATGCATTATACTCAATTTTATTGAAGTTTTATGGTTTCTCTAGGCTGTGGTGCAGATGTCTGTAATAAAATGATGCAACTAAATATAAACTGTATTCAATTACTACAAAAATAAAGGTATAGTAGATTCTAATGTGAGAGATACTAATGAATTGAGTGCTTACCCTCTATTTCGGACATAAAATTTATCACCTTCTAAAAGTTATTGAATGAAATTGCAGTACCAGTCAGGCTTGAACACAACCCATCTTGAATATATAAAGCAGAAGGTCTTTCCCAAAATACACTCAGCTTATTAATAAACTCTCCACTGTTGTCCTCACACCACTTTTCTTGACAGATGTTTGGTACAGATGGTCCGCTAAATGGTTCTTCTGCTCTCTTGCAAATGAATAAAACTTTAGAATACTAAGTATTTCTTATTGTTCAACATTTTTAAGTCTCTCTTATCATGTTATAACTGTTAATGATATGGTGCTTTAACCTACATGTAAAAACTAAATTTCTATTATTTTATTTATCCACACAATGTGTGAATTTATGTTTCTATTATGTACACCAAGAATGTTTTACTTTCTTCACAAAGTTTAGTGGCAAGTGGTCTACTCCTGTCCTTCTGAATGTCCTTGGCCGTGTTATATGAAAAGCGATTTTATATTCCTAGACTGCAACAAAATCATGTATATTCAGAAGATGTTTGGTAATTCCATGATTTGAACCAGGCACGCATTAAGCTTGTATCCCTAATAACTGAGAAACAGAAAATTAAAATTTTGGAGGCAGCAGAGAGTCCTAGCCCCAGTGTTAGCAAGTAAAGAAAATGAAACAACATACAGTTTTATCAGTTTACTTTAGGTAACCTTGGGTTCAGGTGATCACATAAACATTTGTGAAGGTTGTGTAAACACATTGGTCTCTGGTACCTTCTCTTTCATTTATTTCATTCAAGTGACTTGTGTTACTAAAATGTCCATTATACTGTTTAACAAAAGCTTAATAGCAACATTCACATTATCACCCTGAAATGACTCAAATCAGATTTTTTCGCCTAATGTAGGCGAAGAAGGGTACAGTAGAGTACTGACATTGCTGACATTGTCAGTCAGCACTGGGAGCGCAGTGATTTCATTTCCACAATGGTGGACAGTGGAGAAAGTAGTCAGTGGAGGGAAAGTGAAATCTGTGGTTTGGTAGATATTTGGGGCAACTGGTCTGTCTGACAAAAACTGAAGGCAATCTAGAGAAATAGAGCAGTGTTTGAAATATTTCATACATCAAAAGACATATCGATGTGCAGATGTGTGCCATTTCGGGGGGACAAATGTGTCCATATTAGAGTCAGATAAATGTCTCTTGTAATTATGAATGTGAACTGTCATTACATGCAAAAGTAATACATGATTTCCATTCATTTCCTTATACATTTTATGGTATGTTTTCTTTAGGAATTTTGTAATTTTGCAGCTTCAGTCACATTTCTATAAACATAAACATGCAGCAGTTTCTCATGCCCTGCTGTGCAAATCTGTATAGTCTGTATAGTCTGATGTAACAGGTCTGTTTGGTTCCCCACTAATGTTGCTTCACTTTCCTCACACACCCATCTCTTCAGCAAGGTAAGTGATTTGTAGTCTAGCTTGCATAGCAAGCCAAGGATGCAGACACCCTTTTAAAAAGTTTTTCCAATGTAATTGTTTTTAATTGAACATTTTCCCTTGATTTCCATTATAGCCCAGCAATATTTCAGTATAGTTTACAGTATTTTGTACTCTATATATTACTGCATTTACTAAAAAAAAATAATAATGTTTTACAGTTGTTTACTTAAATTGTCCTTTTGTGAACCCCTGGTTGCCAGTTTTTTACGGGGTGGGGCTTGTGGTGTTATCTGCTGTGAATAATGTTAAAATGTCTGCAGCATTCTAAATATTTATATGTGAGGGAAGAACATAGTGAACAGGTATGGGCGTTTTCTCTCACACACACACACATACAGTACACACATACACATATACACAGTCAATACAGTATACAGGGCATAATCATATATCTAACTATTCCTTCATATGACAGATGGAAAGACCAGAAATACCAAGATGAAAGAAGCATAGTCAGTGAACGGCTACAAGAGAGAGAGTTGGCTCTGTGCTGTGCTCTAATTGGAGACATTATAGATGACAGTCAGACACTAGTCTAGTCATGAGCAGAATGCCAATTTGGTAATTAGAGGACCACAGTAGCTGAGCTATTAAAATAAATAATGTTCATTTCTCAAAGCACAATGTTGTAATTCAATGACAAGTTTTAATTTGTAGTCTGCATGTCTGTCTATACGATCATCATAGGTTAATTTACATGGAATTAAACTGAACTAAGACACTTTGGTTAGTCAACTACCGCAGAAGCTCAAAAGAAATTAAATTTAGCCAATTACAGGATAAATTATACAAAGTATTCACAAAAGCTGAAAATACATAAGCATTTAAAATAATCAAATAGTTTAATATCTATAATCAGCAGATAATGAATATAATGTTTCTTTATTTTTCCTTTCTTTTCTTTTTTTAATCCACATGGTTACATTGTTTAGAAGGTTTGCTTCTTAAACATTCTTCCTTTTTGCAGCAAATGCTTAAATGCTTTTCAACATTAAGCCATACTTTAGTACGGGCAAATTGTAAGAGTTTCTTCCAATTTGCCATGTAATTATGAGCTTTGACTTAATAGCAGCAAACACTTTTTCTCCAATAAGCACCCCCATTGCCACTGGCTGCTAGCTAGTTTGCCATCCAAGAACATAAAGGCATTCAGTTTGGGGACTTGAAAAGACACTGTAATTACCTACTGCTTTGATTACCTTTCGGTTGGAGCATTTGGGCTGTCGGTTCAATACCTATTACTTTGCACATGCTTGTGATGGCTCTAGTTCCATTCACAGTAAAGGGTGAAGATTAAAGAGGACAATAGTTATAGTTTTCTCTGTCTGCTGAATGCTTTAAAAATCTATTGATTGTGGCTGTAGAGAATGAACCTACCTAGCAAGATTTAGTTTCTTGAAATGTTAGGGGTCCTTTTTAAATAAACACAGCAAAAAAGTACTCTATCTATCTATATATATATATATATATATATATATATATATATATATATATATATATATATATATGGCATTAACATTTGCAGGAAAATTGATGTTTCCATGTTTTTTTATTAAATATTACTAAAAAAAAAAGAGAGAGCGCATAGTATTTACAAAACCCTATATGGCTAAGAAATGCTTACAGTTTTCTGAATATTTTCAGTATTTATTATTCTTAGGAATATCCTAATTGTAATGTGCCCAGGCTTTCCAGCTTTCCTACTTCTCCCCAAAGCGTACACAACACCCTCTGCAAAGTGAACCCCGTGCCCTACCTCATCACCATACTAACACCAGACCGTCCTTTACTCCTTATCATCAGAACTCCATAAAGGACTCACCCATTCACCAGCTCAATGCACAGCATTGCAGCATTCCTCTGAGCTCCTGTTCCATCACTCTACCTATCTCTATGCTACTATTTTACTTGCTGTTATGTCTTATAGTTTTCCCCATTTTATTTAGCTTAGCTCTGTTGATTATTTATCCTGTTAAAGGTCTTTTTTGACTTGTTCTAACATTAGCTTTGTTGTTGTTTCTTTTCGTTGTCAATATTTTGTGGCTCATCCTAGTTATTAAATCACTAAAGCAGATTTTATTGAATATAAGCTATATATACCTATAAGAAAAGGTGCTGATCAGTAGCAGCTGGACTTGCTTTAAGTTTCTGAAGACATTTTATCTCTTATTCGAAAGGTATCATCAGTTCTAACTATCTGGCTTCCATTGTATATAAACTCTGTGTAATCATTACTGTAGGTTGTTGACACACTAATGGTGACCTATGGGTGGTTGCTGCACCCATGTGTGTCATTAGGATCATTTAAGTCAAAGTATGAATGACTGTGAAACAAACTTGGGAGTGATGAAGAAACTGCATTGTAAGTGGATGGTAAGTGATGTTTTAGGCCACTTTCTGTGGACAGTAACATTAAGTTTACAACAACAGGCAGCCTTCAGTTCTGAAAAATGGGTACAGCATGGAAGTGCCAAAATGTGCAACTACTCATATTAACAGTAGAAGCTGGTTCAAAGGTGGGTCAATCCAAATCGACCCCCCCCATTGACCTCTCAGTTGTGTAGTTCTTGCATATAATATAGTTTGCCTTGCAAAGTAAGGTTAGCATATAAATTGACATAAGCGACCTTTAGTACCTCTAGCATTTTAGTTAAGCTAATAGCTTGAGGTAGTAGGCATGTTCTAACCATCAGCCAGGTTCTGCTTGTTTCACCCATTTGTCTATGTATGGATTATTTGGGGTTTAGACAGAGTCAGCTTCTGCAGTGGTGATGGCAATGACCAGGTCCCAGTTTCTCGAAAGCTTCTTATCACTAAGTATTTCTTAAGTTGTACCTTAACCTCTCTCTTAACGTTATGGCGCATTTCCCGAAACGTTCGTACACTAAGTATCTCTTAGCTAAGTCACACGTTCGTAAGGTTGGTCTGGACCAACCTTAACTCATACTTAGCGTAGTTTCAGCTCAAGATGCTAGTCACCGCAACTGTGCAGCAGTCTTTATAAATCAGCGGCGTATGGAAGCACATTATGGCACAGTATCAAAGTCGTATTATTGATGGAATATACTGTAGGCCTGTTTAAGAATTTTATATTATTTGATATCAGAACTAATAGAGTGACTATTAATTAGCCTATTTCATAATGTGACTAATGCATTAAAGTTGGCCTTCACTTTTAATATGAAACAGGTGGTAAACAGTTTGGGAGCGATACAGCGTGTTGTTGTGCTAAACCGAAGACGGCGCCGTCCACGGAGCCGTGTGGTTCATGTACATTTTTCCTTTAGGCAAAACTTCAGCTCTTTTCATATTTTTCGTGAGGTGGCTATTTAAAAAAAAAAAGGTTTCGCCTTCCAAAGCAACAGATTATGGAGATTCTTGAGCTGCTCAGACCTGCACTTGCAAGGCCAACGCGTCATACTTACACTCTACGTCCCATGTCCAGCTGCTTGCTGCTTTTTGTTTAAAATATGTTTCGTTGATCATTAGCCATCACTCATGACTGGATGGACTTTTCTTTTGACACGTTTTATTTTATGATGAAATTTGATTTAGTTAAATGAGAAAATAAAC
>JAQMYL010000033.1:24323152-24342439 GCA_030014365.1 Clarias pachynema | reverse complement strand
AGCTGACTTTCCAGTTCAGTCTTCCTCAAAAATAACATTCCTTGATCAGTGACTCACCATTCTAAAAGACTCTTAACACTGTCTTCTACTGTCCCTAGATCTTGTAGCTGTGCTGTGCCCCTATCTAGCCTCTCATGCATATATTTCCTGCACGAGAGCAATACATGCGCGACAGTGTCACATTCCTGGCATTCCTCACTGGAATGTCCCGCTGGGTGTTTACCTACTTAAAATACAGTGTTATTAAGGTTGCTGTGTCCAGTTCTTAGGCTGCTATGTTCTATATTGATTGATAATTCCTCTTTCAGATTTCCCCCCTCCATATCACATCTACTTTGTTCTGTATTGAATGCAAATATCTCACTTTTGGTTGATTATCGCACTTCTGTTGCCATTGTTGTTTTGCTTTTCTCCACACCATACCTTTCCCCTCTGACTTTGACAATTTGATATTCACCTCAACATCCTGCTGCTCTAACAGTCTGCTCATTCATTTCACTGGAAACCCGAATTGGCTAGGACCCACAGAAGAGAGAGACATTTTTCCCTTGTATAATTATTCTTGATCTAGCTAACAAGATGGTGCCTTCTGGTTTCTCATACGAGGCCATTGGGTTCTCATGAAGCCCATTTGTGATGTAAATGGCGTTACATTAATATCCACTAGATGTCGCCAAACACGATTAATCTTGTCCTGACAACCCATTATCTGTACAAGAAGAAAAGTAAACCGGAAGAAACAACCACGGGAGCTAAGCGTGATTTTGTGTGCACTGGTTTTACTTCACAGAATGCAGGAACTGCGTTTGATAGTTTTTTAAGTGCTTGATTACATATACACGCCTGTTTTCGCGGACTGTTTCAGCGATAGGTCTATCTAGTGTAATGTAAAAATGTTAGAATAAACATCTTTTGCTAAATTAAAGTCAGTGTAAATGTGAAGCCATAAGGATTTCCTGTAACGCTAGATTGTTATGGATCAGGTAAATGGTGGAGGAGTTGGGTCGGCGGCCCCTGTGTTTCCCCATCAGTCCACAGAGTCATCCGAAAGGATTTTGTCAGAAGAAGAAGTGGAGAAACTGAAGAAAGACCAGGTTTTGGTGTCAGACTTTAAGCAGCAGAAGTTGGAGATTGATGCTCAAAAAAACTGGGACTTATTTTACAAAAGGAATACCACAAACTTTTTTAAAGACAGGCACTGGACAACGAGGGAATTTGAGGAGCTTAAAGCTTGCAGAGAGGTGAGTTGTTGAAGCTCCAGTGTTTTATCTTTTTCATTAATAAGTATTGGTTGACTGGTCTGTTTGGCCTTTCAGTTTGAGTCCCAGAGGCTGGTGATGCTGGAGGCTGGATGTGGAGTTGGTAATTGCATCTTTCCTTTGTTGGAAGAAGATCTCAACATCTTTATCTACGCATGTGACTTTTCACCTCGAGCTGTACAGTTTGTGAAGGTAAGTGGCAAAAGTTATGCAAAGGTTTCCTTCAAGCCATCTGTTGCAAAGTTTTCCTGTGTTGTATGGCTTGATGGTTGTATCACCACCACCACCACGGTGTTTATGAATTGTTAAATCTGTTTGGTCAGAAGGTATTGATTTATTTACGACAACCACGATTGTTCTAAAATGTTATTGTTCCATAGCAACAGCTCATTCCCTACGACTCGTATGGAAGGCGTTACCCATAATCTAAGACTTAACAAAGTAAATTGTGTTATGACTAGATGTATTTTGGAAAAAGGGAGGCAGGTGAAGGAAAGACTATTTAGTGCAGATATATATGAAAAGAATTAACTTGTTTTTTTTTTTGGATGTTCTGGAAGATTAAATGTAACTATACATGGTTAAAGTAATGGACCATTCATTAATAAATTATACCAAAAATGGGAGGTAAAAGGCTTAGCTTTGCAAAAAGTGACTTTTTGTCCATGGCCAGTGGAAAAATCCATAAACCTCAAAAGTTCAGGAAAAAATGTTAACTTCTGTAATTCTGGTTCCTCCTCAGGATCGGTATCCGAATAACAAATATATAAACTTTGTAACCACATGGACAGTTGTTTGGAACCACACAGACATTGTTTAGCTGCACAAATTAATTACCATTGATAGAACTTTGATCCGAAAGGGGGACTTGACCCCTGAGACCACCACAGAGGAAATGCTGTTGGAATTGGAGTAATTAAGTATGATGGTGTGCATACTGTACCTTACTTCATGACTGCTATAAAATGCATAAGTGAAGTTTGTAGGTGTGCATGTGTTTATTGGCCCTGCGATGTACTGACACCCTGTCCAGGTTGCACTCTGCCTAGTTCCTCAAGTCCCCTGGGATACGCTCCAGACCTGTCCAGGATAACCAGTATAGAGAATGAATAAGAGTGTTTTTACATTGGAGTTGTATCTGTGTAACATTAATGGCTGACTCCAAAGCCCAGTGCAGAACTGATATTGCTGTTCTAAAATCTAAAATTAATATTTTATTTATCTCCTGCCTTTCTGACTCCCTCCCTCACATACTCATTTACTTACTTACTGACTTATAATCGAAAACTATCATATTATGATATATAAAATATCATATTATGATATTATAATTTAGGGCATTTTTGACATGTGATATCATGTATACATATTAAAATAAACTGTTACGTAAAAAGAGAAATATAAGTGCAATATTAACCAGTTTTAAATTGTCCAGCCCTGTGTTAATTCAGTCCATTCCTATACAAAATCTTGCTTTTGCTTTCCAGGAAAACTCTCTGTATTGTCCAGAGCGATGTCTGGCATTTCAGTGTGACCTGACTAAAGATGATCTCCATGCCACCATTGCAGACAACAGTCTGGATGTTGCTACTCTGATATTTGTCCTCTCTGCTATTCATCCTGACAGAATGCATCAAGTACTGGAAAACATTTATCGGGTAAAGAGACTTACAGTATAATCAGATTCTCTATTAAAGTTAGATCTTTTAGAACTACTTTTCCCAAACCTAAGATTCAATGAAAAATTATTTCGCAGTCAGTACAGAAAAAAAATTATGGTGTTATTTCTTATTGCAGTGGGATTAACAGAGATAAAATTACTGTGAACATAATTCTGTTCATGTAATGTTAATTATTGGTGAACGTGTTTATTTATGTGTATTTATTTAAACATTCAGGCAAACTTCACTCATGCATTTTATGGCAGTCAAAAATGTTATCATTTTTGTTTGGGTTTGGCAGGTATTAAAACCAGGAGGAATCATCTTATTCAGGGACTATGGCCTGTATGATCATGCCATGCTAAGGTTTAAGTCAGGAAGCAAGCTCGGGGAGAATTTTTATGTAAGACAGGATGGCACACGTTCCTATTTCTTCTCTCGAGGTTAGTCACTGTTAGTATTTTTATCAACTTGTTTTTCTATTGTAAGTATGATATAATGTGCTCTGTGCTTCTGTTTCAGAGTATTTGGCCAAGCTGTTTCAGCAGGCGGGGTTTCAAACACTCGTTAACGAATACGTTCTGAGAGAAACTGTAAACAAAAAGGAAGGACTGTGTGTTCAACGAGTATTTCTCCAGAGTAAATACCACAAACCTGAATGACTGTCGTTTTCATCAGTGTTTTATAGAGAAATGCATGTAATGTGATAGATACTATATTTTATGCATTGCATGAGTCAGTGTTGGTTTTATGAATTGAATCATGCTAAATAACTTGAACTTAATAAATTACTTTTTTATGGTCTTACTGTATTAATTATATTAAAGCACATGTTAACAGAGAGTGAGACGTGCTGGATGTGTAGATATGCTCATAAGTTAAGTACATTAATAAGTCAGATGTTAATGTCATTAATATCTTTTAACACAAGAGGGCAGCATAAACGAATGAACGAACAATTCAAGCATCTCCTGGGTGAGAGGGAGTAGTAGACATTTGCACCTAAGCTCTTAATACTTTTTTTTAAAATTATTATTATGATGAATCCTACATAAATTAGCCTATTACAATAACCCACACAAGCGGATGGCCTGGGATTCTTTTTTCAGACCTTACTTTTTTCTTAAAGTATTAAAGCATTTTCACAATAATTACTATTCAGGGACTGGCAGTGAGAAAATAGCTTTGAAAATGACTAATTTGTAAGCATATGGGTTTTTTGTGCTAATCTAATTGGAGTTTTAAAATCTAAATCAAATGATACTTTAAAAAAATACAGACCGTTGCATTTGGAGTTTTGAAATTTGTAAACTACAAATCTGTATTAATTGTATTTTATGAACATAATTGGAAATTAGGTTCTTTTCATTGTTTCATTGGTTTTCTTTCATATTTTCACATTCAGGTTTTCTTTTTCAATGCATTAAAAAATCTAACAATTATATTTGAATATGTATTTTATTTTTCCCATTTTATATATTTTTTTATTCAGAATAAATATATATATATATTTTTTTGTGAATTTGTATCCATGTTTCTCATCTCAGTGCTCAAATTCAACCAAGGCAAAAGTATTTGAGCCTGAATCATGTTGTGCCATTCTGTATCTCTTACCATTAAATGCCTTCCCCACTCAGGAGTGTCAAAATATCCACAGAACAAATGCAATTATGGATTTGAATCAGATTATTAAAATTGTCTTTAAAGTATTTCTTTAGTTTGAGTGTGTCACAGGAGTGTGGGGGGAAGGTTGCTAGCTGTGGTTTTTATTTATTTGTTTGTTCATTTTCCATCTCTCTCTCTCTCTCTCTTTTTCTTTCTGCCAAATACATACATATACACTAATCAGTCAGATTGTGTAGGTCGCTTTTATCACAGCATTTATAATTCTGGTGGTGTACTGTGATATCTGGCACCAAGACATTTCTGTCCTATAAGTTGTTAGATCTGACTTCCTTATGTCAGACTTGTTTTTCTGGCACATCCCACAGATGCTTGGTCAGATTTAGACCTGGGGAATTTTGAGGCCAAGTCAACAATTTGAACCGTCATTGAACTCTTTCTCTTGAACCTCAAATCACTTTGAACAATTTTGCAGTGTCTCAGGAGACAGTGGGGACAGGGGTCATATGGGGCACTCTGACTGATCTGCAGCTGTGCAGCCCCATTTGTAGCAAACTATTATTTACTGTGTTCTGACAGGTTTTAAAAATCATTGCAAGTATTCATTTTTCAACAATAATCGTGCCATAGTAGCTCTTCTGTGGGATCAGAACAGACAGCTATGCTTTGCTTCCCATGCACCTCAGTGAGCCTTGGGAGCCCATGACCCTGTTATCAGTTGAGGGGTTGTCCTTATCCTTGGACCACTTTTGGTAAGTACTAACCACTGCATACTGAAAGCATCTCAAGATCTGCTGTTTTGGCGATGCTTCAATGCTAAACGTTACAATGTATGCAAATAAATACACTTCAATATGGAGTTGTTTCTGCTTTTGCAGCTATAACAGCTAATTGGCCAGATTTTGGAGTGTTTCTTTGGGACTTCATGCCCATTCATTCTGTAGAGCATTTATGACGTCAGGCACTGATGACGAATGAGATGGCCTGTCTCACAATCTCTGTTCCACCTTCCAAAGCTGCTTGATAGGGTTGAGATCAGGGCTCTGTGCGGGCCAGTCAAGTTCTTCACATCAAACTCATCAAACCATGTCTTTATTACCGTGGCTGAGATGTGCAAAACAAAATAACAAAAGCAAAGAACAAAATAAATTCAACAACAAAGTAACAGAATAAAAAGAAACATAAAACTGAAAACAAAATAGCAAATTCAAAAACAAACAAAAACACAAACAAAATAAAATAACAAAACCAAGAACTAAATAAAAAATCAGGAAACATGACATATCCAGATACAAAATACCACATTGTATCATCGTACCATTGGTCAAGACATCCTTCACTCAAAATATACAGGAAGTACCGCAGCCTTTCGGAAATTTTTATGTATTTTATATGTATGTTTTGTATGTATTTTAATGCAAGGATTCATTTCAGTATTTTAGGATTGTACAGCACTTTAGTCAACTAAGTAGTGTTAATGTACTTATTTTTTAAAGTAGATACAATTTTAATTCGCGAACTATACCTACCTTTTCCCGTTTGACTGAATTGTTGTTGTGTTTTCTCATTTGGTATTTTGTTTCCGGATGTCATTTCGTTTTCTGATTTGTTATATTGTTTTTTCAGTTTTGCTATTTAGTTTTCTTTCTTGTTTTTTAAATTTGTTATTTCATTTTCAGTTTTGTTATTTTGTTTCCGGTTTTGTTATTTTGTTTTTCGAATTTGTTATTTTGTTTTTGGTTTTGTTACAGTATGTTGTTTTTCGAATTTGCTCATTTGTTTTAGGTTTTGTTATTTTGTTTTGCACTTGTTGGCCACCGTACTTTATAGTCCTTGCTTTGTGCACTGGGGCGCTGTCATGTTGGAATAGAATAGGGCCTTCTCCAAATTGTTGTGTCAAAGTTGGAAGCCAAGTCCAAGATGTTGTGGTCTGCTGAAGCATTAAGATTAAATCTTCACTGGGGATAAGAGGCCTGACTGAAACACCTGAATTCAATCATTAACAGGTTTGGCCAAATACTTTAGTCCATATAGTGTGTATGTCAGTGAACCTTTGTCAGTTATGGCCTTCCATATGGTGGCACTATGAAAATGGGCGGAGCAATGGCGTTCCTCATTGCGGTCTGAAGCTACGGTCGAAACCGCATACTAAGACACTACACAGTATGCCAAAGCAGTATGCCTTTCCACATGCAGCGTACTGTGTAGGGTAGTAGTGGAGTAGTGTAGTACCCGGAGGTCGCTTTGCGTTTCACCCACGGCTCTGTCTCTCACTCGCTCCGTGTGATATGCTTAATATTTGCCGGGTTTTTACAGGAAGGATCTGTTTAATCAGCGCTCCCGACTCTTTCCGTCCTGCGGAAGAGACTGCAAGCTTTAGGGAGATAGTGTAGGTTTTTAACGTTTATTGTTTTTACAGAGAGGTTTTTTTTTCTAGGCCAGCAGGGACCATTGTTTGAGTCGTTGTTTGAATATCTAGAAATCATCTCCGAGCATGGAGAGCAGAGAGAAGGAAAGCAGGTCTGATGGAGAATGTGAGTCTGCTGAAGAGGAAGAAGTGGATCCCCGGGTTCAGGTACATTAAACAGGGCTGTTTTGCCGCAGTGTGCTCGTTTTTTTTAAATTCATTTTTGTGAAACCAGTTTACTTTGCTGTCCTGTATTTTAAACATAAAAACCCCCAAACAAACACGAGACTATATCAACAGACTATAAGACTATACAGTATGTCAAGGCCAATTTCAGTGTCTATTGAATTCTGTCCAGATACGTGAGCATCTTGTCTTTTGTTTTGTCCCAGATCATATTAGTGCACATTGTAGACTAAAAAGATTCAATGGATTCTTGAGAGTTTGAGAGCTTAAGAGTGTTTGACATTTAACCCCAAGACGTTTGATTACCACTGGTTATACTACACAGCATCTGGAGCAAAGCATTCCCACGGGACACTGCTTTCAAAGCTTTATGCTTTATATCTGCTGTAACTGGCTTGTCATTTTAATCATGTTAGGATAGCTGTTTGTTTGTTTAATTTTTTTTTATTAACTTCTCTAAATTTGGCATATTTTTTGTAACAGGGGGAACTGGAGAAGCTGAATCAGTCCACAGATGACATCAACCGATGTGAGACCGAACTGGAGGTACAACAGTGGATTTATATTTTTATAACCTTCATGTATTGTGATCACTTTTTTTGTTGTTGTTCTGTTTAGTTGTTTAAGTCTGAAGCTTCGTGCAAAGCTCAATTATCATCATGACTAAAGATTACACAGACTAAATGTTTCCGCAAGTTACCAGGCCTGTCTGTTGTATGCCTGTTGTCTGGGAATCAACAGTGTGGTTTTCACATCTGGCACATCAAAACGTTTGCTGTTTATTTTAATGTTAACTTCAATGCCTCATTTAATTTTCCTTTAAACCACTAAACGTGTAATTGCATAAAATAATATTGAAATGGCCCAGAGGTTTCACAGTACAACAGTATTATTGTACTGTGATGATTGACTATAAATCTAAAAATAAGCCAGGTGTTGCTGATTGAGCTAAAGAAATGGTAGAAATCATTAACCAAACCTGCTGTTCTTATGGCACATGACTGTATGCAAGTAAACAACCAATCGTTGCAACCCATGAAAGTTATTGTACTAAAGAGTCAGCAGTCCTGCCAAGCTCTAGCTCGAAACCTTTGATTGTATATGACTGTCGATCGGTTTAAATTCAGTGGTAGAATCATATGAGGTATTACTTCTGTATGTGTGGCGGCCTGGAAAAGCCTTGACATGGTAAAGATATGTGGTTCTGAAAATGTTTTTCTTTTGGATGTATTTCAACCTCACAAAGTTCTAGCAATATCAATTAAAAAAAGGAAGAAATTTGATTTTAAAGATTCAATTTTACTTTTACTGAAATTTGCCCAGCCTTAACTCTGCATGCATAACCTAGTCTACTTATGGAAAAGCGACGTCTATGTGGAATTTTAGATGAATTATAAGTTTATGATAGTAAATGAATTCTTACTTTCAGTTTCACCTCCATCAGTCTCATTATTTAAGGTGAACATCACTCAGAACTAGGGCTGGATTTAAGAAATCGTGTTGTGATTACTTAGACACATTGCAATTTAAACTGTGATATGTAACTATTTAAATATTAAATGTTCCACTTAGTATTTATTGTAATTATTAGAGTTGGGTGAAAATCCATTCAGTAATGGATCACGATTCTTTTGTGTGGCAATTCATCTATCTCCACACTGACTCAAATCGATTTTTCAAAATAATTTTCAGCACAAATCATACCATTAAGAGGTTTGCCAATCAAAGGTCATTTAAGGAAAAAAAAAACTTAAATTATTGACACGCCATACATAAATTCCTGACTATGCATATATTACCCCATAATAGCAACCTTTTGCAATTCAATAATTGCACTGGTCCATACTGCGATTTTCATTTTAATGCAATTAATTTTGCAGCTACTCAGGACATTTTCACATGAACCCGTCAGAGCCTCGTTTCTCTGTTCACCCTAACATTGTTGTGGAAAAACCTTTTGTCTGCTGTTTTATGTATGTACTCAGAGTGTTTAAACACTCTTTTCTGTTTTACAAACAGAATTCCAAGGTTTATTTTCAGCATTGGTTTAACATGTAGCTATCTAAAAACTTTGTTTTGAAAATTGTGTTTACGTTTAAGCAGACTGACTGCATTTCACCACTGCACTTAATGAAGTGGCTCCACACCGAACATATTTTTTTCAGGCAGAAAGCCAGTTAGAAAGCAGCCTAAATAAAAACGTTCTTTTGGTAGAATTAATTATCATTTTATTAAAGTTGAGATGTCAAGGTCTGTTATTGGTTTTCCAGAACTTGGCTGGAAAACCGGATTTAACTAGTTTTCCCAGATCAACTTACATACACACGACTTCAACAGGACACTGCATGAACACACAGATTTACAAGTTAATTAATCAGCCATTCATGTGGCATCAGCGCAATGTAAAAATCACACAAGTGCAGGTTAAGAGCTTCAGTTACACATGTTTATGTTCACAACAAAGATCAGAGGGAAGTGTGTGGGGTTTGTTAATTTCTTCATGGCATGGATGTTTGGGAAAAGATGGGCTGGTTTGAGTATTTCAGAAACTTGTGATCTCATGGGAATTTAACACACAACAGTCCCTAGAGTAATAATCTGCTCATCTTGAAATGTAAGGCCTTACCACAAACCCAGTTCATCTTTTGTGGTAATGGGTGCAATTCCATATAATCTTTTCAAATGTTTGTAACTCAAAAACTTCCAAAAGGAATAATTATTAGATTCCTTCTTTTGCATCTTTAAACAAGCTGTGTTTTTCTCCACTTATCCAGTTGTTTTATTATAGTCTCAGGGGTAAAGCTAATCTATTTTGGATGACATTCTAACCACTTCAGGACAGTGTACAGTATTAATTTAAATCGATTGTGAATGTATATACAGTACCACTACTGTGGAATCCTGAAAGTTTCACCATTCCACTAGCCTTGGTTTCATCAAACTTAATGTGTGATGTTTGATGATGTGATTTCCAGGATGCCAGGCAGAGGTTTCGCTCTGTGCTGGTGGAAGCCACACTGAAACTGGATGAGCTGCTGAAAAAGATTGGCAAGGCCGTAGAGGACTCCAAGCCATACTGGGAGGCACGCCGTGTGGCACGCCAGGTGAGAATGCTAACTTTCAGCTTTGCTCAAAACACATCTCTATCAAGGTGTCCCCATCTTCTCCTGTATAGACTGGTGAGTTTTATGGCTCTCTGAGGAGCATTTAATAGCAATATATGTTACAATCTGCTCTCTTGTATGTATTTATATTATTGTTTACAGTACCTCTCCTGTTTTCTATCATGTGACAAAAATGGGCCTTTTCTTTTCTTTTTAATTTTTTAATAGATGTTATTTGCTTACTTTATGCCAAGTCATTCATTGCAGACTAGAAATAGGTTGTGGTATAAAGACAGTGGTTGCAAAAAGTATTAAGACATGTGCCCTGTTTTGTAGTTCTCCCTGTGCACAAAAAAGGAGATGTTACTAATTAGTTCTAGACTGTCTGGCTGTGTGCTTATCAGAATCTGTGGATTTAGTTAATGGATGGAATAAATATGTGGCAGAAATTTCACTTTATGAAGCTGGGGTGTCCACCTCTGCACAAAAAATGGCTATGACTAGAGAATTTTCTAGTAAACTGTGAACTTCTGTGGCAAATTTCTGTACATGATCTTCAGGAAGTAATCAAGCAGGCATGGATTAAACAAATGACACCAGAGTACTGCAAATGTACCATTTTGTATTCAAATGTACTGATCTAGGCTAACAGTTAGTTATTACCACTAATTATAATCCATGTACTGAGTTATCCCATACATTGTATAAAAATGGCCACAAAATTAAAATTAAAATTTTATGTTGCATACACGGCCATACACAAGGTATGCAGTGAAATGCTTATACAACCACCCATGACCTAACATTTAAGAAAGAAAATGGAATATTTAAATAGAGAAATAAAATAAGATAAAATTATACAAATGTAGAAAAGCTTTATCTGTAAAATTTACAGCATGTACAAGGTTGCTAATAAAATGGGATTGAAAAAGAAGTACAGTAAATGAAATGGTAAAGTGTATGTTATACAGGATAAGTACAGTACATGGCAGGTGTATTTTCATCTTGGCAAACTGTAATTTAGACTGTTCTTTGGACTTGAGAGAAATTATTTTTGTTCTCCTGAATATTTCATAAACAGATTATTGACATTTTGAGCAGAGTACACAGAGAGGGCAATATAACCCACAGGGAAAAATACTTCCTCTTAAGAGGATTTCTCTAGAAATTGTGTTGCTTAAATATAGAAACTCTTATAATTGTGCTGCTTTGTCTTTTAGTGTTGGTGCACAGTCTATGCCATGTTAAATAGAAATCTATTGAGCTAACAGATATGTTTTTGCATTGAAGTATACTGGAATCACAAACCTTACTGTACATTGGAGAAGGGATAATAAAGCTACACAGAATAGTGCAGCAAATATATTATGGTAAAAAGCACAAGCAGCTCTGACTGAGTATTTACAGATTAGACAGATCCCCTAATTGGTGACGTGGTTTGATTTGAAGAGCAGCTCATTGTGTCCAACAGGACATTATATCTTCTTTTGAAGTCTACACAAAAATCCCAAACACTTATAACTCAGCTCTGGTGTGGTTGTGTGTTGGAGTTGACTGTGTTTCAGCTGGAAAAGACCAAGACATTTTATTAAAAAAAAAAAAAAACTCTGCTACTGTGATTGATGTCTTCCCCACTCTCTGGCTGTACTCCCCCCCCCCCCCCCCTCTCTCTCTTTTTCCTTGCTGTCGCCTTCTAATTCTCTCACCTACTTGTTTTTGTCAGGTTGTTAACATCAGGCTCAGTGGTACAATGCCTACCAACCATGCACAAATAGTTTTTCACACTGTCTGTGTCACACACATTTTCAGACAAGAGCTTGAGTCTAACCAAACTGATTACAGGTTGTGGTATAAATTTCTGTACTGAATGCTGTGTGTTCTTGTTTACATCCAATTGCAACCGTAGTGTTCTCTTCATCAGCATTAAAATTTTAACAAGAACAATGTACTGAAACACAAATGTTAGTCATGAACAAGGTTTCCAAAACAGTAATGCCAAACATAGAAAAATTGCTTGTTATTTCCAGACTTAAGAGTGGATGTTACTATGTAATGAGTAAAACATTGTGGGACATGCAGTTTTAGAAAAAGAATCAACAGCATGTTCATGCGAAGTGGTCTGATACTGCAGCTTGATTATTATTATTTATAAGTAATGTTTTTGTGGTTATTGTTTAGTTTAACATGTTAACCTTATCTATTTCCTTAAGGAAATAGATATGTGAGCCATGTGAGGTAAAATATGAAAACAAACATTATCATTTATTTTGTTTAATTAGTTAAATTCATATTGGCAATTAATGAATGAGTGATTCATCATTAACATCCATATTTTCATTGGATTCCATATGCATTCATTCATTCCATATTTCTTTGGAATTTTCATTAAACAACTAGTTTCTGTACTTTAATTCTTGATTAATGTCAATATAAGTAATGTTGCTATTATTTTGACACATTATGATTGTGATATTAAACGACAATACATAGCTCTTAAATGTTTCATTTTGTATTGAAACATATTTATCTAGGCTAACACCAAATAATGGCACAAATTATCTCATTAAGATGATGTGTTGCCAATATTTATCTAATGTTTGTTACTAAAAAATAAACAAATAGATACTTTTCCGACTATGCGTATCTTGCATTTTTCTCTCTCTTGAAAACTGTAAGACAAAAAAAATTTTGCTTGTCCATCATACTGACAGATCCCAGAGATCTTGTACAAGTTGTTATTATAGAAAGATAATGTACATAAATGGGCACATTAACATAAACCTGAGATTTGCCTTGCAGCCAGCTGGAACTGTTGCCAGAGCTGCTGCTGTAGAAGTACAATCTGACCAATCAGAATCGACAGTATAACAGGGCTATAATATAATTTGTTTCTTATAAATCCCGTAAGATGAAGGTTTTTTTTTTTTTTTTTTTGGTTTTGTTTTGTTTTTGTTTTTTTAGTTTTGACAAATTGTCCTTTCCCACATCCACATTCCTTTTTGTTGAGCACTGGATACGTGGTGTTCAGATAGATAAGGTTATAGTGCTACTTGTTCACTTATTTGTATATCATCATACTGTAATGTTTAATGCAGGATGTTTTTAGAGTGACACAATAAGAAAGCATGATTCATCACGACAAGGCATTCTCCTTAGATTATTTACTAGAAAAGTAGACAGTTGAGGTTCTTAAGTGAGTAATTTTGTTTCTGAGACTTTTATCAGATAAGATGAAGATTCATGGTTTAGGAATTAGTTAAGTCAGTGAGCATTTTCAGATGAAGTGAATCCCAGGTCATGCAAACTTTTGGCATTAGGTGTGCTGGCAAATGCTAAAATAAGTATTTTTGCACATTTTATATTTTCCTCATGGGTAATGAATTCCATTCCCTTAACTAATGATCCAAGTATCAAAAGATTGAAGGGCTGGTTTATAACTGAAACGTTGCAAATGTGTTGAAGTCAAAAGAGTTCTGTTTTTTGAAAGGACACAGAAGCGACTAATACACAGATGCAGGAAGTGTGGATAAACAGTCATTTGCATAAAACCTGGCGTAACTAATTATTGATCAACGTGTACAATAGGCTTTGTCACTACTTGTAGCAATGGTGGAAATCTGCTTTAATGCAAATGTGTCACTGAATGAATATAAAATAAGTATATGTGAATTAAAGACACTCCTACAAGAACCAATTTCTGCTAATACCACTGTCGTATTGGTCTAGAATGAAAATATTTTTTTCATTATTTTAAAATACATTGGTTACAGATGAAACCCAGTGTGGAGTTTGATGCTAAGAAAGTCCTCATAGCTGTTCATGTTTTCACATGCTGGGCCACTTTCACATGTGTTCCTTTTTTTTTAGTGTGGCTAAGATTAGAAGGAAATGAGTCAGACAATAGAAGTGACACTTCCTTTGTTTATTTCTGACCTCTATTTTGTTTAAAGCACTAGTGGCTGCTAGCTGGATGTTCCAAAGTTCCCAGTTTTCTTCCTTTCGTAACTGATGATATCTGCTTCGAATGATCCTAAGTGTTTGGCAGAGCATTAGTAAAACAGAACTGTTTAGAATGGTTTTAAACAGTGACTGAAAATAAAACATCAAAAGTAGCCCTTACTGCATATAAAACGGCCATAAAACATTTAAGACAAATAAAATGGTGCAGTTCAGATTACACAAATTTAAACTGAGCATATAGTTTCAGTGTCATTTAGAATTATAGCATATTATCTTATTTTAACATTCTGCAATATAATATTGATAAATAAAAGATTCTACATGTTTTATTTTATACAAATATGGTATCTAGATAAAGATATTGTATATTGAATCATTGATT
This sequence comes from Clarias pachynema, assembly GCA_030014365.1. Taxonomy (NCBI): domain Eukaryota; kingdom Metazoa; phylum Chordata; class Actinopteri; order Siluriformes; family Clariidae; genus Clarias; species Clarias pachynema. Next base: position 24,327,857 of record JAQMYL010000033.1, on the reverse strand, counting down.
TTGCTGTAATTGGGTTGAAAAATCCAATGATTTGTATTATATTTTGTGGCACTTATTTGTTCAAGGTTTTGTTTACACATTCTCACTTCTCTGTATTTGGCTGTGTTTCTCAGCAGCAAGATAAGCGTTGCACATTGCAAATAACCACTTTGTAAGATCACCCTATTTGCTTACTCATTTCTTTACATCTTTGTGCATGTTTGTTTTACTTAAATCGTGTTTCTGTATTCATACTATAAGCTTTGAAATGTATAGAGCTTTCTGAGGAATGAACCTTTAAAGAAGGCAGAACTCATAAATGACCTTTTATGGTATAATAGTCCATACAGAATGTATAAATATAATGCAATAAACAAGACTGAATCAAGGTAACTGGGTCACACACTGTTACAAACATGCCAAAATGATGTTTTTGTGCATGGAATGCATCATTAGAAGACATTAAACCAGATGTATCTGGATCCTTATTTTGTTCAGATATTTAAGAAAACAAAAACATACATGGACTGAATGAGTGGCAGACATTAAAGAGAGGAATTTCCTGATTTAGATCCTTGTATAATAAACAACACAGTTTTTAGTTCTCAGTCTCTAACTTTAATGGGGTAAGCATTTCTGGCCTTAATAATGCACTTTACCAAGTCATAAAAAAAGCTTCTCTGTTCTGAGGTTGAGGAAGGGCAAATGAATTGCTGTCCTATTTTTAAATCAATGGTACTGTAGCTTCATTTGGTCTCATGCATTTAAATGTAATACACCTTGTATAGGGGCGAATAGGTAAAGATCATGTAGTTATTGTCCACAAAACTTTAAAATATTTTGCTGTGTTTATGAATAAACTGAATGTTAGGTTTGCCGCCTTCTGAATGGAAACCTGATATTTAGCTGCATAGCTCATACACACTTGCACATTTGCACACGAAACCCGGTACACATTTAGACCTCATTGAGCTGAACAACTTTCACATTGCATGTCATGGGCTCTATTCAGCATGAAGTCAGTTATTTTTTTTATTGTTTGCATTTTGATGTACTCCTAGGGGCTTTATACGGTCGCCAACAAACTGGGCCTACTGTATGTGATCTATAAATACATTCAGGATGCAAAAATTGCGGAGGGATTTTTGATATCTCAAACAGGTCAGCCGTGACGACGCCTTAAACTTGTGCTGAAAAGTGGTTAATGACTTTCTGTGTGACATCACAACCAGTGACCTCACATTGAGTGACATCAGGACAGCAACGCCTGTACTGTTAAAAAATATGTTTAGAAATTTGCCACAGTATTTCTCCTATGTGAATATTTTTTCCTGCTCATAAGTGTAGCATGGTACCATTTTCTTATTTGATTTAAAGTGTGGTGTTTTGCCATCTGAAGTGTGAACTAAAAAAGGCAAGACAGAAAGCATTCATCTTCAGTTGATCTAGGGATTTTTAGGTTTTGGTTAATTTTAATCTTAATATTCAGTTTTTTGTCTCATTTATGGTACCTTGATTATGTTGTCTAACTGCTTTTGACTGCTACATAAACTATAATAAGAAACTGTTGCCAAGTGTAGTTTTGATGTTTGGTGATGTCAGACAAGTTGAATTTCCAAAGATTTTTTGTTTTTGTCTGACTGACGACAGTCCATTTATTTCCATTTTATTTTATGGTTTACCCTCAGTGTTGTTTTAAATGATTAAAAGTCCAATGATTAAATTCATTATCTTTTGAGTTAATGTACAAATATATATAGTTGTTAACATGTAGTTGCCTTATTCAACTAGTTGATTTGGGAAGTTGTGTAGAGATAATAGTTTCTGTTAGGGAACCTGGAAGAGAGCTAGTTTATAGTTTCCTGAAAAACTGACTAGACTGATCACTTTTAAGCATTAGGTGTTAACAGGCAGTGCTTCACATCAATGCGTCAGTTCTGAATGTGCATAGTACAAGAGTCATTACAGTCAGGATAGATCTTATGCCAGTTTATTCCCTTTTTTATTTGTTTGGCAATGAAGCTACTCAACATTTCTGACTAAACTGAATTAAATTTTTGTATTTTTACCTTTTGTACCATAATGGATTTGAAATGTAGCATTCAAGATGTGATTGAAATGTAAACTTTCAACCTTTATTCAAGGGGTTTAAAAATGAATTAACAATTTTGAATTCATAGCCACATTTTATGGTCCCTCAATGTTTTTACAGGCTCAGAAGTATTTGCACAAAACATCATTACAAAGATTTTGCTTAAATATATTATTAAATTACTCCTAAAATAGTCAATGACCATCTGAAATCTGGAAATCACAGACCAAATGGCTAAGTTTCCTCTCTTGCTGCAGCCTTCTTCAGTTGCTGCTTGTTTGTGGGTCTTTCTGCCTTCAGTTTTGGTGTTGCTGAGCTGGTTTTGCCATGCATCCATCTTTTTTTAAGAATGTGTCCTATCACATATTGAGAGCTTATTTACTGTATATTGATCAGCTACTACATAGTATTCAACACTTAATCAATGCCTGACCTTTATCTACTTAATTTGCTGTACAATAGAAACAGGCCACACCTGGCCATCAAACTGCTGCAGAAAGGAATCCCTTAATCAAGATTATCACATCTTCAATGCTTCATTGATTGCTCCACTGTGGTGGTGTACAGAGATTAATTAACTGTAGTTGTTCTGACCAGTGTGTGGAAAATAAAGGTAAAGATCTCTCCGGTATTTAAAGAGTTATAAACATAAAAAGAAGAGTTATTCAAAAAGAGTTATAAACATAAAAAAATGCTTATTGCCATGAACAGGATGTCGATTGTAAGAAAAAAAATAAATAAATAAAAAATAGATAGATACAAAATAAAATAGTGTAAGTAAAATGGTTGGTGCCATTGGAGGGCCTTGTGTACAGTAGTAACCAAGCAGAAAGATTAGTCTTTATCTTTGAGTACCACAGGATAAATAGGTTTTATCTGTAAAGAGGTTTCTTCAGGCATTTACTATCAATACCTGTGATGAATTAGAACATAGAGCATAAAAATAGTAAGACTTTAATGTTCTTAAGGGTCCACACTTCCCTAGGTCCTGGTATTCCCTTTTTGTTCCATGTATGCCAATATGTTAACAGTTAGCTTTGTGCTCCTGTTTCAGTCCAATTGACAGAGTCCAAAGTTCCCAAAATGTGTAATGCATGTACTACAGAGGCACTCTTGTTTAATTATGTATTGCAAGTGTGTTATGAAAGCAGACTAGAATATTGCAAAGAAGGTCCAAAAACACAAGCTGGTCCCACTGCAGGAGTTCCTATGAGTCTGCTTAGTATCCTGGCATCATACTGCTCGTGGTGTAATACTGATCATGCTGCCTTGTGCCCGTTTCCCAGGCTCAGCTTGAGGCTCAAAGGACAACACAAGACTTCCAGAGAGCCACTGAGGTGCTTCGAGCTGCCAAAGAAACCATCGCCTTGGCTGAACAGAGACTGCTGGAGGAAGACAAACGGCACTTTGACTCGGCCTGGCAGGAGATGCTGAACCACGCCACACAGAGGGTGAGTAATATGTAATAACATGAGCAAATAGGTTACATAATTACTAATTGGCTGTGCAGTGCAATTTAAATAAAAGCTAATGTTATTTTTATATTTTTTCTATAGCCAGTTTCCTGTCTTTCTTTCATCTTTTAATTCAAAATGTCTGATCGAATCGAATGTCTATTTTTTTTGTAAAATGTTATTTAAACGTCAGAATTTACATATCATACACAGGATCATTGAGCAGCTTAGCTTTTTATGTTTACGGTTTATTTTTAAACACATCTCAAATTTGAAGTGCCAAGTGTCAAGTTGACCACAGCAGTGCAAATGGCAGTAAAGTTGTTGTGAATGTGGTGCATTTGAAGGTGATGGAGGCGGAACAAACGAAAAGCCGCAGTGAGCTGCTACATAAAGAGACAGCAGCCAGATATAATACAGCCATGAGCCACATGAAGCAGCTGGAGAAGAAGCTCAAACGCACCATCAGCAAGTCAAAGTGAGCCTACTATTACATGGTTAAAAGTGTTGATCTCCAAAGCAGTCTTAAAGTTTGATATTTAAAATAACTTGTGTATATTGTAGATTTCTCAAAGTGGATTAGTGGATTTTGTTTACCTCAGTCACTTTCACACTGAAAAGATGAAACGTATGACACAGGATATGATGCTTTTGGACGCTTTACTCATCACCTATTTGATAAGAGGATCTGATCACACAAGCATGTTGTGTTTCAGTAGGGATTTGAAACCTTCCTTTTTGTAAAGTGTATTTAATTTCTGGGCACATAATCTGAAGTGCCAAACTGTACTTCCCAATTTGCAAGTATACAGTTTCATATCAGTCCAGATGAAAAATGTGAAAGCCGAGAGACAGTCTGGTAATCCTCATCTCAGCATTCACTAAAACTGACAGGCATGGGAAATTGTTGTTATGGCATTAGATACACTTTTAATCTAAATTATGCTCTCTCTCTCGCTCTCTGGCGCACAGACCTTATTTTGAAATGAAGGCAAAGTACTACTTGGAGCTAGAGGTAAGTGTTTATAGACTTATGTTTCCATAAATGTAAACTGTTGTGAGCCTGGACCGTGTCTAAATTACTGTCATTTAAGTTTAATTTTTACAAACCGGATTCCAAAAAAGTTGGGACACTAAACAAATTGTGAATAAAAACCGAATGCAATGATGTGGAGATGGC
>JAQMYL010000033.1:24284250-24294340 GCA_030014365.1 Clarias pachynema | reverse complement strand
GCCATCTCCACATCATTGCATTCGGTTTTTATTCACAATTTGTTTAGTGTCCCAACTTTTTTGGAATCCGGTTTGTAGACTAACAACAAAGTTAGGACCATGTCTTTGAATCATTATGGAACTGTTACTGTCAAGTCACTATAGTATATCTTTATACTAAAGGACCTCTAATACACAGTGGAGGATGGGGTTGTTCTTAAACGTTCAACAGTCAGTGATGTAACTATAGTGCTAGGCCAAGGAATAAAGCATGTGAAGAAAAGAAACACTAGATAAGCCAAAAAGCCCACTCAATAAGCCCAAATTGTCATGTTCTTATACTGGTCTTCTAAGTTAAAATTTGAAAAAATCCCATTAATTTCACCTTGACCCCGGTGTGTTCCAAGTTCCAAAATCTAGTCAGTTTATCTGCTGGTTACTGTGATAACGCCATATTAATCCTAGAAGCTTTTAACCACTTGTTTTTGAGTCATAATGGTGATGAAATACTTAAACAGATGGACAGATAACAAAAAAAACACAGGTGTATGTAAACCATTGGCTTCAACTGTACTTCTGCCATCAAAGAAAAGTAAGCATACACAAAACACTTTGACACATTTAAAGAAATAAAAAAAAAAGGAGAACTAGGAAGTCACATACGCATCAGTGAAACCACCTTCTAGGATATAGGATTTTTCTGTAGAAGTTTCCTCACTGTACTGTGGGACACCATCTTCCAAACCAGCCTAACAAGTCACCTCACATGAATTAATTTTTGGTACTTTCACACAGGACAGGTTCGTATTTCGTAAGAATACATCAGGGAAGAATAATCAGTCCTTCAAATTAGCTGTTTTAAGCTGTTAGCTGTTTCAAGCTTGCTATATTTTCCTAACAAATATGTTATTCTTTAAGCAGCAGATACATGAGGCAATCCTACAAAGAGTACACAACTGTATTTCTGGTGCTGGTACCACCAAAGTTTTTGAAGTTTGTAGTGGTAATGTAAAAAAAAAAAATGCACATGCACCAGACATTCGCCAAGCAATGAAACATAAAGGTACAACAGTGATTTAGTAGAATTATAACATGTGATAATATGGTTCAAATCATTACTCCAGCTAAAAACCACCATATACAGTACATATGTAGATATATATGAAAAGTTCCATAATCTTTGTCATATTAAGCTGTTTTTATGAGATAAGTAAAGGAAGTTTTTCATCGGGCAAATACAATTGCCATGAATCAAAGTTTAGCAGTGCTATACGTTTGTGTCTCGTACATAAATTTTCACACTATGCATCAAATATCAGTGGTTTATTTGCCACATACACAGTTATACAAGGAACACTTTCACTCACTCTCACTCATCTTTATCTTTATCTCACTCATCACCGCTTTATCCTGTATTCAGGGTCACGGGGATCTGGAGCCTATCCCAGGAGACTTAGGGCACGAGGCGGGGTACGCCCTGGACAGGGTGCCAATCCATCGCAGGGCACACATACATAAACACACTCACACACTCATTCACACACTACGGGTCACACACTACACAATTTTTTTGGGAACGCCAATTAGCCTAATCTGCATAGCTTTGGACTGTGGGAGGACACCGGAGAACCCACCAAGCACGGGGAGAACATGCAAACTCCATGCACACAGAGACCGGATCGAGAATGGCGGGGAATCGAACCCGAACCCTGGAGGTGCAAGGCGACAGTTAAAACCACTATTATACAAGGAACAATGTGTAGGAAATTACCAAATTACTGATTAAAGAGGCCACCTTCATTTTATTCAAAATAATGTAGGAACATCTGTGCTTGTCAACTCTCAGTTTCCAATACATACTTGCAACAATGCAACTTCCATAATGATTTCCTTAGAAATTTGTAGAAAATGAATATCTTCTCTGTCTGCTGAGTCTTTCCACCCCTACACTATTACTTGAACCAAGTAATTCCTTGAACAAGTATTTGCTGGTTTGGCATAGTAGGTGTAACTCATAAAAGTCTTTCTGTCTGTTTTTACAATACTGGATTACTTATAAATGTCTGTATGCTTGATTCCTTCACCTACAGTTTATGTCAGCTGCTAAAGTAATATTTATGATAACTGGTATATCCTTACTAACTAATCTGCACATGACCCATGTTAATTAGAAACACTAGACTCTTTGGTAACTTGGATAGCTGTCCAAAGAATGAGGATATAGGTTTTCTCTGCCAGTTTGTTTCTCTCATGTTTTCTCCAAGGAGTCACATTGTTCCGAGGACTTTTTCTCTGGAATTGTTTCCCTTGGCTAACTCACTGATGGCTTATATTCCTGTTAACTGTTCTATTCTGTTCTGGAATAGGAGACTCTATTCTATGTTATCCTTTCTCTATGAACAAATACAAACAAAACTAAAATTATTGCAAAGGTAATATACACAACATGTCCTAAATGGAAAGGTGCACTCCTGAAGACCCAGATTTCCAGACTCTTCCAGTGGGTTAGATCTATCATCCCCTTAGTAATCTGAGAATTCAATATTTTAATAAACATATGGCAGAAATTGGTGGCATGGTGGTTTAGTGGTTTTCTCTGATTATCCGGTTTCCTCCCATAGTCCAAAGACTTGCAGATTAGGTTTATTCCCAAATTGCTGGTAGTGTGTGTGAATGATTGTGTGAGTGTGTATATGTGTGTGTGTGCCCTGCAATCGATTGGCACCCTGTCCAGGGTGTACCCTGCCTCGTGCCGTCCTGTCTCCGGGGATAGGCTCCAGGCCCCTGTGTACAGGATTATGCAGTATAGATGATGAGTTAGTGAGTGAGATGTGGCAGAAAGTAATGTAATATAAACAAATTTACAAGATTACAACATTACTAATATTAGTAAGTTTAATTTTCACCTTTACATACTGTATGCCGTAGGTATGATCCATGTGCTGCCTATAAAATCACACACACTTAACTGTATACTATTTTTAGGCATAACTCAAGTCTCAAATGTATAACTGATACATTATAAAGGCTATTGTATTGTCATTTGATGAACTCAACTGCAATACTTGGATGAATTTTGTGAACATATTTTTTTACATTAAATTACAGTTAAACCTTGGATTGAGAGCATAAATAAAATTCATTCTAGAAGCGTGCTTGTATATCAAAGCACTCGTATATTCCCCATAAGATATAATGGAAACTTAGATGATTCATTCCACAGCCCAAAACATTTATATAAAAATAATTAATACAAAATCTAAAGTAAAAATAAAACATATTAACCTGCACTTTATAAATCGTTACTGTAGTAAAATGAGAGCGGAGAGGAGGAGGGAGGTTACTGTGTAGGATGACTTTCAACACACAAGCGCGAAGGCACAAACAGATTCATTTTCCAAACTGCTTCAGGCTTTTACATTTTTTTCTTTCCAGAGGCTGTTGTTGCAGCTACTAAAGAACTAAAGAACAGTCACTACACTCGGACACAAAATTAAAAAATGCTTACGTGCACACGCACACATAGTCTCAATGTTATAGTAAACAGCCTCTGTCCTCTTAAGACGCCGGTGAACGAGAGAGAGAAAGAGAGAGAGAGTTTTGGTTTTGAGTTAATATTGTACAACACAAACCTCTCTCTCTCTCTCTCTCTCTCTCATATAAACTCATCGATAAGGACAAAGGCCCTGAGGCCTTAAGTTTTATTTTTATTTTCCAGAGCCCAGATGACGGAGCTCTGTTTATTTTGTGTTTTCAGTTTTCTTTCGTTTCCTTTAAGTTTTTAATTAATAATCTCCAAACAGGAGGGTCTTCCCATATGTGTCATAAGCACTCTTCCAAACTCCTATTTCATTGACCTCCTCTGAAGCCCTGCGTTATGGCTATTACAAACATTATAACATCTCCTGGTGTGGCTCTCCATACTGCACCACGTAACACTTTATGCTTCCTTAAGCAAATCGAAGCCTTCATTTTACAATTATAAAACAGATAACATCTTTGCCACAACCACAGTGCAACCACATGTGATTTCTGAGGCTGGTAACTCTGAATGAACTTCTCCTCTGCAGCAGAGGTAAGTCTCATCTGTCTTTCTTTCCCGGGAATGTCTTTATGAGAGCGAGAGAGAGAGAGAGAGAGAGAGAGAGAGAGAGAGAGAGCATCCTCTTGACTTTATCAACCTTTTATCAGCCCTTACTTAATACTCCTTTCATAAACAAAACTATATTTAGAGACAGAAATAAGAGAGGAAATAATAGTTTAAGCTTAAGTTCAGGTTTGTCTTTTGTCTTTTGCAGTGAAACAGAAAGACAAATCCTGATTTTAATAAAAACACCTTTGGCATATCAAACTTAGGGACTTATGTCAGGACTTAATGATGACATATCCCCACCTAGATCTTTGTGTCATTGAGCACCAACCAGGCTGACACTGCGTTAGGGTGTATGAGAGAAAATCCAGCAGTTGTAAACCAGCCTCAGTGAAAATTAAACAAGGGTACATAGAGAGTGTAGTGCACAAAGCTGCTTTACCTTCTCACCATGAACACCATGGAGTCCTGTCATTCCTCTTAGCCCTTTCTTTTCTCTCAGAACCTGAGAAATAACTTACCAAACTAAATATATTTTCTGACAATATTCAACTTTTGGATACTATTATACAGCTGATTTTTTATTATTTCAGTATGACAAAGAAAGAATTAGCTTTTGCCTATCACATCCAAGAACAAATCCCAGCCTGCTAGGAAGCCTTGTGCTGCCAAGAACTCTCTACACAAGAAAGAAACTTCAACTCAGATATTTTACACTCTGTGTTGTCTTATAAGCAGGAGATTCAGATAAACAGTTCAGAATACTGTAATAACCCTGATATCATGATCAATCGTCTTCACATCATAGATTACATTTTTTAATGACAGTGTAAAACGAATGTGCTCAGATAGGCCAGGAGTAACGTGGGCGGGTTTTGCTTTCACAAAACCGACTAGGCACTATTTACTGTTGCAACTGTAAGTCAAGGGTAATTTATCCTCATTTTAACAATTGGATTGTTATTGTTCTATTGCTGCATAACTCAGACCTCAAGGAGTCCTTTGATTATATGACACTTAATTATAATACACTGTTCTAAGTTTTCTCATTTTTGAAGTTGTATCTTTCAGTGGATGGCTCAATAGATAGATTGAAGATTAGACATTTGACGATTGGAAAAATGTTACCTAGTCTGATAATTCTGAATTTCTGAATTAATGTCAGAATTTGGCATTAACAAGGATAATCAATGGATCCAACCTGTCTTGTCTCAACAATTTAGTCTTGTGTTACAATATAAATGCCATCGGAAACTTTCCTTGTACACACTGGACCCATGAATACCAATTGAGCATTCATTTATTCTTTTATGACCACAATCTACCTACTTCATCATGGCTATTTCCAGCATGATAACATACCATGACATAAAGCAGGAGTTGTCCCAAAATAGGCCTATTAACATTATAATAAGTTTAGTCTGTCCTAACTGGAAAATCTTCAGATAAGTTTTTTTTTTTTTTCAGACAAATCTGCAGCAATTATGTCTACATGACATGTATTATCAAGATGATTAGATGTTTCAAGTAGTAGTGGATGGCAACCCAATGGTAGAGCTGGACATTTTTGTCACAGGTAAGTTGCAGCCCCAGCACCTGCCACATGGGAGGGCTGCAGTGCACTCAGCTCCACCTCCCATGCCTCTTCTCTCAGTTTCCAAGGACTCAAACAATCCAATACATGGGAAATTCATGCCATTTTACATTGTATTTATATAGTATTGTTAATAAAGTAGACAGACAGATACAGTACAGTAGATACACATCAAGACAGACAGACAGACAGACAGACAGACAGACAGACAGACAGACAGATAGATAGATAGATAGATAGGAAAATCAAAGCACTACAAAGATTTAATGAACAATTAAGCCACATAATACTTTATAACATTATATCAATCTTCTGTCCAAAAAGGGGGAATGCTTTTAATATTCATAAAACTAGTTACATACACCAAAGTCTCTGCTGGCAGGAGGTGCTCCACAGATGTTTAGCATAGGGAGATCTGCAAAAAAAAGAGTGCAATAACACCATCATTTCCTGTACTGTTCAGTGGAAGTTCTTGGGAAACAGAGATGAATGCCAGATGGGCAAGCAATTTATTTTCTCAAGACTGTAAGCTACTTTTTTATCATAGTGGATGAAATACTAGACTAGATCTTATTCTTTTATATCACTGATTGCTCAAACTATTGCAGTAACATTAAACTTTTAAGCCTTAAATGTAATTTTTATTGATTTAATCTGCTTATTTACATTTAATACTTTTCTAGTTGTAGTCTGAAAAATAGTATTTAGATGTTCTGATTGTTAGCATAAGACTGGGCATGTACTACATGTGTGAGCTTTTTAAACAGCTTATATTGTCTCATGAGCTTTGTATTAAATTTATTCAGACATTTTATGTCCAGGAATATAAATACACTGCGCCACTGAACTCTTAACTGAACCATCTTGCTCACTCTTATCATCTGGGCCCCAGTCATCAAGCAGAAAAACTGTCTGACTTCACAAATTGTAACCCATGGACAATTGGATAAATTATTAATTAGTTAATTTTATCAGCAAATCTTTGGCAGTAATAAATATTACTTGTAAATGAGTTATAAAAACTTTTGTGTTTTTTAGAATGTAGATATTCTTGAAACTATACCATCTTCTATATCCATTACAGGCAATACTGTTGAGAATAAGACCCAAGGATGAAACTGTACCTGATAATACCTTTAGCCCATTCAGTCTAGAAAGTCCTGACAGTCATGGTTCCACTGGCGATTCACTTCTCTTTTAATAATAATAATAATAATAATAATAATAATAATATGTAATTGTAAATGCAATGAAGATATTTTTTTTAACACATTCTAGTGATATAGGTATGTCTTGCTTAAGGGGCTGAGGAGTTCTGTCCACTAGGTCTCTGTACTGTTTACCATTATCACAGCCCACAACTGCAAAGTCATCTGAGAACTGCAAATGACAGGTTTCAGAGATGTACTGAAGTCTAAAGTGTAAAACATGAAAAGGAAAAGAGAGATTACTGTCCCATGTGTTTGCAGTGCTCCGGTACTGCTGATCACTTTTTCACTTTTTGACATACTGTACAGTACATCCCCACAGCCATACAACCTGTGCTCTGTCCATCAGATAGTTAGTGATTCAGGAGGTTGTAGAGGTGTCAAAATGCATCTTCTGGGGTTTCTTTTGTTGCAGTGCAGGTTGAAATGTATTAAAGGCACCGGAGAAATCAAAGAACATGATTCTCACAGTGCTGCCTGCATTATCACTGAAGAAGATAAATGATGGCATCATCCACACCAATCTGTTGCTGGTAGGCAAACTGCAGAGAGTCCAGGAAGGTGCTAACCTGCGGTCTCAGATGAGCCAGCACCATCCTCTCCAAAACCTTCATTATCTGGGATGTAAGGGCAACTGGTCTGTAGTCATTTAGGGTAGATTGAGATTACTTTTTTTGGGACTGGAACAACGCAGGAAGTCTTCGGCAGTGTGGGAACCTTCTCCTGAATCAGGTTGGGTAATATCATAACTGAGTAATAACATAGCTGGCAGGTGGTGGGTAGTAACAAGTTACATTTACTCTGTTACATTAACTTAAGTAACTTTTTGAAAAAAAAAAGACTTCTATGAGTAGTTTTACTGCACCATACTTTTTATTTTTACTTTGCAAAGAAGAAACGCTACTCTTACTCCGCTACTTTGTCAGTGATATAGGTATGTCTTGCTTTTTAAATTTTTTTAATTGCCATGACAGCCACATTGAAAATTTTACAGGGACATGGCTAGAAAGTACTACGAACTTGATAAATGCACATTTTATCCCATTCCTGATGTGTCCTCCAAAAATTTTAGGATTCAGTGGCAAATTCATGGTCGCTGTCACAGTGAGATGGAGCCTTACATCTCTTCCTCTTGGCACTCATATTAATCTTTTAACTCTCCCATCCTTTCTTATGAATAAGTCTGTCCCTCTGTCTCATTATGTCTCTCCCCCTCCCTCCCACTCTTTCTCTCCAGAATTTCACAAGAAGATATTAAAACGGTTTATGTTCATTGATGTAACCAAAGTACATGACACTGGACATGTGGCCAAACACATGTCTTTTGCTGACAATAAACAAAGAGATAGCTCAGACATCATTTGCATGCTGTGATTATCTTTGTGAATCTGCGTGCGTGTCTTTCTCTCTCTCGGTTGAGAAGCGTGTCAAAGCTAGCTGGTAAGCATATTGAATGCTGAGGACCCATCAAATAATTTTTTCCATCATTTTTAAAATGCAATAAATGGTTAAACAAACAGCAAATCAAACGCAACCGAGAACAGACACAAAACAAAAAAATACCAACTTATACAAGTATTTTATATATAGACACAGACTAATTAGAGAAGACAAGGTGCAGGTGAATACAATTAGGACAATGTGGCTGTGGTGAAATGCATTATGGAGACTAAAGTTTAAACATAAAAGTTCTCCTGCAACACAAAAGTCAAAAACCGCAAAAAAAACAGAGTCAAGTGTGTGAGAATCATGACATACAACCCTGCTAGATAAATTTCTCTCGTCCACTTCCCATATTGATCCACTTTTGCTGTTCTATGCTTTACTGTGTGTAACTTGAGCCAATAGAGTCTTGAGTAATCTCATCTGAGGAGCTGGGTGCTGCACGAATGTGTGGTTGAATAAATCTTCATAATAAAGCCAAGGATGTCATGCCTCTTAGCCAAAAAATAATTCTCTCTCTTAAAATGATTAGTGTGTCTCATCCATCTTTTCTCCCCCTACAACAATGAATGTGATGACTTTCCAGATGGAGTTAAAGTAAGTAAACATAAAATAACAAGATTTTCTGTTTAAGAGAGCAGCGAAGATATTGTCACAATACAGTCCTTTTTCCAGGTGTAATTCTTGAGCCCTGTGGAAAAAATCTTTGAATTACACACAATATATATCATCATCATGTCCAGGTTGGCCCTGGTCACCTATACAAACAAGCAATAAAAATATACTTACACTACTTTTAAACAATTTATCATTTTGCAGTGTCTCTGTCAAAAAGGAACTGAAAAAAAAAAAAAACAAGCTCAGTAATTGACATGTAACATATAAAATGTTCATTTAGATGAGACCTAAGAAGGCCATCCCTTCTGGCCTCAACAACTTCAGACTGGTCCCACTGACGTCATAAGTCATGAAGGTGTTTGAGTGCCTAGTTTTGGCACACCTAGGACCACTGGTAAAACTTTTCCTGGACCCACTACAATTTTCCTACCAGCCTCATGTTGGAGTGGATGATGCGGTCATATACGTATTGCAGTGTGCTCACTCTTTCCTGGATGGATGTAATGACACAATGGTACAGTGAGAATCATGTTTTTTTTTATTTCTCCAGTGCCTTTAATACAATACAAACATTTCTACTGAGTGAGAAACTGCTCAGGGTGGGTGTCAGCACATTCATTGTGTCCTGGATAGCTGACTATCTGTTAGATAGGCTCCAATTTTGGGGACCCTGTCTGATCTGAGCAGACTTTCACGTATTTAATGTATGCAGTAGGATGTTGGAAATCTTTTATCTGTTGTGGCTAGTGCACTTTATAGTGCTGTTATCCGCAAGGCTTAACACATAATCGGACACAAACTTAGTTTGATCCAACTTCACTATCACAATTAACGGTTCAGGAAATCATTCCTATCATTCGCCATTGCACAGTATAACGACTCACATCTACATAACAGATGACAATAGCAGCTTATATACATATCCCATTATTCACTGTCACTTTATGCAGACTTTACGCACAGTGACAATTTGCACAATTCATCTGTCTTCATTTATATACAGTGTATATATATAATTCCCCTCCACCTGTGTAACATGCTGCTGCTGTAACATAATAATTTCCCTCACAGGATCATTAAAGTCTGTCTGTCTGTCTGTCTGTCTGTCTATCTATCTATCTATCTATCTATCTATCTATCTATCTATCTATCTATCTA
>JAQMYL010000033.1:24227998-24238819 GCA_030014365.1 Clarias pachynema | reverse complement strand
ATATATACACACACAATCTTCACATCAAACAAGACCTTTTTAGAGTTGGTGTGGCCCAGTTTAGTGCGAACTACAGAAAGGAATTTTACTTGAATAAATTTTACTTGGCTGATTTCTGTGCTTTACGGTTGGAATGTTGTTCTTTAAACTTCTTGGCCATAATTACCATCATTGTCTGGAGGAGAAAGAGAGAGACTTGGAAGCCAAAGACCACCTTGCAAACAAAAATACGATCTTTGTTTACATGTGCGGCTTCAGACCCTAGTCTGGCTTTTTATGAAATTGTGCTTTTGGAGCAGTGGCTTCTTCATTGCTGAGCAGAATTTCAGGTGTCATCCAGCGTTTAGAAATTGTTTCCAAGGATGAACCAGACTTGTAGAGGTTGACATTTTTATGAGGTCTTGGCTGATTTATTTTGATATCAAAGAAAGAGGCACTGAGTTTGAAGGTAGGAGTTAAAATACATCCACTAGCACACCTCCAGTTGATTAAAATGATGTCAATTAGTTTAACAGAAGCTTGTAAAGTCATGACATAATTTTCTGGAATTGTCCAAGCTGTTTAAACACACACACATGTAAACATTTGACCCACTGGAATCATGATAATGATAAATTATAAGTGAAATAATTATCCATAAACAATTGTTGGAAAGATTATTTGTGTCATGCATAAAATAGATGTCCTAACTGACTTGCCAAAACTATAGTTTGTTAAAATGACTTCTATGGAGTAGTTAAAAACAGTTTAAATTACTTCACCCTAAATGAATGTAATCTTCAGATGTAAATGTATTCCTAACTTTCTGGCCAACAGTGCGTACAAATACAAATACAAACACTGCATTAAATAAGTTCATTTAACTCAGAGGTATCTGAGCCTTCTCACAGAACTTGTATTGCTTATATAAATGGACATTATGTGAATTAGATTATGTAATGCATTAATTTGTGTAAAATGGTGTATATATATCCCCAGGTCTCTTCTTTTGTAACTCTTTCTAGGGTGCTGTGGCCTTACGCGAGTGCTGTAATGTGATGTGTAAATGTACTGGTCATGACGGGGTGCGAGGACCTCAAGGATTTCAAGGAACAAAGGTACAGCATCATATCATAAATGATCATATACAGTCTGATACAAGACACTGTGTGAAAGCATTGGAACATTTTTTCCTAAACAGCATTTCTGCTGCTACTTAACAGGGCTTTCCTGGACGGGCAGGATATCCTGGATTTCCTGGAGAAGAAGGAGGAGTTGTATGACTCTATTATTATTTATTACATATCAGTATTTTAGCCTACATCAAAATCTTATAACTTAATATACTTCCCGAAGCAGGCACCCAGTCTATATATTGCTCACACTGAAACCATTTTGTTGTTCCAGGGAGAGAGGGGGCCACAAGGTTTGAACGGAACCCAAGGACATCCAGGTTGCCAGGGTAAAAGAGGTTTAAAGGTAGGAGTGTTTTAGTTCAGTACATACTACAAATAGCAAATAAAACAACTTTTTTGCTTTTTACCTAAGAAATCCTTGTCTTAAAACTATTTACAGGGTGGCAGAGGCTTCAGCGGTGATACAGTAAGTACTGAAAAAGCAACATACGATTGTTGCCAATTAAACAAGCATAATCATCAGACACATTAATGTTTACACACCAAACAATTCAAAGGTTTTAAGCCTTACATTATGGATTACTTCTTACATTAAGCAGAAGAAGAAGAAGAAAAAGATATTTTTATATAGTGCTTGTATACAAGAAATGCAGCTCAAATGCTTTACAATAATACAAATAGACATAGAATAAACATAAAAACAGAAATGAAATTAAAACAAATATTGAAATGAAATTAAACTAAGTTTTACAGCATCAAGAAAATGCAGCAGTGCAAATTAGGTTGCAAAAAAATGTATTAGGAAAATCATAGCTGGAGCATTGGTGGCTTAGTGGTAGGATTATACAGTAGGTACAATCTGGTTTAGTTCATAGGTAATGCCCAAACTCAGCCATGTATAGAATGGGAGAGTTGCATCAGGAGGGGCATCCCGTGTAAAACCTGTGCAAAGTTGTATGTGGATTGGATGGTCCGCTGTGCCAGCCGCACAGCACAAGCAGCCAAAAGAACAACTACATGAGAACTACTTAAAAGCTACAGTAAAATGTAAGCTTCCGTTAACCTGGCTTCTCTAATGTCTAAAGATGATGTATTCCATAATTCTGTGGTGTAATTGAGAAGGCATGCACCTTCCTTTTCTTCTGCCAGTTGCTGAAAACGTTCATTAAACAGGCTTCGGGTGATCAATGGGGGGAGCAGTTGTTTTACTTTTCAGGCGACCAGTAAATAGTGCATTATGATAATCAGGTTAGCTTAAATAAATGACATGAATCAATTTTTCAGTCATAGTTTAGCTATGTTTCTAAGGTGGTAAAAGTGTAAATTATTCGACACCTTGTTAATATACTGTAGGACATGAAGTTTGGATTTGAACCTAATGTAACGGCAGGCTAATACCCTCAGTTTTAATCCAGGGAGAAAGTGTCCCTAGATTATTAAGCACAATTTCTCTAGTAGGATTTTAGTTTTGTTTTCATATAACCTTAAGAAATTATTTGCTCATCCATTTATTTATGGGCAAAAGGCAAATAGTAATGGAATTTAAAGCTGCAGCATTATTTCGCTTTCATATAACCTTATTCATTTATTTGCTCATTCATTTATTTAAGGGGCTGAAGGTGCTTCTCAGTAAAGCTGCTGCATCATTTGGCTCAGCAGAGATGTACAGTTGCAGATCATCTGTGTAACTATGGAGGAATGCATTGTGCTGTCTAATAACGTCACCAAGTGGCAACAAATTCACTGTTCAACCACAAAAGTTGACATGCTTGTTGTCTAATAACGTCACCAAGTGGCAACATATTCACTGTTCAACCACAAAAGTTGACATGCTTCTCATATGATCTGCATGACTGCCACAAACTTTCTCATTTTGGTGTATATTTTAAACCAGATTAACACACAGGCAGAATGACCAACATTCTGTTCAAGATAACTGATTAGGGAATTATAGTCAGTTGAATGTAAATACTGTTTTTGAAAGTATTTTTTGACTTTCAGAATGAAACAGGAATTGTTTGGAAAGCATTGTTTATTTCTTATGTCCTGGCAGTTTTGAAATTGAACCTCAAGTATGGATGGTTACATTTAACATATAATAAGGTGTGTGAGTGATGGTTTGCACTGTTACATGAAAAACTTGACATCACTTTTTTTTAACACAATTCCATATAAGTAATCTGACACAAAGGCAATTATTGATTTTAGCTAAATGGGAATTACTGAATAAAATCAAAGTAATACACTTGCAAAAAACACATTTAAATTCCATATGTATTTAAATGCAGCAATTGTTTGTACTTACAGTACATTACAAGGAAGCAGGATATTATAAGATTTTTTCTGTTATGTTTGACAGGGAATAGCTGGAGAACATGGTGTGGATGGAGTAAATGGAGAACAGGTAATGTAATGTAATGTACAATGATCAGCCATAACATCAACACAACCAACAGGTGCATCGAATGACATTGATCCCATACTACACACCAACAAAATGGTGACAGGATCATGGGCACCCAAGGCCCATTTATTCCCATGGGGAACAAAGGCCAGTTATCAGGTCCAATCCTACAGAAAAGCTAATGCATCCCAAATCATCTGAAAACGTGAATGCTGGCCACAAGAGAAAGGTACCAGAACACCCAGTTCATCACAGTACTGCCACACACAGCGTGCAGCAAAAAAAGAGCCCAAGGCCACCGATCCAGATTCCAGATTCCAATTTCCGAGATTCAAATCTGATCGAGCCCCCATAGGATGCATTGGACAAACAAGTCTTGTCCATGGAGGCCCCACAACCTACAACACCCACCATCAATGTTCAGGTGTGAGACACCACAACACGTCCCAGAGGTCCTTCAGAGCCATGTCCTGAGGGGCCAGAGCTGTCTTGGTGCCACCAGGGAACATAGTGTTTTAATGTTAATGGCTTTAATGCCATGGCTGATTGTTGTATTTTAAATGAAGTATTATACATGAAACAACTTGGTAGTTTATTTAAATGAGTAACTGTGCAAGCAACACAATCTCTTATATATTTTCTTTAGGGCATGGCTGGGTTAGCAGGATACCCAGGAGAGCCAGGCGATCCAGGCAGCCAAGTATAGTCTCTTTTGCTTTACATATTTATGCATTTGTTTTGTTTGTTTAGCTTTTTCATTATTTCAGGCTATTACACTAATGTAATTTATGTAATTTCTTATTTAGTACTCTGTGTTCATTAAAAAAATCGAAATGTTGTATTTTTAAAAAAGTTTATTTGCTTACAATGTTAGACAATTAAAGGTACAGTTTTATATATATTGTAAAGGGCAAGAGGGGTGTTCAAGGAATTCCAGGTGAACCAGGACAAAAAGGATTGAGAGGAGATCCTGTGAGTTTATTCTTCTTGTTATTATGATTATGATTATGATTATTAGACAATTACAAATAATGCAAAAGTATACGTATCAGCATATATATCTTTTATATGATAGTGAAAGCAACTATGCTGATATCCTATTCTCTATGACTTTTTAAGGTTCACTATTAACTATTAACTAAAAAATGGTTGCATCCTCTGTCCAAGGGAAATGTTCAACTGTATTGTTGTGTAGTGTGTAGAAAACCTTTTAAGAATTTCCCTAAGGGGCAACTGAGGAAACCTTAAAAGTAACAATGATGTGAGTCCTGGTCTGAATATTGATTTACAGTGCCTTTGAAATGCTAGTGTTTTACAGAAACTTTAAATATAATGGTTTATCAGTTGCCTAAATATTTCTGGAATCCTCAAATTCTTCAGTTGTTGTTCTGTATGCTGACTTTTTCTGACCTTGATGTGTTAAAGTCTTTTACAAATATATTTCAGATTGAAATGTTTATTAAGTTATAAATTTAAACATGACACAAAATATATTGTAATAATAGTAATTTTCTGTCATTTTTTGTCAATTCTGTCTATCATCACTCATCTCCTGATCTTTTATGAAGGGTCTATCAGGAATTGACAACAGTATCCCTGGTCCTAAGGGTGAGACTGGAAACCCGGGTTTACCGGTATGTTGCTATTTCTTGAAAGAATTATATTTATTGTTGGATGCAGATCCCTAGATTTACTACTAACATTTGACTACCTCTAAAGATATATGGAATACTGAACTACAATATGTGTATGGTTGTTACATATACCACACTCAGTGAAATGAGCATCATTTTGTTCTATAAAGCACAGTAAAACACTGACACTCTCTGCTCCAATCACAGGGTGTACCAGGAACAGAAGGAAACACAGGCACAGGTGGAGATACCGGCCGTCCTGTAGGTCTCCCGCTGTAGGCTTTAAAACACATATGTTGTAATGAATTTCAAATTAGGAAATTATATTTCTTATATTTTCAAATAATTATATATATTTGTTTGTTGGTTTGTTTGTTTTTTTATTATATTTTCCCAGGGTCAAAATGGAAGACGAGGTGCTGCAGGTCCCCCAGTAAGTCTTACTTAGCACTGATAACAAAATCCAAACAATTCCAGAAGTCCAAACAATAAAGTATATATAATTTGTTAAATATTATAAAAGTTTAAACTAAAATAATGATAGTAAGTTTAATATGCTTTCTATCGCTTAACTTTAGGGTGCTCCCGGACCTTCAGGAGAAACAGGATTAAGAGGAAATCCCGGGTCTTCAGGGCCACAGGTCATTTTTTTTTAGACTGATGTAATTTTCCTGTGTGTTTTTGATTATATTTTGTTTAGAAGACATTAATACAATGCAGCAATTAGAAAAAAAAGCATTAACAAGACAGAAGTTATAAAAGAAATCTTAATTCCAGGCAATATACTGGACTGCAATGCACCAAAAAAGACCATAATTCAGAAAGATCTGCCATATTAAGCTTTTTGAGGTTGATTTTGGTACCTTAGATATGGCTATTTACATTTTCACATCAGCATAGCCCGAGCCATTTTTCCCCCCAGATATTTCATATGGATCTATATAAAAAATAAGAGAGAATCAGCTTTACTATCAATACCACATAGAATCTATACAGAATGTACAAAAAAATATTTTGCATTAATGTATATATTATAACTGGGATCTAAGAACCTAAACAAAAGTTATGTATAAATTATTTTAGGTAGTGTCTCAAGCAAAGTAACAGTACAAAATTATAATGTTAATTAGAAGATCCCACTGAATTTGGAAAAGATGTTAATTAACAAGCTGATTAAACAAAGTATAGTATGTTTTTTGAGCTGTTAAAGGGGCTCTCAGATCTCAAGGACCCCAAACAGTACATAAGGGCTCAGAAGAATTTCTGAGATGGTAAGAAATTCGCCTCTTGTCAGTGCTCTGCATCACTATTAATGGCACTCTGCTAATCTTTATCAGAAATATATGTTACGTTTTATCAGGTAAACACAGTGGTCGCTCCAGCTGATGAAAAGCAGTAACTGATGATTATAGCACGAGCTCATAAATTCAGAAAGACATTCTCGAAAATGTTTACAGGATTTTTTTTTACACAGGCATTTGAAATGTCTAAATTTCATGCAATGTATATTCGACATGGTGTTATGGCTACGATTACATTACAAGCCATTTTGTTCAATTCAGATTTTTTGGTCAGATTGTATTTGCATGTCAAGTGTTCTATGACTGCACAGAATTAAGTACTTCAGACTGGTAACGTGAATGTAGCAGTTGGTGGCCCTCATGAATACACTTAACATTTAAATTTAAAAACTGTATTTTTTTAAATAGTTATTTAGCTATTTAATTTAGTTATTTGTTAGATGCTTTAACTTTCTGTTTCTGTTCAGGGCCCACAAGGTCCTACTGGTGATTCAGGGCAGAAAGGCACACCTGGATTTCAAGGACGTCAGGTATCTTTCAAGATTTCACAGTTCCTTGCAATAAATAAATGTATGCAAAGGTTTCTTTTCTTTTCTTTTCTTTTCTTTTTTAAATAAGAGTAATAATTTTCCATTAGGGATCGCCTGGCACACAAGGAAATGTTGGTTCTAAAGGAAGTTTAGGACCCAGGGGACAAAAGGTATTTTTACATCACTTTACATGCATATTTAAATGTTCCCAGTATACGCATGTATAGTATACATACAGGGTACAATTCTATGTTCTTGTGTAGGGTCAGCCAGGTGAACCTGGAAATAAAGGAGTAGACGGGCCATTGGGGAACAGAGGCCTTCCGGTAAGAGGTGCAGTTCAGAACATAATAAAAATAAACTAAAAATAACCATATGATAAAATAACAAAATGCATTTTAAGACATATCAAACAATGTTTCACTGTTAGTTCTCACTGTCTCTTCACAACAGGGAAATGATGGTCCAGATGGATATGGGTCACTAGGACCTAAAGGACAGAAGGTCTATATCAGTACTATTATTAGTAAACCAAGAATTGATTTCTTTATGGTAAAGCTTGACGTTATAAATAAAAAACTCCATTTTACTTGCTTACAGGGAGATCCTGGTTTTCCAGGATATCCTGGACAACAGGTACGTTTTTTTTTTTTAAACATTACCTTTAGTTTAGATTGATTTTTTTTTTTAGAAACAGTTTTAGGTAAAGATGATGCATCTATTGACCCACCATATAGCCTGAGTAAGGTAACCATATTTGCTATATATTCTACAGTCCATGCTGCTTATTCTTTTTTTATTGTGAAATGTTTCCCACTAATCCCATTATTTTACATATGTTTATTTATTATTAACACTATTTCTATGTTCATTGTCATAGTCA
Source organism: Clarias pachynema (assembly GCA_030014365.1). Taxonomy (NCBI): domain Eukaryota; kingdom Metazoa; phylum Chordata; class Actinopteri; order Siluriformes; family Clariidae; genus Clarias; species Clarias pachynema. Next base: position 24,230,952 of record JAQMYL010000033.1, on the reverse strand, counting down.
GAAAAAAGTCAATTGTGTGGCTGCAGAGCCTTTTTTGACTTAAAGTTCAACCCTATACAGGCATTCTTTGTTGCATCTGCAGAAGTTTAAAGTTGGTGCTTGAATTGCTCCCATCTGTCACCCTCTGAGTCTCCACTCCTTTCACAACTCTTCTTTCCTTTGGACAATTTTGGCTGTTTACATCTTGGAGGGCAACTTCCATCTGTTTTGGCTGATGATGCTGGCTGCCATTTCACACATGTAGACATGACTCTAAGGGCTATACTGTAAGTTTACCAACTTGTTGTCGAGTATCAACATCAAGTTCCCTGGGAAGTGCCCATCTTCCATGATGTGGAGATGTCTAAGCCAGTTGAGGGGGGAGGGGTATATAACATGCTAGCCCATTTGACCAAATATTTAGACATTGTCATTGTTGCTTTGCCAGTGTGCTTGTCAAGCTCTGTATCAAGGGAAGCATTGTTTGTAGTTGTGGAGTCTGTAGGTAAATTCTCCAACCCCATCCAGGTTGTAGTAATCAGTGCAGATACAGTATTAGGAAAGATGCTGATGTGCTGGCACTGGCACAGGATTTGCACTTTCTTGAAGCTAATGGTTAATCCAAGTTTTTGTTATGCTTTCTAAGCAGTGAATCAACCTCTGCAAGGTTTCCTCTGTGAGAACTAGAACATGATCTGCATCTGCAAACAATAACTCTTAATGACTTGTTGCTTCCTGTGTGAATGAAAATGGTATGCTTGAGAGGTACTGAAGTTGTGTGGCAGAAACGAAAATGAAAATACATACACTTTCAAAAATGCCATTATTTAACATGGCTTTAGCAGTTGATTTGTTTTTACTCAGCTAGTGCTAAAAAAAACGTACAATTTTACATGGTATACACGCCTATATTTTTTGCCCATTGGAAACCTTTATTCTATGCATTAGATCCATACCTTTAGATTCCTTTTATGTGGAGGCACAATACAGGTCCTCCTAATATCCTCAAATAATTTACAATTTTTTTTTTTTTTTTTACAAGGAAACAGAATGCCATCTATTTATCATATAGTCAGGCCCATAAATGATGGAACAAATAACAGTTTTTGGCATTTGGCATCTGTACATTGTACATTGAATTTGAAATGAGACACTCAAGATGTGAGCAACGTCAGGACTTTCACCTTAAATTCAAGAGGTTTGACAAAAGTGTGGAACTAATCAATCCTGCCATTTTCATAAACACATTTAAATGTAATGGGCTTATAAATAATATAACAAATGGCTGACAAGCAGTTGCATTATCAGATATGGCCAGTTCCGTTGTTACTCCTAATGACTGTTCAAGCAGATAAAAGGCCTGCAGGTTGTTACCGTACATTTACATTTGGTAGCTAGACTCTTTAAGTCATGTATTTTTAAGTCTTTAAATACAGGCGCTGTTGTGCCTTTCTAATTAGTAGAAAAGACTTCAGTGACTAGGTGAGATGCTCAGAGATGTGTATTCCAGTGAACTTAAAGCTGGTATACGCTCAACAAAAGCTCTGTTGAGGTGAATGGGAGTGTGAGTGTGATTGCCAGCTCATGAGTAAAAAGGGAGTACAAGAGAGGGGATAATACGCATCCCAGAAGAACTCCAGTGCTGATGGTGAGACTGTGGTCAGTCAGGGTACAATTACAGAGTGATTTACTGATGCTAAGCTGGTATGGGTCCAGAATGGATGGCAGACAGGCTTGAAGGTGGGTGATGGTCAGTTTTTGTAAGCACTTTGCGATGACTGTTGCAGTGGAGTGTTTTGGCACTGTCGCAGTGGTACAGACTTACAGTAAAGCAGGTGGGGAGAGATGCAGACAGTTGTAGATATGATTTCCAATATTTAATGCAGTAAGATATAGACTTCCCTTGACTGATATTTAAAGACAAATGATGGCAAAAAATATTTGAAACTCTGTTCTATGATAGTTCAGTGACACTATCAAAAAAATATTTATGTATTTATTTATTTTGCTCAGGGTGAATTTGGGGACCCTGGAAAAACTGGAGGTAATGGTACTAAAGGCAGAGCAGGAAGAATGGTAAGAAAAGTTATCATTAATGATCCATAAGTAATTATGATTCTTTTCTCTTACTGTTAAGTTTGTTCACTGTTGGCCTGATTGTATTATATGTATGTTTTTTTGTTTTTGTTTTTTTGACCTAATTGTTTTCTACCTTAGTACTTCAATGTCTGTTTGTTTTATTCTTCTTTTGTTTTCACTCATTGTAAAGTGTCCTTGAGCTCTGGAAAGGTGCTATATAAATGAAAATTATTATTATTATTATTATTATAGGGAAATGCAGGCAGACAAGGAACACCAGGTGGTCATGGATCCATAGGGCCACCTGGAGAAAGGGTTTGTTAGCTTTAATAACATTATTCATGACATTTAAATATTAACTAATAATTTGCTAAATATTTACTATTTTTATTTAAAGGGACCTAAAGGACCACCAGGACCAAGAGAAATGTCTGTAAGTTTTTTTTTTTTTTTTTTTGCTTTTGAGAAGTCACTGATCGGTTTCTTTATACTAATACTTCAGCCTTGTATTCGTTTAGGCTTGCAAATTGATCAGCTATGTACGAGACAACTGTGGTAAGGTTTGATAATATAGTACTTTGACTCCCTGTATACCTAAAAATATTCATAAATTGCACCAAAATAGAACTGAATTACTTTTTAACCTTAATTTAAGTTTATTATTTTACCCCCATAGCCTGCTGTAAAGGTAGGTACGCTACACAACAAGCATTTAATAAGAATGATAAGGATTCAGTGTTTAAAAGGACATCAATGTACATTAGCACATTTCTCTATTTTTTTGGCATGTCTTCCTCTTTAGATAAATCAGCTTGCCCCGTGTACCCCACTGAATTGGTGATTGGTTTGGACGTGTCTGAAGACATGACATCTCCGTTATTTGAGAGAATGCGCTC
>JAQMYL010000033.1:24208240-24218741 GCA_030014365.1 Clarias pachynema | reverse complement strand
AGACAGGAAGATAGCAGCAGGAAAGATTTAACACGTTAATATCAGATCTATAAGGAAGAGAGCAAGAGAGTAGAAATGACTCCTTTATATATAAAATAATTCTAACAAATTTCATTTTCAATTTCCAACCTTGCCTTTATCTACTGAATCAATGTTGGGTCAACCTATATTTTAACAAATAGGCCAACATTGGGCCAACCACTGATGCCAACATGGGCCCAATGTATGCACTGTCGGGGCACTGACAAAAGGTTAAGTACAAAGTAGTGCTATCTGGGTTGTGACATGCATAAAGAAGAGGAGTGAGGTATGGTTAAAAAGCAGTTTGAATGACTTCAGCGTATGTAAACCGTCGACTTTTCTACATTCTACATTATATATACATTATACTGTATGTTGGTCCTGGAGAAACGTTATTTCATTTCACTGTGTACTAAACTGAATATGGTTGAAGTGACAATAAAAGCCCACTTGACTTGATACACTGTCTGGCCAAAAAAAACAATCACCATTCCAAAATGGACAAATTATTGTGCCGCAAAGAAACAAGCAAAGAAACAATTAAGGGGATGTGAAATTAATGGCACAGTTTTATCAAACCTATTATCAAACCTGGAAGTATAGTGCTGAACTGTCAACTTTGTAGAAAATGATGAAAAATGATTAAAATGAATTAAAATCAAATCAAACAAACCTTTATTTATATAGCACTTTAAAAACAATTAACAGTTGACAAAGTGCTTCACAAGGTTAAAATAAACCATAAAAATTAGGAATAAAACTTATTTGGCAGATAAAAGGATCATGCAGCTTCACCAAGTGCTTTAGTCATTCCCATTCATAAATCATATGAATGGGGATCACTTAAGCACTTAAAGAAGCCTAAAAGCATTTTATGCACACAATGTGATGAGAACTCACAAGATTGGGTCTAAACAGCTGCATAACCATAAGAGAACCATTTGTTAATAAATCTAATCAGAAACAAATGCTTACATTTTGTTAGAGAGCATAAAGATTGGACTTGGTCATGTGGTCTGACAAATTTATTGTAGGTTGACACTATTTCAGGGTTATGTGTGCATCAAGGTAAGAAGGGTAGCAAATAAAGCAATGTACCTATCATGCATAATGGCCGCTGTACAAGCCATTGAAGGCAGTGTTATGATCTGGGATTGCTTAAGTTGATCAGCATTTTTGTGTTTCTGGGAGCCTGAAGAATCATTTTCCCACATGAACTGGCAACCATGTCGTGTTCTATAATTAAAGCTAAAGGTAACTAAATGAAATAAAATGAAGTGTGTGTGTGTGTGTGTGTGTGTGTGTGTGTGTGTGTGTGTGTGTGTGTGTGCAAGTGCAATACTGTGCAAAGGTTTTAGGCAGGTGTGAAAAATTCTGTAAAGTAAGAATGCTTTCAAAAATAGAAGCATTAGTGGTTTATTTTTATCAGTTAACAAAATTGAAAGTAAATTAATAGAAGTGAAATCCAAATTAAATCAGTATTTGGTGTTTTTGCCTGCAATACAGCATCATTTCCTCTTTGAAGGAACTCAGTGGGTAGATTGTTCCAATCATCTTGGAGAACTAACTACAGATCTTATGTAGATGTAGCCTGCCTCAAATTCTTCTGTGTCTTCATGTACAGTAAACCCAGACAGACTTAATGATATTGTATCAAGCCTCTCTGGGGCACAAACCATCACTTACAATACTCCTTGTTGTTCTATATGCTAAAGATAGTTCTTGATGTCATTGGTTGTATATTTGGGGTCATTTTGCAGAAAAATGGGGCTAATCAGATGCCACGCCGATGGTAGTGCATGATGCAGAAGTATCTGCCTGTATTTATCAGTACCAAGGACACTTTTAATCCTGATAAAATCTCCAACTCCATTTGCAGAAATGCAGCTCAAAACTTGCATAGACCCTCCACCATGGTTCACCATGTTTGCAGACATGCAATACAACCTGCCTTCTTCTACAGCCAAATAGTTACAATTTGGACTCACCAACACCTGCAGCCATTTTTCTTCAGCCCGGTTTCTATGTTTTCATACAACAATAAAAAATCATGCAGCTAAATTTTCCACTGTTTAAGTAAAACAAATCAGTGGCAGCACTGTCATAAATGCCATTATATAACCAGGTTTAAAAAACATTTGGAACTGCTGCAGTCTGGATCTCAGCATCCTTATGCTATGTATGAGTTTATCTTTTTTTAACAGTTTTCTTGTTTGGCTTAGGCGCAGTAATCATCAGTGAAATGGTAAACACATCATGAAAAGTAAACAAAGTCGAGAGCTGGTTAAATTTGAGCAGTAAATCTTGTCCAGAAATCTTTTTACAAAGTAAAGATTTTTAAGCAGCACTATCTAAAAAGAGTCACACTTGATACTTAAAACTCTCAACTTAATTATTTTCAAGTGAACACTAAAATGCACTGGAAGCAGTGAAAGCAAAGGGAAGAGATTTCAACTTTTCCTGTTACATTAGCACATGTTTGTTTACTCTGGGCTAAATTTGTTATTCAGGGTAGAGCTAAGACTGCACTGAATTCTCAAAACTTGACTAAGGGTTAGATATAGCCAACAAACTATTGTGTATTCTTTCAATCCTACTGTCTAAATGATTTTTACTGACCTGTAACTGGTAGCCATTTTACTCTTTCCCTGGGAGCTGATTTAATCCTGATTTAACACTCGGGGAAATGTTGCACATGTGCAATATTTTTACAAATACTGATTGACATTTAAGGCAGCATGGTGGCATAGTGGTTAGCACTGTGGCTTCGCACCTCCAGGGTTAAGTAGATTCCCGACTCAGGTCTGTTTGCATGTTCCCATGCTTGGTGGGTTTTCACTAGATACTCCGGTTTCTTCCCACAGTTCAAAGACATGCAGATTTTGTTAACTAGCTTTCCCAAATTTCTGTGTGTGTGTGTGTGTTTTTGTGTGTGTAGGAGACACCCTGTTTCTATAATATATCTATATGAGCTGTTTGGGCTTGTAAGATATTTGTAAAAGTTGTATATAGCATGTATTTATTATTATAAATAAAATAGTTAATATTGTTTCTTTGCTACTCAGATGGTTTACCTTACGTTTTGTGGTAAAACAAAAAAAAATAATCACGGTGTGTCTATCAATTATTGCGGACTTTTTCAATATTGTGCCTTGTTGCATGGATTTAACATTGCTTTGGTAATGTGAAATTATGAAAAGAAATTTGAAATTATATCCAATGTTAGGTAAGCTAGTGACACAACATAGTAAGTTAACATAAGTGTTATTTAGTATGTGCTAACATATAAAGTAAACGAAAACAATAATATCTTGTTGTTATCCATAAGTTTGTTTCTCCTGTAAGATACACACTATTAGCACGTTGATTTATCACAGTATGTGTAATATAAGTGTTTGAAGTGTGTGTGCACCGCCTCAATGTACAAGGTGTTAGTTTCGTTCGTGCAGATTCTCAACCCGGATTCCTAGAACAAGGCTTACTGCAGACTCCTGCAAACGGAGACGATTTGCTCACGTAATATATGCACAGTTTTTGGCGGATCTTCACAGTTGAACACACTCTCCTTTAACATTCCCTTCAAGTAGGGATCAGGTGGTGTAAGATAGGGGAAATGAGATGGGAATGTGAAGGAATTTATTCTGCCACCTTTTTTAAACTCTGTCCCCATTCACGACCACTTCGAAATAATACTCAACTATGAATACTTTTTCCTTGATCAAGAGATGCATTTTCCCTCCCTCCCTATCTTGTTCTTCTGAGTGAGAGACCTTTCCAGTCCTTTGCCTCACTCACAAATCAGAATTTGGACAATAGCGAGGTTGAATAAAAACATTGATATAAAATTAATTGTGCAAATGTTATTATCACACAATTCTGGATTGTATGGGGAGGTTGGCAACCCTATAGTCAGCTAAAGTTAAAATTGTATGCGCAGTGGAGTTTTCTCCCAAAAGCCCAGGGAAGCCAGACTTCAGGATATGTTCTTGACTGTACATGTCATTTTTTATTATTTTTTAAAACTTCGGTAGTAAAATCTGTAAAAAAAAAAAAAAAAACTACACATTCACCACATAGCATTTGCTTCACTCACTGTAAATACTTAGTGAACAACAGAAGAGATGGCATTCAGCAACAACACAGGGGCGTTTACTACCAAAAAAACTGTTAAGCTGAAGTTTAAAAAAAAAAAAAAAAACAGTCTAAGAAACTCAAATCCTCTGTGTTGTTGCTGGATGGCATCTCTTCTGTTTTTCACTGAGTATTTACAGTGAGTGAAGCAAATGCTATGTGGTGAATGTGTAGTGAAACACGGTATTGCATTTTTACTGTCATGTCTGAAGAGAAGCCAGGACAAGTTGGCTTCCCTTTCAAAAAAACAATCATCATTTACGACCTTTCGTAAAATATGTCTCGTAACTGAAAAGTAAAAAACGTGTTCTCTATTGAACCAGTACAGGATGCACTTGGTTCAGTATTGTGATGTCTATTGAAGAGAAATCCCACAAATCCACTTCTCAGATGTCCACGAAGAAAGCCACACTTACAGTAAGGTTGTAAACTGCCCATACTCTCTTAAGGAATCTCCCTAATCTCTCTCTCTATTATCTTCCTAACAGCTCTCTCCCCCCTATTCTCTGATGACCCTCCCTCCTAGTCTCACCTTCACTGTTCACATAATGAGCCTTTTCACATAGGGGCGGATCCTTTGACTTTGGAGGACTTAAATACGAGAAACTTTCCAACTTACCTTAGATGGAAGAAGCTACTTACCTGTAGATGAGTAGTGAAGCGTACCTACTGAACAAAAAAATTTGTCCAGTTGACTTGACTCAACTTCCAGATAGCCTCATCTGGATGACTGAGAATCTTCACAGACATGAGTGAGAAATTTTACTTAAATAGTACTCTGCTAAAACATGACAAATAGTATAAGAGAAACACATACAGTACAGTCAATGGATGAAAGGAAACCCCCTCCCTCAGCCTGTCTGTCATGGTCCCCACCAAAACACACAATGCACTTCTCATTGCTCTCATTGACTTACAATCCAGAGTGGGATCTTGCCTGGGGTGGCACTAAGAATGATCAGAATGACAAACGTGGACAAACATTTTTAAAATGCATTTGATTCATTTTTAAAAACTACATTTGTAACGCTAGTAACGTAATGTTATTGACATTGGTAACTGTAATCAAATTACATGTGTTTAAAATGTAATGCGTTACATTACTGCATTATCAGGAAAAGTAATTAGAATACAGCAACGCATTACACAGCAAAGCATTACACAGTAACGCGTTATACCCAACCGTGTTTGTGGGCGAGGCACAGGACTGACTGGGAATCTCTCTCACTCAAGATGAGGAAGGAGGAGGCCAGTGGGCATCACCTCAGGTTGAATCACACATCTAACTTTATACAACAATGCAATTATTCACTCACACCAGGAAGTGCTAGAAAATAAACAACAGATAATTCATAACACTGTAAATATATACTGTATACTGTACTTTGAAGAGAGAATGTTTTTTTTTTTTTTTTTTTTATCTTTAAGCAAACAGCTACAAGGTAGGTATTTAATTCTTACATAGATTAAAAAAAAGATGTCAGTCTCCATTACAAACTAATTACATATCAGTCACATCTCTTAATGTTAAAGGATGATGGAGCTGTCCTGCTATTGTCTTCACTCAGTAAGGCAGTACAGGGCCCCATTACTGTATGACAAGGCTCCAGGAGCAGTCTATTAAATTATTTAAACTTTTTTTTTTTTTTAACTCAACAAGCTGCTAGCAGATGCTTTGCTTCCTAAGTTTCAGACCCTGACCATGATAAAGCAGTCACTGAAGATGAATGACTGACTGAATGAACGAATGAATTAATGAACAAAGTATATATATTATATTAACTCAGCCATTTAGGATGCACAAGCCAGTATAGTCTTAGTGTCGGTCCCAACCCCGAATAAATAAGGAGAATGAGTTATGGAAGGGTATCTGGCATAAAACATGTTTAAATGTTAAAGGATATCTGTGAAAATTGGCATACTGTTGACCTGAGAAGGACGAAAAAGAGAGGTGGCAAACGTGTACAGAGAGAGAGGGAAATAAGGGTAGATGTGTATAAATCTGGAAGGGTAATACTATATGTCATCAGTGCATATGCTCCACAGGTAGCGAGAGAGAGAGAGAAGGTTGGATGAGGTTTAGGTAGTGAATCAGGTAGTTCAGGGAATTAGTTAGGTTGAAGTCAGGACAGCTATGAAGAGTCTGAAGAGTGGAAAGGCAGTTGGTCCAGATGACATTCCAGTGGGGGCATGGAAGTGTTTAGGTGAAATGGCAGGGGAGTTGCTTACTAGTTTATTTAACAACATCTTAGAAAGTCAGAGGTGAGTGGAGAAGAAGTGTTTTAGTTACAGTTTTTAAGAACAAGGGAGATGTGCAGAGCTGCAGGAACTACAGAGGCATAAAGCTAATGATCCACACCAAGTCATGGAAAAGAGTAGTGGAAGCTAGGTTGAGAAGAGAGGTAACAATCTGTGAGCAGCAGTCTGGCTTCATATCAAGAAAGAGCACCACAGATGACATGTTTGCTTTGAGAATGCTGATAGTAGAAGTACTGTATAGAGAAGGTCAGAAAGAGTTGGATTGTGTGTTTGTAGATTTAGAGAAAACATATAACAGGGTCCCCAGAGATGAACTGTGGTACTGCATGAGGAAGGCATGGGTGACAGAGAAGTATGTGAAGGTGGTGCAAGATATGTACAAGGAGAGCTGAGTTCTGTGCTGCAGGTATGACCGACTGGTTTAAGGTGAAGGCGGGTTCCTTCACAAGGTGAACATTAAGTATGATTTCCAAAATCTTGAGTAATGCTCTGTGCCCTAGTATGGCACAAGTGGTTTGGTATAAAGTTAAATGTGGCACTGCACAAAAGCCTGAAAATCATTTTGTATTTTTCATGGATTGGGCAGTACAATTATGATATACATTCCTGAATAATAAAAAAAATCCATGTTCTAAACTTGACATGCACGATCAAAGTTGTATGCCACGCTCTGTCTCAGACCAGCTGTATTCTGCGTCTATTCTGCATCCACCAAATAGTTAAATAAACTCATCCATATATAGACATACATTTTTAATAGCTGTGGTGTTAATTAACGTTTTCAAACCGCACATTTCAGTCTTTACCACAGAAGACAAAAAGATTTTTGTTCTTTTAGTCATAAAAACCACTGATAAAGTAACATTTACCTATTTACTATTTTTGTGGTAGTGTGCACAGCTGTTAAACCATCTCTATTCAGCAGTCTGCCAATCAGTATTGATCAGTCAGGGTTGTTGGGGTGGGGTGGGGGAAATCATATTACAGGGGCACTCACAAAATGTGGGTTTATCTCGGCCAGGGTGCCAATTCATTGCTGGGCACAGATACACACTGACACATTCGTTCACACATTATGGGCAAATTGTGAACGCAAATTAGTCTAATCTGCATGTCTTTAAACTGTGGAAGGAAACTGGAGGAAACCCACCAAGCACAGGATGCAAACTCCATGCACACAGACTCGAGGCGGGAATCAAGCCCGGAACCTGAAGGTGCAAGTGCTTTCCACTAAACCACCATGCAGTCATAAACAGTCATATCTTATCTATTTTCATATCACATCAATATTTCATAGCAAGCTAAATAGTAGCTATAAATGACTGCATGTCATCACAATGTTAATTTTTCAGCTAATTAATTGGAAAAGGTCAGTACAACACAGAATAGTGAAAATAATCCATACATAGCAACAAAATGGTTGCACAAAGTGATACATTAATAATCCAAATGGTTTTACACTCTAAATCATTACTTTTCCTCTTTTATTAAACTCTTAATTTTTTGTTCTCTTTTTAGCATTTTCTCATGCTTAATACAGTAGGTAAATTCTCTGTATAGCCAGCATAAAGGATGTCCAATGAAGGTATTCTCTTGTATGAAAAGATAAGATGGTGGGCCTCTATACAAAGGGAGCATATCTTTTGGCAGAAGGCCAAACTTCTGCTTTGTGTCAAACTACCACTAGTCATGACTTACATTTGCGTTGCATTTATCTTGTACAGCCAAAATGAGTAACTCTCACCTCAAAAGGGTTTGTGCTATTTTGGCAAGTTTGCCAAACAGCTGTTAAACCATTGATTTTTTTTTCTCCTTTATGCATTTTGGGTTCAGTAGGAGTGTGGTTTGTAGTGATTAAAGAAAATAACACAAAACTGAATACTTTTTCGTAAAAAGACAAATGCTTAAAATGTTAATCACACTTAATGTCTGGTTTATTTCTCCAAAGGGGAGGGCATACTTATACAGTATATACTGTATGACAAAAATGTAGTGGAGTAAGCACTTGAACATCTTCTATAAACAGAGTAGGAGTTAAAGATGACAAAAAAGACCCATGTAGGGGAGAGGGGAGCGCAGCTGTAACTTTGTTTGGCTTTGAGTTAAAGTACTCAGCTATGATTTGATTTACAGACTACATACTTTTCACATAACATCATGCAATCAAGTGCAAGTTTACCCATATTGTCAGTATTGTACATTATGCACATATGGAGACATGCATGCAGAACAGTCTGCCACTGCCACTGTTGTCTTAGATACTGTAAACTATTTTGTATATGGTTTCTTTTATTGAAAAAGGTAATACATGTACTTTGCAATTTGTTCTTACATGAGTGAGGAGAACATGAGGTTATTTAGAAAAATAACTAGGAATTCCTGATCACTAGGCTATATTAAGCTCTGGAAATGTTGAAATAAGTAGAAATAAGCCCCAAACTTCCGATTTACATAATAAAGTCCAAATAATTCCACAGACTCAGCTGGGATGTTGTATGGTTTTAAATTACTAAAGTGTGCTTGCAATGACAAGTGTTGTCCAAAAACTAAATTTATGTGCGAGGTATTAGACTTGTGACAAAAAGGCAATGATTTAGGCCAAATATTTTCGGATAGGATGACTTCCAAAGAAAAGAAAAAAAGTACACTGTCTGCTATTATTTCTTAAGCTGCAATCCGGCTAAACAGAAGCCATCCAAAACATCTATTCTGAAAATTCATTATACTGTATAAATATATGAAATGTATGTTTACTGTTAAACTAAGCATTTAACTGAGAGTTTAAATCAACTAAGTGGATTAAAACTGTGAATGAAAACAACTTTTCTTTTGAATTATTTTGAGTTGAAATTAATAAGCTTTAATTTAATCGTAGGCTGTGGGAAATTCAGCATATTGTAGTGATGTCGATTTGTCTATCCTATACTGTATATTTGTCTATGATTCTGTAAAATAATGCAGGCTAATCCCAAGCTTTAAAAGTGTTCTCTAGATCATAATATAGCTTAATAAAATACTCTTATTGTTCATCGTATTAACATTAACCCAAATACATTACATATGGGGTGCACTGATAACGGTGCATTGTTCATTGCTTTTTTTGGCATGGTTAGTGCAGGGGATAAAAGGACTGAAGTTGTGCCTGGGAAGCCTCATCTGTGGTGATTGTGTATAAGTGTGTGAGAAGGCGAGAGGCGTGGCTCAAGTGTTCTCTAGACTCCTGCTAAGCTTTTCTCCTTCTCATTAATGAAGCAGCACTTAATATATACTGTACATGCACTGTATTTCTACTTCTGATTTTGAAAATCACATTTTCTGTGAACGAAAACTTTGCTTCAATGATATCTACATCGAATCTTTGAGGTGAGCAGCTTCTGAGAGAAGTTTCCCGGATTCATTGTTTGGGTTATGTTAAGGCTAGCAGTGTGTAGGTGCGGTTTAGGTTATGCGCGCTGTGCGGCTTTTCATTCATCGGTTTATAAGCATATCGCTGGCTTTGTTTAGTGCATGTGTGTATTGGTTGTGTGATGGGAGTGAAGGAAGGCTTTGTTCACAAGGAGAAACTTGTGTTTTCAAATGTTTCTTTCTTTCTATACAGTATGTCGACCTGTAATTATGTAACTAACTGCAATGCATACTGTAGACTACAGAAAGGCAGAACGTTTTGTAAAAGTTATTTGTTACAGAGAAAATATAATAAAATAATTTTTTACGTTAACTTTACTTACCTTTAACCCCTTTATGTGGCACTCACTGAAATAATTAACAATGTCAAGACTTTTTCCAAGATTTATTAGGGGGGGGAAAAAAAAATATATATATATATATGTCATTTTTATGTTGCAAAAGTGAAGTTACCATATATGGATCTTCTATGGTAATCATTTTCCCAAAAAGTGTAAAAAATCTTTAAAAAAATAATAATAATAAAGTTAAAGGCACATAAAATGTGCAAAAATACAAAACGGCTTATTTTCTACCAATATGTGTTTTTTTTTCTCTCCATGGTACTGTGGAAAATGTGGCTCTTCACTCGATTACGAGTTTCCTTTCAGTCAAATTTTACCTCAAATTATTTTTAAACGTATAA
>JAQMYL010000033.1:24104256-24126841 GCA_030014365.1 Clarias pachynema | reverse complement strand
CCAATGGTGGGAGAGGGACAAAAGGTGTCCCACAGATGCTGTTTGTCATCACAGATGGTGAGGCCACAGACCCACATAATTTACCCAAAGCTGCTGATAAGCTTGAAAAACTTGGTGTTAGTGTTTATGGTGTTGGAGTGGCCGGTGCAAAAACAGATGAGATGGAGATCATAACCAAAAATAAAAGCAAGGTTTTCCATGTTAATGACTTTGAAGCTTTAAAGATCCTGCAAAAAACCATTTCCACTGTGATCTGCAACAACACAAAACCAGGTAATTTAATAAAATTAGATTATCATTTCTGAAATTTTGAATAAAAAGGTAATTGTAAGGTAAACCGTTCTCCCATGAAAAACATCCAATTTTACCCTCACATGGGGCAATTGTGCAGAAAGAATATATTTATTCTGTCAAGGGAGAAATGATCAGTTAAAGTGATTACATGGCTAATAATATTATACCGAATTATCAAAGGTTTACACCACCCCTCTAACTCCAATCAAAAATTTATTCTGACCAGGCCAGATCGAGAAGATTGCTCTGACCTAGGTGTTTACATGATGCAGTTTTATCCCGATTGGCCTATTATTCCAATTATTAGTGGAATATTGGGGTACATGTAAACAAACTTTGCGTTGATTCACATATTTAAGCACAGTTGTTGTTAAATCCTGCGACTCAAATCTGAATAATTTCAAATGTTACAAAATAAAAAATATACTGTATATATCTTGTACTTTCTCCAATGTTAAATATTTGTCATCATTTTCTATCATATAGAGTACCACATTCTAATAGAATCTTACATAACCTCTGATTGCTGTCTAACTTCACTGTTTTTCAGAGTGTAAGAAAGAGGCAGCTGATTTGGTCATTTTGATTGACGGGTCAAAAAGCATTGAAGAGATGTCTTGGAAGACCATGATAAGTTTTATGCTTAACCTTATTGATAATCTACACATCAAACATGACCTCTTTAGAGTTGGTGTAGCCCAGTTTAGTACACACTACAAAAAGGAATTTTACTTGAATGAATATAATAATGACGTGGATATAAAGGAGGCCATTGAGAACATTACGCAAATGAAAAATGGAACAAAAATTGGATATGCTCTAAAACAAGTGCAGGAGTTCTTCAATGCCAGTCGAGGAAGCCGCATTGAAGATAGAATTCCACAGAATCTGTTGTTGATCACTGATGGAAAATCACATGATGATGTCAAGGACCCAGCTGATCAATTGAGGGCCATGGGGATTGAAATGTTTGTGATTGGAATAGGTGAAATCTCATGGTCACAGATCAACTACATTGCTGTGTCATCTAACAGAATGTTTTATAACGATTTTGATGAACTCAAATTAAACAAAACAACACAGGAGGTGGTCGATAGCATTTGCAATCCAGTTGGCCCAAGCGGTGAGTACAGAAGGTGATGTTAATTTTCCTAAATATGAAGGTGCTGGCATTTGAGTATCATAACCTTTATTGGTTGATAAATCTTTACATTAAAGAAATATTTCCAATTAATGCATTATTTGTTTCTATTTACAGGTTGCACTGTAGATATTGGTATTGGATTTGATATCTCCCATGGTAGCTCACATTCACTCTTTAGTGGCCAGTATAGCCTGCGGACCTACCTTCCTGAGATTATCAGACACATCTCCACTGTGAACAACTTGTGCTGTCTACCCGAGCAGCCTGTTCTACAAACCAACATTGGGTTCCGCCTGGTTGCTAGCGATGGCAAGATACTGCATGACATTAACTTTGAGCCCTACAGTGAAGCTTCAGTGAAGAAAGTGATGGACTATAATAAGACTCAGGCTCTGGCTTTTAACACCCAGCTGCTACAATCTTTTCAGAATAAGTTTGCAGCATCCAAAGCTGGTGTTAAAGTAAGAAATACTATCATTGTTAGTGCATAAACTGAGATATATTTGGAAAACTTAGCAGGCAAATGTGAAAATGTGTAAAAAGTGTGAAAATATTATAATTAATAAAATTTTAAATTTAAGTCATTGCTTTAGCCTGATAAAAAGCCAAATGCCTAAACTGCCCTTGTTGATGTGCTTAGATATTAATCATTTTCACCGATGGCCTGGATATATCAGTACAAAACCTAATTTTTGCCTCAGAGAATCTCATGAAAAGTGGTAAGGAGACATTAATTACGTAGATGATGTGTGTGTGTGTGTGTGTGTGTGTGTGTGTGTGTGTGTGTGTGTGTGTGTGTGTGTGTGTATGTGTGTGTTATAATATATACAGTATGTTGTTCATAGGAAAGTCTTTGCTAATTACGTAGAGAATATAGATTATTTCCCTACTTTTCCACTTTATCAGTGAATAAAAATACAATACAATGTTTATTGTCATCACTGTTCTTAGTGTTCTGTAAATTATTGTATTTGTATCCCAGGAGTTCATGCACTGATTCCAGTTGCGTTGGAAGGAGTCAAAAGCGCCACAGACCTACAAAAGCTGGAATATGGAAGAGGATTTGGCTACAATGAGCCTCTTATGATTGGAATGCAAAATGTGGCCAGTTCTCTGCAGAAGCAGATTGTGAGTGAATATATTTAACGAACAATAATGTTAAGGTACAAATCAGCATAAAGATTTGGTTTTTATTATCACAATATCATCTTAAAAAAGCAAAACATACAGATTCAATTAGTACTACTATGTATTAAAAACGTTTGTTTTTCTTTGTCTTCTTAAACCAAAGAAGCATACAAAATGATTTTATGATTCCAGTACAACACATGATAAAAACTGTCTCTGTCATATTAAAGAAATTACTGTATACTGTACTACCAAATAACATGATAAAATTACGAGCTAAATCATACCTGTCATGAAACCTCTAGTTTAAATGGACAGCTTTATTTGAGTGTACAGTCCATTATGTTGTGTTTAATCAGATTTTTTATAAAAATCAAACATTGCATAAAGCAATAAATTGTATAAAGAGGTATGTAAATGCCAATTATCCAACTCTATCTAGATATCTGTGATCTCACGAGAGTGCTGTAATGTGATGTGTAATTGTACTGGTCACAAAGGGGTGCAAGGACCTCAAGGACCTCCAGGGACAAAGGTATCACATAATATCATAAATTATCATACACACTGTGTGATAACACTGGGATCCTTTATTTTTAATGAAATTGCATATCTGCAACCTTTCGACAGGGCTCTCCTGGCCGGGAAGGACATCCTGGATATCCTGGAGAAGAAGGAGGAGTTGTACGACTAACTTTATTATTTCCGTCTTTTATACAGTATGTATCTTCCTTAACATACACTGTTTTCACACTGAACTCATTGTGGTGATGCAGGGAGGGAGGGGGCCAAAAGGTTTAAATGGAACCCAAGGACATCTAGGTTGTCAGGGGAGAAGAGGTATAAAGGTAGGAGTGGTTGTCCTCAGTACATACAACATATTACAAATAAACCAAACTCATTTCTGCTTTTTACTTAAGAAATCCTCATCTTAAAATTTTCTACAGGGTGGCAGAGGCTACGGGGGTGATACAGTAAGTACTGAAAAAAGCCATACATGAGTGTTGCCAATGCAAACTTGCAGGTTTACAATCTGTTTACAATCACAATGCTGGACAATTGGAAGCAAACAAGGTGAAAAACCTGGAAGAACGTTTTAGCAATATCATACTGACAAAATAAAGAGATTTTTGGCCATCAGCCATCCAGCAGGCAGATGAGCCCCATTAAGGATGAGGACCTGCTGGTTATCATTAACCCTTGGGTAGTGACCATTTTATCTCAGGTAGCATAGCTATGAAATAAATGTTTGTTAGAGTTAACACAGTAAATAATCAATATACATGATGTGCGTGTGCTACAATTAGAGTACATGCAGTTAATTTAGAGTATATGCAGGGGCTAAATTACATCAGGGCTAATGTTATGTCTTAATTAACATTGTTAAGCTTTTCTGTATTCTGTTAGCATTTGCTGCTATTTTTATTGGTAGATTACTCCCTCAAAGCATAAATTAGGAAGGTTTTATGTTTCAATCTAATTTTAGTTGCACGACTTTTAACATGTGCAATAAATGATCAAATACACCATATATAGTATATATAGTTTAGCTTTAAGTTGCACCTGATGAGCTGTAAATATCATCATATTATAAATTTGGCAGTTCAAGCTGAAACTTTATAAAAATCATATATATTTGTGTGTGTAGTGTTTCAGTTGAATTGTCCACATTTATATATAGGGGTTGGACAATTCAACTGAAACACTGTCCAGTGTCCAACAATGTTCAGACGTAGACGGGTATTTTTCTTTTTTCGGTTTTCGCCTTTCATCCAAATGAAAAAACGCAGTTTTGGTCGTTGAAAACGGAGCTTTTGGAAAACTCCATCCAAAGTGAAGATTTTCCAAAACTCAGTTTTCAGTGGTGTTGTGTTGACAGAGGAAACGGAGATTTTGACTTGTTGTAACGTCACCTTGTGCCGATGACGTAATTGTCTGTGTGCTAGTCACCTTGATTTGATGTCAGCTTTGTTTATGAGGATATTTTGTGCAATGGTGGACGTGCGTACAGTAAACTAGTGATTGTGTTAACATTGTGTACTGGACTTTTCACATGTGTGTACATACACACGCAGTTACTCACACATTACATTACGTTAACAAACAGAGGTGCCTGAATGTACTACAAAGCTCACTGCTGCTACATACTGTACAAAACTCAGACGACACAGACACCCCGCAGACAGCGATGGCGGTTTCGGATGAGACCCGTCTGACTTCTACAAAGGGATGCTCCTTACAGCACTTAACAGGGCGTTTTACGTTTTCATGTGGACAAATATATTTTTAAACCATAGGTTGTGTGGACAGACTTATTTTTAAAAACGAAGAAGAAAAATCTGTTTTTGAAAATAGCTGGGTACAGTATGTGTGGACAGGTTTCACTGCTAAATTTGACCAGCCTGGTGGCCAATCTTCATTGATTGCACATTCCACTAGTAAGAGCAGAGTGTGAAGGTTAAATTAGCAGAGTAATACCACAGTTTTGCTTAAAATATTGCAATTCACACAACATAGAGTGACATATCAGAGTTCAAAAGAGGACAAATTGTTGGTGCGCGTCTCGCTGGCTCATAACACCAAGAAGGATGATTCACATCCAACAGGAGTAACTGTGGACGCAAGAGGAAGTTGTCTGAAAAGGATGTCTGGGTGCTAACCTGGATTGTATCCAAAAAACATAAAACCACAGCTGCCCAATTCACTGCAGAATTAAATGTAATCAATGTATATGGCCGGGCTGCTATAACCAAACCTTTGGTCACTCGTGCCAATGCCAGCAGCAAAAATCTTGGGCTGTGGACAATGTGAAACATGTATTGTTCTCTGATGAGTCCACCTTCATTGTCTTTCCCACATCCATGAGAGTTGCTGTGTGGAGAAGCCCCAAAGAAGCATAGTTAGCAAGCTAGCAAAGATTGCCTCATGTGATGATAGCTCTCGATAAAAATAATTGGATGTAGGACATCCCTTTGCTCCATCTTTGTGTACTCATGTAAGTGTATCTAAAAATAGATTTAAAAAAGGGTTTTTATTTTTTTATTTAAAAAGTGAAACTTATTTATTACAAGTAAAGTTAAATATTTAACCTTTATTTGCATTTTTTTGATGATCACAGTTTACAGCACATGAAAATCACAAATCCAATTTCAAAGGTATTATAATATTTTCTTAGACTATTAAAAAGGAAAAAATATGTTAATTTATGCACACAATACTTCGTAGGGGCTCTTTCAGCATGATTCCTGCACCAATGCGGCTTGTCATGGAGGCGATCAGCCTGTTGCTCCACTGACGCGTTATTGAAGACCAGGTTGCTTTCATAAGCAGCCTTCAGTCCATCTGTATTGTTGGGTTGTGTGTTTCCCATCTTCCTCTTGACAATCTCACATAGATTATCTATGGGGTTTAGATGAGGTGACTGGTCAAATAAGCACAGTAATATCATTGTCAGTAAACGACTTAGTGGTAGTTTAGGCACTGTGGGCAGGTGATAAATCCTGTTGGAAAAGAAAATTTTCATCTCCATAAAGCTTGTAAGTAGATGAAAACATGAAGAGATTAAAATTTACAGGACTTTGGACCTGATAAAGCATAATGGACTAACACGAGCAGATGACATGGCACCCCAAATCATCACCAGCTGGAAACTGGCGAACAAATCATACTTGATTCTTCAACTTAGATTCCGTGCCTCTCCACTCTTCTTCCAGACTCTAGGGCCTTGAATTCAAAATAAAATGTAAAATCTTCTCCTCAGCCCATGTGGTCTGTGGTTCAGGAGTGGCTTGATACTGGCAATACAACAGCTGTAGCTCACTTAGACATTTGTGTGTGGTGACTCTTAATCCAATGACTCTAGCCTCACTTCATTCTTTGTGAAGCTGGCCCAAGTCTTGAAATGACTTTGCTTGATTATGTTCTTTAGGATGTATCCCTGTTGCTTGTGCACTATTTATAAATTTTTTTCCTTTCAGTCAATTTTCCATGAATATGCAATACAGCACCTTCTGTCCTAGTCACCCTCTGCACCTACTGTCAAGTCAGCAGTGTCCTGCATGTCTGTGCTGAACTAGAAAAAGAGATTTATTCTGTATGAATACTTAGTTACACAAATAAATGTAAATATTGTAATATGTTTTGATACTGGGTTTTTGACTTTCATGATCTGTAAGCTGTAATAATTAAAAATGGAAATAAAAAGCTTGAAATATTTTACTTTATATTTAAGGAATCTAGATTATATGAGAGTTTCACTTTTTTAAGTCAACTGGAAAATTAAATTCACATACCTTTAAGATGCACCACGTGTACACATTATGTATATTCATTTAAAATTTCCATTACAGTGGAACCTTGAATAGCGAGCATAATTCGTTTCGGAAGTTTCCTCGTATATCAAAATACTAAATCAAAGCGAATTTCCCCATAAGAAATAATGAAAACTTCCACAAGCCAAAACAATAAATACATAAAAATGATTAAGACAAAATATAAAGTAAAAATAAAACAAATTAACCTGCACTTTACCTTTGAAAAAAAGTAAAAATAAATCCTGACAGATAAGTGCCTCCATTAGTGTTTGTGCATGCACTGTGTATGTGTGTGTGTTTGTGCGAGTACGTGCTGTGTATGTGTGCGTGTGTGTGTGAGTTTGTTTGTGTGCAGGTGCGCTGTGTATGTGCGTGTGTGTGAAGCTAAATTAAGAGGAGAAGAGAAATGACACCCTCTCTCTCTTCTCGTCTTACACAGTAACCCTTCCTCCTCTCTTATTTGAGAGGGAGAGGACTACTGCGCAGGACGACTTTTACACACACACACTAACGGAAACACTGCCTCATTGGAAAAATTAACAAGAAACATTTCTGACACTCGAGTGCGCACACACACTAACAGACTCACTGCTGTAAAGTAAAAATAAAACAAATTAACCTCCACTTTACCTTACCCAGGGGAGACGATTACCCACAATTCCGCAGCGCAAGAGAGAAAAACCATTGGCTCAGTTGTGATCACGTGATGCTCAGCGTCAAAACAAGAAGCACATGCGTGCTACAGTACATCATACTCGATACTCGTAAACCATGACTTGCTCGTTTTTCAAATAACAAGAATACTCGCAAACCGGGTTACTCGCAATCAGAGGTCCCACTGTACTGTATATGTTTACACTGTTGATCAGGAATAAGTCTGAAAAAACAGTTTTGCAAGGGCAAATTCATATTGATGTGAACGCATTCTTTTCCCTAAGAATATTTATGTAGGTTTAATGAGATTAACTGGATCAAATCAAAATAACATGCATGTACATGGGAAAGAATGCACATTTTATTATTTTAAATAGTTGGTTGTATTTACATAACAAGGAAACAGAAAATTACAACATATTTTCTTTTATATTTAATAGGGCGAAGATGGAGAACATGGTTTGATAGGAGTAAATGGAGAACAGGTAACATGCTATTTTATTTTTTTTTTAACATTAGAGTTTGGGTGGTATAATATTTTGTATTACTATATGTCCAAACCAGTATTTGTGGGGTTTATATATTTTCTCTGCCTGCTTTAGGGGGTGATTGGATTAGCAGGATACCCAGGAGAGCCAGGAGATCCAGGCAGCCCTGTAATGATTTTACTCTGTAGACGATTCTAAATATAGGATAAAACGTTATCAACAATGAAATGCGTGAGAGTGCATCTATATAGTAGTGATGGGTCGATCATGCATGATTCATTCTTCTCGAATGAGTCTTGAACGTTACTCAGAAGAACGAGTAGCCTCAGAAAGTTATTCATTAATTTTCTACTGGTGTGCATGTGCAAAACATTGTTAAACCTCCGTAGGATATGTACAGATAACAGAGTGATTCATCTGTCCACTAGTCCAAGTTGTTTGTTCTCTTGTCAACTGACTCCCATTGACGCTATGCAGTGCATTACAGGGGAAACAAAATTGAGCGGTTCTTCTCATGGGTCTTCTAGTCCAAGTCGTTCGTTCTTTTGTCACGTGACTCCCATAGACGCTATGCAGCAAAAGAACGAATGACTATACAGTGCAATATTATATTAAAAAATTCTATTGCATTGCAATATTATATAAAAAAAATAATATTGCACTGCATAGCATCTATGGGGGTCAAGTGACAAAAAAATTAACGACTTGGACTACCTGATATGAGTGGTGAGCTGCTCAATCTGTTTAGCATATGTCCTTTGCAGAATTGTACTGTAATATTTTCAGTAATATATTGGAGCTATATTTCTCATTAAAAGGACAAAATTAACTAAATTACTCAAAAAACGATTTATTCGTTTTGATGAACGAGATTCAAAGAACCAAGTCGCTAAAATGATCCAAACCTTCCATTACTACTCTATAGTTTTTATTCACCACTCTCTTTAGTGTGTAAAATTGTAGGTTAAATACTTTGCTTTAATTGTTCTGTATGATATTATCAAGTTTAGTTTACTAAAGATACATATTGTGCTAAAGGGTAAGAAAGGTGTCCAAGGAATTCCAGGTATTCCAGGACAAAAGGGATTGAGGGGTGATCCGGTGAGTTGTTTTATTATTATTATTATTATTATTATTGCTGTTGTTTGCAGATGTGATGCATATTTATTTATTTATTTAGCATGAGATATAAAATGCACTACTGTATATGGATAAAACTAAATTGCATATTACTTTTTCAATTGTCATATCCTAAGCAAGTAACAGCAAGGTACCAAAAAAGAAATAATAATAGTACTGAACATTTATGGTAATGTAGTGATCTATTCTTTTGTACAGTACAATGAGGAATTCAACTACAAAATGTCTTTTAATAATAATAATTTAGCTACATAATACTAGTCTTAATAGAAAATAGGTTTGATGATGAAGTCCTGCCACAGAGAAAAGTGTGTGATAAAGCTTTTCTTCTGGAATTCAGTTGCCTCATATTAAAATCTTTTTTTGTTGACTCTTTGTCAACATCTGTTATAAATGTAGAAATAAAATGGAATGTTTTAGAAGTTTTTACATTTCATATAACCAAATTTTATTTTCTGGATAGATGTGTGAATGAGAATAATATTTCAGTTCAAGAAATTATAAATAAAACCTATAAACACTTATCATCTATACCGCTTTATCCTGTATTCAGGGTCGCGGGGGGCCTGGAGCCTATCCCAGGAGGCTTAGTGCACAAGGTGGGGTACACCCTGGACAGGGTGCCAATCCATCACAGAGCACACACCCATTTACACACTACGGCAATTTGGGAATGCCAATTAGCCTAATCTGTATGTCTTTGGACTGTGTGAGGAAACCTACCAAGCACGGGGAGAACATGCAAACACAGACGGGAATCGAACCCAGACCCTGGTGGTGCAAGGCGACATTGCTTACCACTACACCTCCATGCCGCCAAACTATAAACAATTTTATTTTATAATATTTTCTTCTATGAAGGGTGTGTCAGGAATTGACAACAATGTACGTGGTCCAAAGGGTGAGATTGGAAACCCAGGCCAACAGGTATGTCTGTGTTTCTCTAATAACTATTAATTGTGTGTTTTAGTTGCATAACTGAAACAGTCATGAATATTTCAAGCCACTAACATTATATGCAATGGTAAAATGTGGTGTGTGCATGATTGTGTCAATGACAGGTAACTTGATAAAGGCTAATTATAACGAATTTATTTTGTTAATATATTTTTATGAAAAGGGTTGCTGCCAGTATAATAAGCATTATAATGTTGGTCATTACATAATAATTTATTCCTACTGTTTTTCAATAACAGGGAGAGCCAGGGCCAGATGGAAGCCCAGGCAGACCTGGAGATAAAGGCAGTCCTGTACGTCTCTTCAGACAATACAATACGCATGTTGTAATGACTTTCAAATGACTTTCAAACTTTTTTTTTTAAATCTATTACAGGGTCAAAAGGGAAGAAGAGGCATTGCTGGTTCAATAGTATGTTATATTTAGCACTAATCTATATACACAGTATAAAAGAGAGGTTTTGTCTGTACATTGGTAAAAACTCATTTATGTCTGTATGTCTGTCCTGCCAGATTTGTCACACTGTCACTCAAAATTAGCAGGAGAGAATTTAATGAAACTTTGGCAGGACTTTGGTATTTGCCTGTAGTTAAAACTGCATGAATTTAAATCAAATAATGTTTAGTAAAAGTGAAGTTATGAGCAGTTATTTAAACATTATGAACATTATTTAAATCAAATAATGTTTAGTGAAAGTGAAGTTATGAGCAGTTATGTGCTACATTACAAATACTGCGCATGCGTCAAACTGTGGGTGCATCTTAAATTGACTGCAGGACAGAATTTAATGAACTTTGGCAGTACTTAGGTATTTGCCTGAAGTTTAACCTGTGCCATAAATTAAATCAAAATGTTGAGTAAATGCGATGTTATGAACAGATATGTGCAGGATTTAATAATGTATTTTAAAATAAGTTACTAATAATCTACATGCTCAATGTAAACAAATATCTGCACCAATAGATATTAATTAGAAAAGATACACTAAATATTTTTACTGAGATTACTTAACACTGCTGAAATAGGAACACTGAAGTGGTATAAGTGAATTGTAATGTGCTGGAGTCTTTTTAAGACAATCTATTTCCAATCTACTTTTTCAGTTTCTCACATGTGATTTACTCTCAGATCACCGAACAGGGAGTGTATTTGGCCGACGACCAGAAGTACAACTTAGTGAAGACAAGGTGTAATTTTGTATTAGTAAGTTAGGCAAAGAGTTCTGTCAAACAGGAAGACAGGCAGACATGTACATGGGCTGAAATAATAATAATATTACTGATCACATTTAAGCTGATCACCTTATTTTTAACTTCTAAAAACGCTTTTCATGTCAAGGATGGGTACTTATGCTAGTAGCAAAATAATTAAAAAACAAAGATTATGGATAACTTGATAAATATAAAACCAGATTCAAAATGGTCTTTCCCTTTTCATTGAGCTTTTTTCTTCTTTTCTTTAGGGTATCAGTGGATCTCCAGGAGAATTTGGATCACTTGGAGCCTCTGGACCTTCAGGGCCACAGGTGAAATTTTCTTCTTCTTTCATAAGGATGATTTGATACTTTAAATATAGTGATTTTCTGAGAGAATTCTTCTCTAGGCCAATATTCTGAAATGATACTCATTTAACCTCCTGAGACTTAGATTCTACTAGCTTATAGTCAGGATGCCTTCCAATAACATCTGAATAACTACTTAGGGTAAAGAAAGTAGAAACTACCAGCAGTGTCTAAATGTGTTCGAGTGTAGATGGAGAAGGTGTGTACAAGTAATGAAACTTAGCAATACACCTGGCAAGGGTTTATTAACCATTAATAATCATTTCCATCTAGAGATGCGAAGGATGTACAGCATGCTAGGGTGATTAAAGATATGGTGGAATATGTACTGATAGGTGCCAGGAGGTTGATGGGAAGATTGAAGGAGTACTTTGAAGAATTGATAAATGAGGAAAATGAAAGAGAATGAAGAGTAGAAGAGGTGACTGTTGTGGAGCAGGAAATAGCAAACATCAGTAAGAGTGAGGTGAGGAGGGCGTTAAAGAGGATGAAGAGTGGAAAGGCAGTTGGTCCTGATGACATACCTGTGGAGGTATGGAAGTGCTTAGGAGAGGTGGCAGTAGAGTTTCTGAATAGTCTGTTTAACAAGATTTTTAACAAGAGGATCCCAGAGGAATGGAGGAGAAGTGTATTAGTGCCAATCTTTAAGAACAAGAGGGATGTGCAGAGCTGTGGCAACTACTGTACAGAGAAATAAAGCTGATGAGCCATATAATTAAGCTTTGGGAAAGAGTAGTGGAATCTAGGTTAAGGGCAGAGGTCAGCATTTGTAAGCAGCAATATGGTTTCAGAAAGAGTACAACAGATGCAGTATTTGCTTTGAGAATGCTGATGAAGAAGTACAGAGAAGGTAATAGGAAGTTTCATTGTGTCTTTGTAGATTTAGAGAAAGCGTATGACAGGGTGCCAAGAGAGCAGATGTGGTATTGTATGAGGAAGTCTAGAGTGGCAGAGAAGTATGTTAGAGTGGTGCATGACATGTATGAGAGCTGTAAGACAGTGGTGAGATGTGCTGTAGGTCACCCAGAAGAGTTCAAGTTGGAGGTGGGTCTGCATCAAGGATCGGCTTTGAGCCCCTTCTTGTTTGCTATGATAATGGACAGGATGACAGATGAGGTAAGACAGGATAACTGGACAATGATGTTTGCAGATGACATTGTGCTTTGTAGCGAGAGCAGGGACCAGGTTGAAGAAAATCTAGAGAGGTGAAGATATGCTCCAAAGCAACGGAGAGTGTGGAAAGGACGTGAAGAGGCGTCTACCGGTTGGTTGGAATGGGTGGAGAAAAGTGTCAGGTGTGTTATGTGACGAAAGAATATCAGCAAGAATGAAAGGAAAGGTGTACAAGACTGTGGTCAGACCAGTGATGCTCTACAGCTTAGAGACAGTGGCACTGAGGAAAGGACAGGAGGCAGAATTGGAGGTAGCAGAGATGAAGAAGTTGAGGTTCTCTTTAGGAGTGACAAGAATGGATAGGTTCAAATGAGTTCATCAGAGGGACAACCCATGTTAGATGTTTTGGAGATAAAGTCAGAAGGGCCATATTGAGGTGGTTTGGACATGTTCAGAGAAGAGATTGTGAGCATATTGGTAGAACGATGATGAGATAGGAACTGCCAGGTCTTAAGGAAGACCAAAAAGGACATTTATGGATGCAGTGAGAGAGGACATGAAGTTAGTTGGGGTGAGAGAAGAGGATGCAAAGGATAGGGTTAGATGTAGGCAGATGATTTGCTGTGGCGACCCCTGAAAGGGAATAGCTGAAAGACAAAGAAGAAGAAGACAAAGAAGAAGAAGAATCATTTCCACAACTGTTTCAATTCGAATTAATTTTGTGATGATTTATCATTCTCTTCTTGCACAGGGGCAAATTGGCCCTTCTGGTGCTCCAGGACAGAAGGGAGTACCTGGTTTTCCAGGACCTCAGGTATGCATCCAGATCAAGACTCTGGCCACATACTGTATTGTACCATACATTAATGTTTTTGAACTAGTGTGCTTTTAATAATATAAATCACTTTCCACTAGGGACCACCTGGTGCACAAGGAATCATAGGATCCAAGGGAAGTGTAGGACCCAGGGGACAAAAGGTATTTCTACAACATTTTCCATATGAAATTCAACATCACTTGTACTGCTTCTCTGCAGCACTTTGTCCATCTGTGTTCTTATATAGGGTCAGCCAGGGGAACCTGGAAATAAAGGAGAAGCTGGGCCAGAAGGATCCAGGGGCCTTCAAGTATGTGTGTTGTTAATTTTGTCTAAAACAACAACAACAAAAAAAAACTTATTAAAATTATTCTCAATCTCTTGTTTAATTTTTTTGCTCTCTCTCTCTCTCTCTCTCTCTCTCTCTCTCTCTTTCTCTCTCACTCACTCACTCACTCACTCTATATCTCTCTGAATTATTTTCCTTATAATACTTCTTTCTTTGTTGTACCTCTACAACAGGGAAACGATGGTCCAGATGGACATGCATTATCAGGACATAAAGGACAGAAGGTTACACTCCAGTGTCCACATATTGTAGTACTCTATATCAGTAGGAATTGAATTATTTATGGTACAGCTTAAATTTTTAAACAAAATGCTCAATTGCAGCTTTTGCCTGTTTACAGGGAGATCTTGGCTTTCCAGGATATGCTGGACTTCAGGTACATTTTCTTTAACAATATTTATTAACAAACAGAAAATAAAATATTCGCATAGAACTTTTATAGAGACAGAATTTGTTATAGGATTGTGAAAGATTTTTGCTAAAAAAAAATGCAATTTGATGAAATTTGCAAAGATGGTATGCACCTATTCAGGTTAAAGCAATAATTACTAACAGAGTAAGGTACTATAGCGATATTATACATTTTAGAGTTTGCCTCCGTTGTATTACAACAATTGAATGCTACTCATTTTGATTTGTACAAATTATTTAAACTATTTTGTTGCTATTTACAAAATCTTTTTCATCCGTCAGATCCTTCATATTCAGATAATATGACGAGAAAAATCAGTGTACCGTCAAATAATAATCAAAGGTGGCTAATAGTATGTAATACAGTATGTACTGTATATATAAAATACAGTATGTTAAGTTGATGTCTAGTTTTTGCACTATATTTTCAAGAATTCCTTTACATATTTGAATTGCCTTTCAACAATTCCCAAATTTTTTTGTTTTTCTGATTCAGGACTGGATAGCCATATCACCCTAAATTTTGCACGTGACTCAATCAAACTTAAATCAAAATGTTCTGCCGGGTCCCCTCTTCCTGGAAGAAAAATTATGAGTTATGAGGATCCGTTTGGTACCCATGCCAAACTATTTTGCACATGTGACTCTTAGCTTGTTTGGTTTTTGGTTGTAAAAAACAAAACACATCAAAGGGCTTAAAAAACTCTACTACTTTGGTAAATCATGTACAGTAGATTTAAAAAAAAAAACTTATTTAAAAATGACTTTAAAATCACTGAAAAAATCACTCTTGTCTATGTCTATCTAAAAATGCTTTTAGACCATTGTGGTAAAAATACAAACAAGAAATTTGACACCCCACAATTTTAAAACCCTTAATAGAGTTTTTAGGGCAGCATGGTGGTGTAGTGGTTAGCACTGTCCCTTTCACCTCCAGGGTCTGGGTTCGATTCCCGGCCAGGCTTGATTCCCGTCTCTGTGTCCATGGAGGTTGCTTGTTCTCCCCGTGCTTGGTGGGTTTCCTCCGGGTACTCCGGTTTCCCCCCACAGTCCAAAGATATGCAGATTAGGCTAATTGGCATTCCCAAATTGCCTGTAGTGTGTAAATGAGTGTGTGTGCATGTGTGTGTGCCCTGCGATGAATTGGCACCCTGTCCAGGGTGTACCCTGCTTTGTGCCCTAAGCCTCCTGGGATAGGCTTCAGGTCCCAGCGACCCTAAATACAGGATAAAGCGGTATAGAAGATGAGTGAGTGAGTAATAGAGTTTTTTTTTTTGTAAAAGTATGACAGAAGTCCTTTTGGCTTTGAAGTGAAAGTTTGTTACATTCTCTGTGAGATTCACGTGCAGGAGGAGGGGTGGCTGCAGTAAGTGGGCCAAGCCACACCCCCTTGACTCACACATACTCCCTGAATCACAGAAAGTATACAGACTCTCATACCTTTGAAACTGTATGGGCAATAAGTGAACCATTTTCAGCCTTTTGCTCAGAAAAAAATGGTATGCCACTGCACTTCTTTTAATATTTTTGTTTACTGGTGCATGACGTGAACTGAAGTGGTTATACCAACAAAGCTTATGCTAGGGGTTTATTGGGTAGGCTTGATGAACCAGCTAGCAGTTGTTGGCATATCAATGCAAATACACAGGTTGTTGTCCTCCCACAAATAATTTGAGAGTGCCTGAAGCTGGTCCAGGACAATCTTCATCAGGGTGTGTAACGACCTGGGTCTCACGAGGGGCAGAGCCATACAAAAATCCTCTGCACTGGCCATTTATATATGTGGTTGCCAGGCAACACCGCTGCAAGAGCTGCACTTCGTGCGATCATTCAGGTAGCCCAGGTAAAGTATCAGTGCCAAGACAAAAACTAACAAAAAGACAGCACACAGAAAGCAAAGGCAAAGTCCCAGACTCTGTCTTCATAAGATGCCGGCGAGGAGAGCGACACGCTGTCCCATAAGAGTATGCTCTCAGGTTAAGTATAAAAGTATTTTAAAAAAGGGCAAAACTCCGTCATAAATCCTCAGTAAGGGCATAGGCCCCAGAGGATCTTAAGTTTTATTTTTAGTTTCCGGAGCCCCATCCAGTCTCGCATAGATCGCGAAGCTCTGTTTATTTTGTGTTATCAGTTTTCTTTTGTCTCCATGTTAGTTTCTAATTAATAATCATTAATTAATAATTATTTTCATTTTAGTATTACACACCTGAATAACGACTTGGACATGTAAAACATAAACAGGAGCATGAAGCAAACGTTGCATGGATATAAAAACACTTGGTAGACAATGAGTGCTATACAAAGATGATTTATTTACTTTTTTTTATAAAATTTGTAATATTAACTGCTTCACTCCAGCTGCACAAGCACTCAGCCAAAACTTTATGATTCACTGGAAACTCTGTGTACTGTACTGTACTGAACTTTTACCACTTCAGCCATTATTCCTGGAGTGCACTGTAGTTACAGTACCAGAGATAACTGGAGTGTACTTAAAACACCAGATAATTTAATTCCAGTTCTAAGGAAGATCAGTAAGAATATTAATATTGACTCTATAATTTTGTGCTTAGGGTGAAAGTGGAGTTATTGGCCGAAAAGGAAATAATGGTCCTAAAGGCAGAAGCGGAAGAGGAGTAAGATTCGTTATCATTAATGATCTATAACTAATAACAGTTCCTTTCTCTTACTGCTCACTTTGTTCACTGTTGGCCTGATTGTATTACAGGGAAATGCAGGCAGGCCAGGAGCTCCAGGTGATCCTGGACCCATAGGGCCACCTGGACAAAGGGTTTGTCAGCTTTAAATAATATTATTCATGAAAATAAAAATTATAATAATTTGCTTACTATTCCTTAAAATTTCATTTAAAGGGCCCTAAAGGACCACCAGGAATCCCAGAAAAGTCTGTAAGTGTTTTTCTTTTTTGCTTTTCATTTCTCAGTTCCTTTCTACTGTCTAAAACAATTGCCTTGTATTCTCTTAGACTTGTCAACTGATTAGCTACGTACAAGAAAACTGTGGTAAAAGTACCCTGATTTACCAGGTCCTTGAAAATAATTATTAAATTTCATTAAATTGGACGTTTACTCTATTTAACTTGTACTTTATATTTCACCCCCATAGCCTGTTGTAACGGTAGGTCGCTAACTTACACACAATTAATAAGTATGATAATGATTCATTGTTTAACAGCAGTTAAAAATGAACACATTTCTCTATTTTTTGGCATGTCTTTCTCTTTAGGTAAAGCAGTTTGCCCTGTGTACCCCACTGAATTGGTGATTGGTTTGGACGTGTCTGAAGACATGACATCTCCGTTATTTGAGAGAATGCGCTCAACTCTTCTTTCTCTACTGGACAACATTGATATCACTTTAAGCAACTGTCCCACAGGGACACGAGTGGCTGTAGTGTCTTACAGTTCTAACACTAACTACCTCATCCGTTTTTCTGACCATCGTCGTAAGAAGGACTTATTGGAAGCTGTGAAGAACATCCCTCTGCCACGTACATCCAACAGACGCAACATTGGTGCAGCCATGCGCTTTGTGGGGAGAAATGTCTTCAAACGTATTCGTCAGGGTGTCTTGATCAGAAAGGTGGCGATCTTTCTCTCTGGTGGACAGTCCCAGGATGTGACCTCCATTACCACAGCTGTTCTAGAATACAAGGCTCTGGATATAAACCTTGGTGTTATTGGTTTTGGAGATACTCCTAATGTTCAACGTGCTTTTGAGGTAATATAAAATGGCAACAGTGATATCTGAAGCATTTATACAGGTTGATTAGTGTGATGCACTTTTATATACGTTTCTTCTCTTGTGTATTATTTAAAAAAAGGCTGATGAGGCAGGAAGCTTCATTAATGTGCAGGAGAGATCAGAGGCTCAGGGTGCAGCACTTGAGAGGATCCAACGATGTATCATCTGCTTTGGTAATATGTAAAATAAGCTGATGGTGATCTAAATAATGCATTTCTTGTGATGTATTCTAATAATAAGTAATAAGAGAGCTGAAGTTTAGAATTATTAACATCATATTATTTTATTTGCTGTCTTGTCAGATCCTTGCAATCCAGCTAGAGATTGTCCAAAAATCAGCACTGTGTCCACTCCAAAGGAAGTAGACATGGATCTGGCAATGTTGGTGGATGGTTCCCGAAACATCCAGGCGGATCAGTATCAGGGAGTGAAGGAGGTGTTACGCACTGTGTTGGACCAGCTTGTAGTGAGTGATCAGCCCAGCAAAGCTGGCAGTCAGGCACGAGTGGCACTTTATCAGCAGAGTTCATCATACAGTGAAGCCCAGGCCCCAATCAAGCAGATCTTCACTTTCCAGCAGTTCCAAGACCACAACCAGATGAAGCAGAGCATCTCTGTAAATCTACAGCAGACTGGTGGCTACTCCAGGTTGGGTCACGCTGTGGAATTTGTAATCATGCAGGGTCTCCTCACTGCTCCCAAGCCACGAAAAAACAAGATGGTGCTGCTAATAGTTGGAGGGGAGACAGAATATTCTGATCGAGCAAAACTGGACTTTATCTCCATGATGGCTAAGTGTCAGGGTGTGGTGCTTCTCACTCTTACGGTCGGGGATCATTTCAACTACACTCAGGTAGAGGAGCTTGCCAGCTTTCCCCAAGAGCAGCACATAGTTCACTTGGGCCATGTAAAGCAAGGACAGCAGGAGTACTCACAACGCTTTTTAAGGACTTTTCTACACATTTTGAGCCGTAAGAAAAATGAGTAGTTGGTTAATTTATAAAATTATAAAATTATTAAATATAATTGTATTATTACAAGAGTGCTTTTTATCCTCTTTTGTTTGAGGTTCTCAGATATTGTATAAATGTTTGGTTGAGTTGGGTTTTCTCTTTATGAATACAGGAGAAATGAATACCTACCCTTCTCCCCTGCTCAGACAACAGTGTGAGAGATTTCAGCAGCAGCAAGGTCAAGGTGAAGTCCATGTTGTCTATGCGGCTGCTAAGAGACCTTCTGTTCAAAGGTAATTGTACAGATCTCCTGCATATCATATCACATTTTAATTTGGAATAAATGCATTTTTTATTATAAGTCAAAGTTAGGTTACAAGTTATGAATATACTGTTTTTTACTCACTTCCCTGTATAATCAGGACATGCTAATTGTGGGTTCACACATGTTTTTTTTCTTTTCTTTTCTTTTCTTGTGAAAGTTCATCTCACTAGTTAAGACACAAATGCAAGACATCCTGACTAGGATATCATGGATATTTATCTCAATGCTAGAATTTTATAGGGTGGGATTTTTTTGCAGTGACACATGCCAGTTAAACAGGATTTTTTTTCCTATTCTGCTTTTTTATTTAAAGTGTTAAAACCATTTAACATGCTTAACATTTAACATTTACTGACTAAGAAAAAAAACCCAGCAATAATAGTTATATGATATAACATTATTAGATGTATTTTATATTTGACTGGTTTTGAATGTTGGTTTTGGAAGGCAGCTGCTCTCCCCTCTTTCCAGCACTGCATACTGCACCAAACTACTTTCACCCATGCTGGGGACCGACAGTTAGTATAATTAATGATTTTACAACACCTGGGATGTGGAGTGATACAGTATAGTTAAATGACATATAGTTAAATGACCCAGTGCTGTTACCTTCAATTTTTAGCACTCGTGGAATGTCTTTTGTCCAATCAGAATACTTGGTCAAACCTTAACTGTTGTATAATTGTACATCTAATTATTTTGTATTATTTTATTTTGTATTAAGTGCTGAGAATGAGTGTTTTTGGAAAGATTAAGCATTTATACATTATATATTTTTATAACACACACTGTAATATGGATCATCAGGATTATTAACGTCTGCTTTTCAAATCAGGAGAATGTGTAATAAATAAATAATTTGTTTAAGAGAAGTACTTTTTGCTCAGTTTTCCTCTTACAGCATCCACGTACACTGAGTATACAGAGACAGAAGGAGTGGTGGTAAAGAGTAAAAGAGACAAAGAGTATGCTGACCCAACAGGGACCCTGAGGGAGACTGTGTATGAATATGGCCATGTGCTGAACTCACGACCTGGAGATTCAAATAGTAAAGCAGATTCTGTTTTGTAGTGGAATTGAGCATGTTCAAAAAACAGCAACCCAAGCCACATTAACTGTAGGAGACAGCATGCCTAAGACCAATACAAAGCTATGCATATAATCATTATTATAGTAATATTGTAATATAATAGGCTAAAAATATGCAACAATTAACACATGTTTAACAGTGATGTCAGTAAATGGAAAGAAACTGCAAAGTTGCATGACATTGATACGTAGTGAGAAGTGCAAATGTAAGCATGAGTAGTGCGATGTCTATGTCCTGCATGCACCATGCATGTTTTTGTACTCCTGTATGTTTTGCTCCTACAGTAGACAGTGGCATAGTGTGTGGAGAACATGTGCAAAGGGGATACTATGGGGGAAAAAATGCTTGTGCATGCTTACACTTCCACCACATGGTGGTTGTGGTGGAAAAAAGATTAAGCATGAAAAACTAAAGGCTACATAAAGTTTCATCAAGAACAGTAAGTAATCTGTATCCATACATCCTGCAGGAGTTACAAATTGTTCTTAAAATATTTTTAATAATCTCTCTCTCTCTATTTCTCTCCAGTTACAGATGTGTGCCACCTGAAAAAGGATGAAGGGTCCTGCAGCAATTATGTACCCAAATGGTTCTATGATCAAAAGCAAAATAAATGTTCTCATTTTTGGTATGGAGGATGTGGTGGGAACCTTAACAGATTTGACAGTAAGAAGAAATGTGAAACCCGCTGCATGGCACTTCATACTCTACAGTGACTTTTTTGAAATCACTGATAATCCTTACTGCAAGTTATCCTCACACATTTCTCAGTTTTTATTGGAAATGATGGTACAGTAGGATATGAACCTACCACAAGCATTTAAACATTCCAAATTCTACTGATTTTCGTGGCATTTTTATAGTTGCTGCTGAGAAACACTTCTGACACTGTCTCTCTGTAGCTTTATAAATGAAACATGACTCACTAGAATAAATATTTTGGTTCATAATTAAAGTAAATGAATCTGAAGGTGCTCATGCTTTAATAGCAAAGTGAATTATATGGTACAATACAGTTTTTTTTCTATGTAGTTAATAATCTATTTTCTTCTTATATTTGAAACTATGGACATGTTTCAGTCATTGTTATACTATATTTACTGTTCATCTTTATATCATAATACTGATAACCAAAATCAGCCCTAATCAGTATAATTATCCACCTACATTAAAACTGCTTACAGCACTAATTACACTCTGATCAGTGTTCTCATGTCCTGTTTTTAGAAGGTGATTATGAACTTCTGGGTAGTCTGGGAGGTGGCAGTGACATTTAAAAAAGCAAATGCTTTCTCACCGGTCACAAGACCAGTGTCATTTGAAACATACATTTGTTCATTCATTCACTCATTTATTCATCAGTCCCTGCTTTATTCTGATCGGTATTGCAGTGCAAGTTGAGGATACCAGCAGAACATCACATACATATTCACAATCTAAACCCTACATTAACCCAGAGAACCTGGAGCTGTGAGGCTGCCACATTATGCCATCATTTATTTGGAACAATTGGGCCATGTCACTAGGTGAATTGGCTTCAGTAAACCTGCCCCTAAATATAAATAAGTGTGTGTGCATAGAGTCCTGCAACAGACTGGTGTCTTATTGGGGTGTCTGCACCTTGCGCCCAGTGTTCCCATGATAGGCAGTGGATCCATCAGAACCAGGATAAAGCAGTTTCTAAAGATAAATGATTGAATTTTGATAGCCTGTGTAGCATGTATGGTTGCATTCATTTAATGATTGATGTAAACTCTCTGTTACAGGGTTGTTAATTTGAAATGTGGAGAAATTAAAAATCCTATATTAAGCTCCCCAAGTTTTTCTTATTTCTTTTTTTTTTCTTTTAGCATTTATTCATTCATTATTTTACTACAGTACTTTCACTTCACAATAGTTTCACACTTCCTAGCGTTCCTTTACTTTGAAGCTGAATCAAAATATATATTGAGAGATATATTGTTATTGCTTATGACACATGGTACAGTTATTATATTACAAACCGGATTCCAAAAAAGTTGGAACACTAAACAAATTGTGAATAAAAACTGAATGCAATGATGTGGAGATGGCAAATGTCAAT
>JAQMYL010000033.1:24092678-24102894 GCA_030014365.1 Clarias pachynema | reverse complement strand
TCTGGGCATCCCTGCTGAAGCTGCTGCCCCCGCGACCCGACCTCGGATAAGCGGAAGAAAATGGATGGATGGATGGAAGATAAAGACAATTTCCACATTCCAGCATGATAATCCACATCCTAAGTCAACATGGAATTGTCTTTTGGAGAATAGATCTGCATTTTGGAATGTCCCAATCTGAATCCAAAACATGTGGAATGATGTGAAGAGAACTGTGCACATGAGCTCCACTAGTGATCTGACAGATCTGGAGTATTTTTGCTAAAAACACGAGTCGACTTAAAAAAGACCAAAGCAAAAGAGACTGTGTATTACAAATAATTAATAATGTTCACAGCTAAAACTGGCTGAGTACACCACTATCTGCAATGTTTGTGACTTTCTGACTACAATAGGTATTTAAACTCTGTGAACTCTGTGAAAACTCTGTGAAGAGTGCATAGCTGCCTATGTGCCTTTAATCAACATGATCAGGACCTAGAATACTTCTTTTTTTTTTTTTTGCCATCTGGATCCAGTTATTACACACTTAAATGTCCTGCATTCTTTTCTCTTCACTTTGTTTAACTTTGAGGCTGGGCAACAATGCCCTTTTATTCTTCACTGGATTATACTGATGTATTTATAGTGCTTTTTCAGACTGAGCCTCATTATTCCTTCTTGGATTTGCTTTTAGTCCAATGTGAAATGATGTCATTCATTCAAGTCAAGTCAAGTCGGCTTTTATTGTCATTTCAACCATACTGTATACAGTTCAGTACACAGTAAATCGAAACAGCTTTCCTCCTGGACCAAGATATATTCAACATAAATTAACAACATAAATTAACAAAACTAACTAGCTACAGTAACTAAGACACCTAATTAGAGACAAAACAAAGTAACACTGTAAATAAACCAAAAATGTAAAAAAATAAAATAAAATAAAAAACTGTACAAAAAGACAACAAAGTGCACATGCAAATATGCAAATAAAAGTGACAACATGACAACAACATAACAACATAACACACTCCAGTACTCTGTGGTAATGAGGTTGAGGTAATGCAAGTAACCTGTCCGAGAGATGATAGATGGAAAACGGTAAACATTTCTTGTTAAAGTAGCAGCAAAGATAGAAAAGAGTTCTTACTTTTAGGTAATAAATATCACCTGCCCTATGTAGTCACTTGTTTTGTCGTTAAGTATTTTGTATCAGTTGATGCTTTATTCGAATAAAACTGTAAATATACTGTACGTAAGTAACACTATAAAAACATGTTTTCCATAAAGGTTTATGGTTTAATACTGATGACCAAAAAAATTTCCCAATGCACTGTATGTAGTTAATATTATCATGGCGAGCAAGCACAGTTTGGCTGCTCATGTCTAGCTACGCTGTATGCTATTCACATTTATAGTGCATATGCTCATGACAAGGGAAAACACAAAATAAACTTGAAATAGTTATCCTGTTAAATAACATACCTCAGATTCATATGCAAATGATAAATTTTAAATAATAATTATTTTTATTATTTTTGTTTACTGGTGCATGGTGTGAACTGAACAGTGTTGGGCGTAATGCGTTGCAAAAGTGTGTGTGTGTATGTGTGTGTGTGTGTTTAATATTTCAGACACAATATGGCTTCATGGCATCAGTTTGAGCATTTGCTGATCCTTGATTCTATATATTAGAATTAAAACAAGGGATTTATTTTCCTGTGATATTTGTATATTGTACATTTCCATCACAGTAGTAGAGCACAGCTTCCTACAGATGTTTCAAGTTATAGATAATCTCCAATTACACTGACCATTGTTCTGCAATTTTTCTGATATCTATAAACTACACTATAAAATGTTCTTCATTTAGCAATCTTTTATTAAAGTTGTTTGTAAATGCATAAACCAAACTAACCATTTCAAGGTCAGGGCTCAAGTTTATCCATTAGAACCTTAGAATACCACATATCCGTGCACTGGGGCAGTTCAAACTCAGTGGAAGCAGTTAGAAGAAAGTGGACATATACAGTAAGTGCAGCCAGGTGTCCACATACATAACACATTTGGTTACTAAAGTGAATCCAATGGTCACCAAACAATGCCATCTTAGTCTTGTGTTCTCCTTTTAAAATACTACTGTAGAACAAAGAATGATTTATAAATCTGAGAGTGATTTAAAATGAAAAGCAGTATAAAATCTTGTTTCATATCAGTTTTCTCAATTTTAATTTCTGTTGTAAACAGTAGGCACAAAAACAAAACAGATGTGTAATAACCTGAGTAGATAGTCCATAACAATAGCCTTTGATGAAAATAATGATCTAAATATGATTTTAAAAGCATGTTGGTATAGTGGCTGCGTCTACTTACTGTACTAGTACCGTAAATTTTTTGTACATTAAAATAATAGTGTTTTATGATTTTTAAATTGTGTATGTTAATCGTGTTCATTTTGACAGCCCTAATTAAAGGCAAAGTCCTTTCTTATAGTCATTTGTTTTATGCTATCAGATATTGTATGGACATATGACAGAATTTGATTTGTTCTTATGTAATGAATACAGAGGACATGAACACCTACCCTCCACCACCACTCAGAAACCTATGTGAGAGTCAGCAATGGCATGTCCTTATTCTCCAAAAGTCATGTCCTTATTGTTTCTGAAGCTGCCAAGAGACCCCCCACACACTCACATTATGGGCAATTTGGGAACACTAATTAGCCTAATCCAAATGTCTTTGTACTTTGGGGTGCACTGGAGTACCTGGAGGTAACCAGCAAGCATGAGGAAAACATGCAAACTCGACGAACGCAGACCCGAGGTGGGAATCAATGCCTCGATCCTGGATGTGCGAGACCTCAATGCTCCTCTATTTTATGTTTTATCTCTATCTTGACACTCTTACCTTCAGTCCTGCCTGCAGTAAGTGAAATTCCTCTTCAGCCAGAAGAATTGGCAAAACATATTGCAAAACATTTTACTAATTTTCCTTTAAAAAAAAAAAAAAGAGCCTGGATCTGATTCATTGAGGCATGAATTCCAAAATACCTAGAAACTATTTTTTTCATGTGGCAGGGCACATTATACTGTTGAAAAAGGCCATTATCATTAGGGAATATCAGTGCCATTAAAGGGTGTACTCAGTCTGTCCAAGAGGCCAACCATTGACAGGTAACTAAACACACCTCACCTCATCTCATCTTCTTACCGCTTATTCTGTACAGGGATCATCAGCTGGCTTTATTTTATTGGCATAACGTTGCCGAGTTTAGACATGACCACACGAAACTTTGGTTTCTCCACAGATGCTCTGTTGACCTTTACAGACTCACATTATGCTACTATGTATTTCCGTTGATAATTCTGTTCAAGCTGTTGTTGAATTTTATACGAATGTAGAACTTTGTACTCTGCACATTTTGTTTCCTCTCACAGTCCAAACAGATGCAGAGTAGGCTAATTGCCATTTTCATAGTCTCCAAAGTGTGAGAGCGATTGTGCGTGTGTGCCCTGCAATGAAATGGCACCTCATTCTGTCTGTTAAAATGTATGAAAAATTTTATAGCATATTAACTTGCAGACATTTGATTTGCTATCATAATGGGATTGCCTAAGACAGTGTAGAAATGTGATTCCTACTGGATTTGGTGCCATTTGCTAGCAAAAGCATTAGCTCATTCAGTGCATCTGTTGCAAATGAGATAATACTGTTCAATATGCTGTGATTTGCACTTCTTAAAAGTGGCAAATGGCATAATCTAAAGTGTAGAATCAGGGTAGAGAGGGATTTGGGATTCAGTCTTTTGTTAGAAACTAGTTAGTGTTGTAGGAGAGTGGTGTTTAGATGCTATCAAATCAATATTTGGTGGGACCATCCTTGTACACAGGGCAAAACAGCATCAATTCTTCTATGGATCCAGAAGTGTGCTTGTATATCAAAACACTCATATGTATATCAAAACACTTCTATGAGCAGCGCAGGGTTCTCTGGGCAGTCTGGGCCCTCAGCAGGGTTCTCTGGGCAGACAGCAACAACAGAGCCTTCACTGAGGCTACCAGCAACATCAGAGTCTTTGCTGAGGCTAACAGGAGAATCAGAGCCTACGCTGAGGCTAACAGGAGAATCAGGTCATACCCTGATAAAAAATAGGAGATTCAGTGCCTACCATAAGGCTAACAGGAGAATTAGGGCCTACGATAAGACCAACAGGAGAATTAGAGCCTACGCTGAAGCTAACAGGAGAATCACAGTATGAATGCAGATCAATCCCTGCAATCCGTTATCACCCAGATGAGGATGGGTTCCCTGTTGAGTCTGGTTCCTCTCAAGGTTTCTTCCTATTGCCATCTCAGGGAGTTTTTCCACATTCACATTCCATACAAACTTAAATAATTCTTTTAATTGTGTAAAGCTGTTTTGCGACAATGACAATTGTTAAAAGCGCTATACAAATAAAATTGAATTGAATTGAATCAGGGCCTACACTGAGGCTAACAGGAACTTCAGGTCCTGCACTTACAGTGGAACCTTGGATTTGAGAGTATAATTTGTTCCAGAAGTGTGCTTGTATATCAAAACACTAGTATATCAAAGCGAATTTCCCCCATAAGAAATAATGGAAACTCTGATGATTCGTTCCACAACCCAAAAATATTGGGCGACTGCTGTGTAGGACGACTTTCTCACACACACACACACAGTCAATTTACCAAATAGAGACTCACCCTGACAAGCGCGCGGGTGAGTCTCTATTTGGTAAACATGGGTGTGTGTGTGTGAAAGTCGTCCTAAACACACACAAACAAAATAAAATATGCTTTATGCGCCCACACGTAGTCACAGAGTTATAGTTAACAGTACACGAGCGCATGGATGTTGATTATACAAGTGCCGCACGTGCACTGAGACCAAGCATGGGAGATGATTACCCTCAATTCCGAGCGTGCGAGAGAACTATTATCCCAGTTGTGTGGAGTGTCAAAACAAGAAACGCATACGTGCCACATGATACTTGATAATAATTGGTACTCGTATTTCAAGACTTGCTCATTTAACAAGTAAAAATTTTTTACAAAATTTTGCTTGTCTTATGGAATGATCGCAAACCGGGTTACTCGCAATCCGAGGTTCCACTGTATCTTACTTTTAGACTGGGTTTTGAAGGTTGGACCACTCTTCTCCTTCGCAAGTTAAGCGAGCTGCATCTGGAGCGCTGCACATTCTTCCAGCAGGGTTTGCATAAGCTCCCAGTCTTTTGCAGTGCGGCCTAAGTGTACACTTTTGATGAGCTTATCTGCTTGCTGTTGGATTGCAAACCTTTGCCGTCGAGTGTCAACGGAGGGCGGAAAGTGATATTTGTCAGTCTGAGGTTCCTCCTCATCCTGGTCATCGTCCCGTCTGGACCCTGTGGTCCGTTCCTCACAGTCGATGCGGGGAGCCATGGCCCCCGGAGCACCGTTATGTTGTGTCCTAAAGGGCACACATTGTATCGTGAGCTGGAAGCCTTCCCAGCTTCCACACCTTCCCCAGTCTCTCTTCGTGTGCTCCGTGAGATCTCGTTCCCCTCTCTCCCACGGGCTCTGCAATGTCATGCCAGATTGCGAGCCAACTGCCCGCAAAGTCCGCTCAACACGGCGTCAATGTCATGACTATGCTACGCTCTGCCTTGATTGACGCCTTGCATTCTGTCACGTTTGGTAGATAGCAGGCATAAGTGCAGAAGTTAAGACTTTAATAAACTAACATAAATAAACTAAACTGGAAAGTCTTCAAAGAGTAGAACAAAATGCAACAAAAAACAGCATGGTAAAGCAGAAGAAAACATGACAAAACATGAAGCTTTCATAGCATAGCAAACATGGTAGGGAAAAAAAACAGAACAGACAAGATAACAAAAGCATGTGCAAGACAACTCTACACAAAAGACATGCCTATTTAGAACCCTGAATCAGTCAACTCAACCCAGGTGAGTGCAGCATCACACTGCATTCTGGAAAATCCAGTTCCCCACAAAACAAAATCTCTGGGCACACAGCACCCTCTAGGGGTCATTCCTGACATATTGTAGCAGTGACAGTTTCTAGTTGTGGAAATTTTTTTATTCTTTGTTTGTTTGTTGTCTACAGCAGCCTGAAAAAGCACACTATGTATTCCTAATTGGATGTAGCATGCTCAAAATATATTGTATGGGCACTAGATGGTTGCACGGGATGGCACTTATATACCTACAGTATAATAAGTGTGAACATGACAACATTCGTTGCTCAGTTGGTAAACTTGTCATATTTCACCATTAACAACTGCAGACAAATGCAATTCTCATAAAGTATATTCTCATACTTTAAGAGCTTGACTCCCAGTCATATCTTATCTATTTTCATTTAACATCCATATCATAGCTAAATTATATCTTTAAATAAATGTTTGTACTACCAATGTTGTTTTCACAGCTAATTAATTGAAAGATCATTACAACGCAAAATAATTTAAAAAATCCACACATACTGTAGTAACAAAATGATTGCATTGAGAGATACTTTAATAAATCACATGTTTTATTAAACTCATTCCTTTATATCTTTTAACTCTAAATTTTTCTCAAGCTTTATTAGTAAATTCTATGAATAGCCAGTGTAAAAGATATTTGATGATGGTGTTCTCTGCTAGAATAATATTAGGGTTGGGTATCAAAACCTGGTGCTGTTTAAAAAGTATCGATTTGGCACCAGTACCTGCCCTAGATAATATGCTGGGCCTCTATACAAAGGGAACAAAGTTTATGGCCAGTGATACAGTACATCTTAACAGAAACGTCCCATGGCTTATGTGTTGCATGTATCTTGTATAGGCAAAATAAGCACCAAAAAAAGAAGGGTGTTTGGGTTGTTTGGGCAAGTTTAGCAAACAATCTTTATTTCCCTTGTATGCATTTTAGGTTCAGTAGAAGTTTGGTATGTGATTATTAAAATGACACAAAACTGAAACTTTGTGAAAAATAGAGACAATTTCAACAAACTCTACGTCTGGTTTACTTCCCTGAAGGGAAGGGTATGCTTACATATGACAAAAATGTGATAAAGTATATCTTTTATAAACATAGTAAAAGTTAAAGATGACAAAAGACCCATGTAGGGGACAGGCAGCACAGCTTTAACTTTGTTTGGGTTTGAGGTAAAATACTCAACTATGATTTGATTTACAGACTTCATACCTTCCAACATAATATGCAATCAAGTGCAAGTTTCCCCATATTGTCAGAGAGTTTTCTATCTCTGCCACTGAAAATGATGACTGATTCTCTTAAACTAATCAAGATTACTGTTGTATTAGATACTGGAAAATAACCATAATTTTAACCATAATTCTTTCATTTAAAATAGGATAATGCATGCAATGCGGATCCATTGCAATTTGTTATTACATGAGTGGGGAAAACATGAGGTGATTTCGAAAATGAATGCTTGCTTACCTTATTAACCGCTGTGAAGTGGAAATGTTTTTTCTTTGACTGCTCTAGCTGATGGCTGTAGTTGTAGGATTTAAATTACTAGAGGGTACTTGCAATGACCAGGGTGTTGACCAAGAACAGAATTGATGTGGAAGGTGTCACAATCAGGGCTGATTTACAAGAATCATGATTTTAAAAAAGCAATGATTTAGGCTAAATGTACAGAATGTGAAAAAAAAATTATACACTACATATTATCATTCTTTAATATAAGGTACACTCCGGGCGTACAAAAGAGATGCACAATTTCTATTGTTGAATGCATCTATTCTGAAAATACATCATACTTTATACTGTAAATGTATGACACACATGTTATTTTAAAATAAGTCTTTAACTGAGAGTTTAAGTCAACCAAGTGGTTTAAAACTGTGAATGAAAACAACCTTTCTTTTAGACTTTTTTGCGGTGAAATTAATGAACTTTGACTGAATTGTAGGCTGATATGGGAAATTCGGCATATTGTAATGATGCTGATTTGCCTATCCTATACTGTTTATTTGTAAACAGATCTTCATGTGGATTAATGTAGGCTAATCCAAGCTTAAAAAGTGTTCTCTAGATCACAACATGATTTATTAGATGGTCTTATTGTTCATAGTATTAATATATTTTCGGGTCACCCAGAAACATCCCAGCATTGCTTTTATGGACATGGTTAGTGCAAGGGAACTGTGGTGATGGTGTAAAACTGTGTGAGGTGGCGGGAGGCGTGGCTTAAGTGTTCTCTAGACTCCTGTTTCTTTTCTGCCTCACATTAATAAACTAGATCTTAATATATAAGGCGCTGTACTTC
Source organism: Clarias pachynema (assembly GCA_030014365.1). NCBI lineage: Eukaryota > Metazoa > Chordata > Actinopteri > Siluriformes > Clariidae > Clarias > Clarias pachynema. Next base: position 24,094,603 of record JAQMYL010000033.1, on the reverse strand, counting down.
TACTTCTGATTTTGAAAATCACATTTTCTGTGAACGATAACTTTGCTTCAATGATATCTACAGTACATTGAACATTTAAGGTGAGCAGCTTCTAAGAGGAGCTTTCAGATTTTTTCTTCAGGTCATGTTAAAGGGAGACATTAGGAGTGTGTAGGTGCGGTATAGGTTAGGTGTGCTATGCTGGTTTTCATTAACTGATTTATGAATCAAATAAAGCATGCCATTCGCCATGTTTAGTGTATACTGCATGTGTGTATTGGATGTTTGATGGAAGTGAAAGGAGGTTTTGAAGAGAAAATTTTAAAATCTTTATTTCTTTCTTTTGATTTGTATTCATGTAGGTCTACAGTTACCTTATTGCAATGCATATATGTCTGCAAGGCAGACAGTTTTGTAAAAGTGTTTTGTTACTGAAAAAAATAATTTTTTTCTCGTGTCATGGGTGGGACTATCTGTACTTTGAATATGCATTTTTTTATTCTAAAAATGTGCTTACATGTAACTTTATTTACCTTTTAAATAAATGCTTTACAAAAATACAAAAATAATTATTTTCAACCATTTTTATTTCTGTTCACCCATTTTATGGTTAATGCACACAATTAGTTTCCTTATGTATTACATTATGTATCAAAAATTATTTTAAAAGGAATGAAGATGCACGTACAGTAAGTAAAAAAGATGTTAATTTGATGCAACCACATATACAGTAAAGATTAATTTTCTTTCCACTGGTATATGTATTGCCATTTATTTCATTAGTTTAACTTTGACCTACAGTAGGCATCTCTATGGCTTAGTGGTTAGCACTGTTACCCTGCATTTCCTGCCTCGCCTTGCATTTCGGGTTTGATTCCCACCTTGAGTCTGTGTGCATGGAGTTTGCATGTTCGCCTCATGCTCGGTGGGTTACTTCTGGGTACTCTGGTTTCCTCCCACAGTTTAAAGACATGCAGGGTTAATTGATGTTCCCAAATTGCCCACTGTGTATGCCTTGCAATGGATTGGCGACCGGTCCGTGGTGTATCCTTGTGCTATGCTTCAGACCTCTGTACACAGGATAAAGAGGTATAGAAGATGAATGAACGAACTTTGACAAAGTGTATATTTTAATATAAGAAATCCAAATACCATTGTAGCATTTTAGCTGTTTCTTTTCATAAAAGTACATTAAAATGCCTAGTGTATCTTATCATGATGCAGAATTTTTTTTTCTTCTATGTTGGTTTATTGCAATGCCTTACTGTCTGGATGTTCAACTGGGTGCATAAACAAGGTTCAATTAGTCCAGAATGCAGCAGCCCAGCCGAGTCCACAAAAATGAAACAGGTGCTTGTTCATATCCGGTGTAACAAGCTATAGACAATGTTAGTGGCAATAATAATGGCAATGCTAATGCTAGCCAAAATGCTGGCTGCAATAATAAAGACAATGTTAGGAGCAAAAAAATAAATAAATGCTAGCCGCAAGCATAATAAAAATGGCAAACTTCAACATGGCTTTGCAAGCAGTTCTCCTGGCTTTATTATTTCTAGAAAGTAGTGTTTGAGCTGCCCATTGCATATTGAATCTAATTTTTAAAGATGTCAGCCAAATAGCTTGTCAGCATTGCGTATTACAAAAGCTACAGCGGGGGCAGAGCTTGGCTGAAAACCTATTCATTTAGCCAAGCATTTTGTGAATAAATTAGGTAAAAGAGCAGATCTAGGAGACTCATGGATGGAAAGTAATATGGTGAACTGGTATGTTTGGATGCTGTCTTCCCCACTCTCATTGATCACAAGGTTTGTTGATAATGAAGAGACTTCTTAGGCAGCCCTCATGTCTGGTATAAAGATGCACCCAAGTACAGAGGTGGAAAGTAACGAATTACATTTACTCGCGTTACTGTAATTGAGTAGCTTTTTTGTGTATTTCTACTTTTT
>JAQMYL010000033.1:24053690-24066722 GCA_030014365.1 Clarias pachynema | reverse complement strand
ATATAGGGTCAGTCAGGGGAACCTGGAAATAAAGGAGAAGCTGGGCCAGTAGGATCCAGGGGCCTTCAAGTATGTGTGTTGTTATTTTGGTCTATAACTAAAAAAAATAGTTGTTGTTTTTTCTTTAATTTACATTTTTTAAATTGTTCTTCATCTCGTTTCATTTTTTGTTTGTTTTCTCTCTCTCTCTTTCTCTCTCTCTCAATCTCTCTGACTTATTCTCCTTTATCTTGCTTTCTTTGTTGTGCCTCCACAACAGGGAAACGATGGTCCAGATGGATATGGATCACCAGGACATAAAGGACAGAAGGTTACACCACAGTGTCCTCATAGTACTCTATAACAGTAGAAACTGATTTCATTATGGTACAGCTTTAATTTTTAAATAAAATGCTCAGTTGCAATTTTTGCCTGCTTGCAGGGGGATCTTGGTTTTCCAGGATATCCTGGACTTCAGGTACATTTTATTTAACAATATTTTTCAATAGAACAGAAAATAAAATATTTGGATAAAACTTATATAGAGACTGAATTTGTTACCGGATTATGACATTTTTTGCAAAAAAAAAAAAAAAATTTGATAAATGTGCAAAGTTGATATGCATCCATTCAGCTTAAAGCAATAATTAATAACATGACACTCCAGTACTCGTGCAAACAAAGTAACAACAATATTATACATTCTAGAGTTCGCCTCCTTTGTAGTACATTTTATCATCAGTGCTACTCATTTTGATTTGGACAAATTATTTACACTATTTTGTTGCTGTTTACAAAATCTTTTTCACCCTTCAGTGTCATACTGTATTCAGATAAAATGAAAAGAAAAAGTCAGTGTACTGTCAGATAATAATCAGGATAATAGATGGATAATACAGCTGTAATATCAGTGTGAAGTTGATGTCTAGTATTTTCCATTACGTATGTGAATTAGCTTATAACATTTCCCCAATTTTAGTTTTTCCGATTATACACATCAAATCAACTACTCTGGTAAAAATCATGTAGATAAAAAAAATTCACCTCTTCAAAAATGGCTCTAAAATCACTGTAAAAAATCACTCCATAGATTATGATGGGGTTTGTAAAGTGGACACACACTTTAAAAATGCTTTTAAATCATTGTGCTCAAATATAAACAAGAAATTTGACACCCCACAATTTTAAAACCTTTAGTAGGGTTTTTCAAGTAAAAGTGTCACAGAAGTGCCTTCTGGCTTTGAAGTGAAAGCTTGTTACATTCTCTGTGAGATTCACGTGCAGGAGGAGGGGTGGCTGCAGTAAGTGGCCCAAGCCACACACTCCTTGACTCACACATACTCCCTGAATCACAGACAGTATACACACTCATACCTGTGTAACTGTATGGGCAATAAATGAGCCATTTTCAGCCTTTTGCTCAGAAAAAAATGATATGCCACTGCACTCATACTTGAGCTCATGCCAGGTCCAGCATGAGCTGGTCCAGGATAATTTTCACAAGAATGAGCTACAATTGGTTGTCCTGGATCTGCTTGGCCTGTTCAGACATAATTTGGATGAACTCATCCATGGATAGGAATAGTGTACGGCCATGGAATGGCTGGAAACATATGCAAGTACATATTATTTTAATTATAGTTATACACACCTAAATAATTACTTGTAAAACATTATTACTGAATTTCACTGCAGTCACCAGATATAAAAACTGGATAAATCTAGTTCTAAGGAATATCAGTAAGAATATTAATATTGATTCTATAATTTTGTGCTTAGGGTGAACGTGGAGATATTGGCCAAGAAGGAAATAATGGTCCTAAAGGCAGAAGAGGAGGAGGAGTAAGATTCGTTGACCTTAATGATCCATAACTAATGATTTCCTTTTTCTTACTGCTCACTTTGTTCACTGTTGGCCTGATTGTATTAAAGGGAAATGCAGGCAGGCCAGGAGCTCCAGGTGATCCTGGACCCATAGGGCCACCTGGACAAAGGGTTTGTTAGCTTTAATAACATTATTCATGACATGGAAATATTAACTAATAATTTGCTTAATATTCCATATATTTTTATTTAAAGGGCCCTAAAGGACCACCAGGAATCCCAAAAAAGTCTGTAAGTTTTTTTTTTCCTTTTTTTTTCTTTTCACTTCTCAGTTTCTTTCTACTGTGTATAACAATTGCCTTGTATTCTTTTAGACTTGTCAACTGATTAGCTACGTACAACAGAACTGTGGTAAAGTTTCATAATACTGTACTCTATACTAATGATTATCATTCCAGTAAACTGGATGTTTGTTCTATTTAACTGGTATTTTATATTTTACCCCCACAGCCTGCTGTAAAGGTACAGTAGGTCTCTTACTTTCATTTCTAGACAACACACCATTTATAAGAAGGATGACAATTCATTGATTAACAGCAATTAACATGAGCATACCTGTATTTCCCTATTTTTTTTGGCATGCCTTTCTCTTTAGATAAAGCAGTTTGCCCTGTGTACCCCACTGAATTGGTGATTGGTTTGGACGTGTCTGAAGACATGACATCTCAGCTATTTGAGAGAATGCGCTTGACTCTTCTTTCTCTGCTGGACAGCATTGATATCGCTGAAAGCAACTGTCCCACAGGGACACGAGTGGCTGTAGTGTCCTACAGTTCTAACACTAAATACCTCATCCGTTTTTCTGACTATCGTCGTAAGAAGGACTTGTTGGAAGCTGTGAAGAACATCCCTCTGACACGTACATCCAACAGACGCGACATTGGTGCAGCCATGCGCTTTGTGGGGAGAAATGTCTTCAAACGTATTCGTCAAGGTGTCCTGATCAGAAAGGTGGCGATCTTTCTCTCTGGTGGACAGTCCCAGGATGTGACCTCCATTACCACAGCTGTTCTAGAATACAAGGCTCTGGATATAAACCTTGGTGTTATTGATTTTGGAGATACTCCTAATGTTCAGCGTGCTTTTCAGGTAATATAAAATGGTAACAGTGATATCTAAATAATTTATAATCAGTTTGATTGGAACCATCTTGTAAGGCTTTTATATAATTTTCTTCTCTTGTGTATTGTAAAAAAGGCTGATGAGACAGGAAGCTTCATTAATGTGCGGGAGAGATCAGAAGCTCAGGGTGCAGCACTTGAGAGGATTCAGCGATGTATCATCTGCTTTGGTAATATGTAAAATAAGCTGATGGTGATCTGAATAATGCATCTTGTGATGTATTATAATAAAAAGTAAGAATCAAGCCGGATTATTAACAGGATATTATTTTATCTGCTGTCTTCTCAGATCCTTGCAATCCAGCTAGAGATTGTCCACAAACCAACACAGTGTCCACTCCAAAGGAGGTAGACGTGGATCTGGCAATGTTGGTGGATGGTTCCCGGAACATCCAGGCGGATCAGTATCAGGGAGTGAAGGAGGTGTTACGCACTGTGTTGGACCAGCTTGTAGTGAGTGATCAGCCCAGCAAAGTTGACACACAGGCACGAGTGGCACTTTATCAGCAGAGTTCATCATACAGTGAAGCCCAGGCTCCAGTCAAGCAGATCTTCACTTTCCAGAAGTTCAAAAACCACAACCAGATGAAGCAGAGCATCTCTGTAAATCTACAGCAGACTGGTGGCTACTCCAGGTTGGGTCAGGCTGTGGAATTTATAATCATGCAGAGTCTCCTCACTGCTCCCAAGACACGAAAAAACAAGATGGTGCTGCTGATAGTTGGAGGAGAGACAGAATATTCTGATCGCGCAAAACTGGACTTTATCTCCATGATGGCTAAGTGTCAGGGTGTGGTGCTTCTCACTCTTACGGTCGGGGATCATTTCAACTACACTCAGGTAGAGGAGCTTGCCAGCTTTCCCACAGAGCAGCACATAGTTCACTTGGGCCATGTAAAGCAAGGAGAGCAGGAGTACTCACGGCGCTTTATAAGGACTTTCCTACACATTTTGAGTCGTAAGGGAAATTTCTAGTTGCTTATATGTCTCAGGTATTGTATAAATCTATGGTTGAGTTGGGTTTGCTCTTTATTAATACAGGAGGAATGAATATCTACCCTTCTCCGCTGCTCAAAAAACAGTGTGAGAGTTTTAAGCAACAGCAAGGTCAAGGTCAAGTCCATGAAGTTGTCTATGAGGCTGCAAAGAGATCACCTGTTCAATTGTACAGGTAATTGTACAAATGTCCTACATATCATATCACATTTTAATTAGGAATAAATGCATTTTTATTATAAGTCAAAATTATATAATTAAACTATGCAGTTGAGAAAAATGTCATAGAAACAATGCAAGAAGGCTTATTGTATAGCTAATCTACTGTATAATATTTTCAAGAATTACATTGTTTTACTTTTTAATTCCGCTTTATTGGTGTATGGAGTGGAGCACTGAAAAAAAAAGCTCATAAATTTTTTTTAAGTGTTAAAAATTTGATTAAAGCATGTGTTTGGGTCATGCAAAAAGCATGTGTAGGTTATGAGTGTACTGTTTTTTACTCACTTCCCTATGTAATGAGGACATTCACATGTAATTGTGGATTCACATGCATGTTTTTTGTGAAAGCTCATCTCAAGTAAAGACAAAAATGCAAGACACCCTAGCCAGGATATTATGGATATTTGTGCTATTGCTAGGATTAACAGTGCAGGATTTTAGTGCAGTGCCACAGTAAATATGTAATGGGTTTAGTGTTGTGAAAGAAAATTTAATTTCTACATGCCAGTAAAACAGGAAACACTTTTTTGTTAAATGAAGCCAGTGATAGTAGTTGAATAAAAAATAGTGTTCACATGGCAATGCTGTTAGACTAACTGAATAAATGTCAGTTAAAACAATGTGTTTAAAAAAAATCACAGGCTTATATGTTTTATTTTCTACTTGACATTACATTTACTTTTACATAATTCTAATTATAATTAAAATACCATTTTAAAAGTCAGGTATGTTAGCATTTGCTTTATATTTCCATGTTTTCTGCTTCAGACTAACAGTTAACGACTGGGTTGTTAATTTCTGGGTTCTGGGGTTAAATCCCAAAAAGCATTAAATAGAAAGCTAGTGCCCTGTGGTGTAAAATCAATCATTCCACAAACCATGTACTGCCCTTGATTAGGTGTTAACATTATAGCTTGTGCTAGCCATAAACAAAATATTGATGGTGTAAAGATTTCTTGTTTTTTGGTAGTCCCCCTTTGGTCTACTCAGTGCTCCGTCCGTATTCTGCTGTCCTGCATGAGGTCAGGGAACGCCTCAGTGAAACACACAAGACAGTGCTCAGTGAGATGTTCAAAGTTTATTGTGGAAGACAGATATATATACATGTATGCACACACACACAAAGCACCATAAGGAGGGTGCAGGAGAGGTTACATCTGGTCTGGAATGTTTTTGAAAGATAACATGGAGAAGAACAGGAGCGTGGGAGTTGTTCTTAGTTAGGAGTCTCCAACGGTTTTATGACTTGAACATAGATTATACTAAGGAATGTGTTTGCTGATAGTGCAGCATGTCGAGGTCAAAGAAAGAAAACACTCTGTTCTCATGCACACATAATATCATGAAACACACTAAAAATGAAATATTCCCTACAGATGGTTCAGAGGCAATTCAGTCTGACTTAGATGCAGTTACTAAGACTAAAAGTAGATGATATAATGCGACTGTGACTGGTTTTGAATGTTGGTTTTGGAAGGCAGCTTCTCTCCCCTCTTTCTAGCACTGCAGACTGTACCAACCTACTTTCACCCATGCTGGGGACTGATAGTTAGTATAATTAATGATTGTTCATTTATCCAATTTACGTTCCATTTTCAGCACTCATGAAATTCTCTTGTCTAAACAGGTTACTCAGTCAGAACTAACTGTTATAATTACTAATTACTTTGTAATATTTATTTTATATTAGGTGCTTAGAATTAGGTTTTTTGGAAAGGTTGAGCATTTATACATATTTATAACACACACTCAGGATTGTTAACATCTGCTATTTAAATCAGTAGAATGTGTAATTAAAAAAATAAACTTGTTTAAAAGATATACTTTTTTTTCTCAGATTTCCTCCTACAGCATCCACATACACCGAGTACACAGAGACAGAAGGAGTGGAGGTAAAAAGTAAAAGAGACCAAGAGTATGGTGGACCTGGACTTTCAAATGGTAAAGCAATTTTGTAATGGAATTGAGCATGTTCAAAAAACATCTGTTATGACAACAGCAACCCAAGCCACATGAACTGTTAAAGGTTATGTCTAAGACCACTACAAGCTATGCTTCTTATCATTATTATACCAATAATATACTGTAATAACCTTAAAATATGGAACAATCAACGCATGTTTAACAGTGATGCCAGTAAAAGGAAAGAAATTGCAAAGTTGCATGACATTTGTTAATGATACATAGTGAATAGTGCAAATGTAAGCATGTGTAGTGTGATTTCTATTTCCTGCATGCACCATACATGTTTTTGTACTGTTTTGCTTCCAGCCCAGTGTTTACTGCAAATGGACAGGGCATAGTGTGTGGAGAATATGTGCACAAGTGGTACTATGAAAAAATGCTTGTGCATGCTTACACTTCTATTATGGTGGTTGTGGTGGAAACAACAACAGATAAAGCACAAAACTGAATTCTACATAACGTGTCATCAAGAACAGTAAGTAATGTGTGTTTTTTTTTTAATAACCTTTCTCTCTGTTTCTCTCTCTCTCCAGTTACAGATGTGTGCCACCTGAAACAAGATGAAGGGCCCTGCATGAATTATGTGCCCAAATGGTTTTATGATCAAGAGCAAAATAAATGCTCTCATTTTTGGTATGGAGGATGTGATGGGAGTCTTAATAGATTTGACAGTAAGAAGGAATGTGAAACCCACTGCATGGCACTTCATACTCTACAGTGACTTTTTCAAATTACTGATAATGCTTAGAGCAAATTATCCTCACACATATTCTCAGTTTTTATAGGAAATTATGCAGTAGGATATAAACCTACAAAAAGCATTTAAACATTAAAAATTCTACTGATAGTGGCATGTTCATAGTTGCTGCCGAGAAACACTTCTGACACTGTCTCTCTGTAGCTTTATAAATGAAACATGACTCACTAGAATAAATATTTTAGTTCATAATTAAAGTAAATGAATAGAAATGTGCTCAAGCTTCAATTGCAATGTGAAGTATATAGAACAATATTAACATTTCTATGTAGTTACAGTTTTCTGTATCAATTTTCTGCTTATATTTGGACACTATGGACACACAGTCCAAACTATGGACACATTTCACACCAGACTTACTGCTCATCTTCATTTCATAAAAATGATTCATATCACCAAACTCTGCACTAATCAGTATAATTATTCATCTACATTAAAAACTTCGCATAGCACTACAGTATTTAGACTCTGATTAGTGTTCTCACATCCTGACATTCACTGTGTTGTTTTTAGAAAGTGTCGTGATTTTACAATTTTTGGTTGTCTGGTTGACAGTTAAGAGTTAATGATTTCTGACCACCGATCTCAACACCAATGTCATTTGAATTATTCATTTGTTCATTCATTCACTCATTCATTCATCAGTAACTGCTTTATTCTGATCGGTACTGTGGTGCACATTTGGGATACCAGAGAACACGACATACATATTCACAAAGTAAACTCTACATAAACCCAGAGAACCTGGAGCTGTGAGGCTGCCATATTTATTTGGCATCATTTATTTGGAATAATTGGGCCATGTCACTAGCTGAATTGGTTTCAGTAAACCTGCTCCTAAATATAAATAAGTGTGTGCATAGGGTCCTGCAACAGACTGGTGTCTATTTCTCATGGTCTCCATGTTGTGTCCAGTGTTCCCATTGTAGGCAGTGGATCCACCAAAACCGTGACCAGGATTAAGCAGTTTCTAAAGATGAATGATTGAATTTTGATAGCCTGTGTAGCATGGGTGGTTGCATTCATGTGATGACTGATGTAAACACTCTGTTACAGGGTTGTTAATTAATTTGAAATGTGGAGAAATAAAGAGTCGTTCTTTCTTATTTATTTGTTTATTATTTTACTACTTTTGTATTATTACACATTAATTGCACACTTCCTGGCAATGCTTGTTTTTGCATTCCTTCACAATAATTTTAGATTCCCATGTAATTCTTGATTTAAACTCTCCATGCATAACATTTACTTGGTACACACAAATCAGTGTTATATATCTGAATTTTACCTTGAAGCTGTATCAAAGTAAGTTGAGATACATTGTGATTGCGTATGGCACATGGTAAAGTTATTTATAATTTTAAAAAATTATACATTCTGACATGCTGGGGACATCTTAGCTATTTCTTCCAGATGATTGTATATTATTTACCAGAGGTAAGAAACTGCATTTCTGCCTGTTTTGGTGTGTGTGTGTATTCAGCATTGAGTTTATTAGTCATATCATACTCTTTTATTTTTATTTATTTTATTTACCTTTATTTAACCAGGCAAGACAGATTAAGAACAGGTTTCTTATTTACAACTGTGGCCTGGCAAAACTCCACAGGACAGGTTCATGTCTCATATGAAAGTAGACACAATAATACTGTATGCAGTTTTTCTTAAGTCTTCCTGTTTTTGCCCAGCCTACTAGGTAATATTTTTAAGGTTTCCAATAAAATACTAAAATATTATTTTTACACAAATCTGTAAATTTTTTCAATAATTGATATCAATCCCATTCCTGCTCTTTGGTCTTTGAGAGACCATGAATGCTTGTATATAAAACATCCAAAATTTGTAAGACTTATGTTTCACCACTAAAATTGTGTAAGTTTACCCGACAGAGGCGAAAACATCTCCATATTGCACAGAACCTCTCTCAATGGCGCAACGCCTCTAGATATGTCAAAAGACCCTGCTTTATATAATGCTGCAATTCAATCTCTGTAAACCTGAGCTTCTAACCAGTGATAGTTTCCTTCGCAATACTGTTAAAAAAAATAATGCTGCATGGTTTATAATGAGCATGATGTGAAAGCTGGATTAAATCTGACATTTCTGCAGTAGGATCCAACTGCTGCTACCTGTCTCACTATTAAATCCCAATTCATTTTCAAAAGAAATGATCATACACCGGTCAGTGAAGTGTTCTGATGAACCCCAAATAAAAATCAGGTATTTTTGTAGATTTTTTTGTCTTCTTGGTTTTATCCAACTGCTAATACCAGGGTCCTCAAAGAGCTTAAAAAGTATGTACAGGATATTACTGTCAAAATGTATCAATCATGAAAGGGGACAAAATAATTTACAAAACATCAGATGTACAATGGAACACCATGAACAACAACATCTTTTAATGTCTAACATTCAGGAGCTCTGTGAAATCATTATGGAGGAGTGGAAGAGGATCCCAGCAACAACGTGCAGCTCTGGTGAATTGTACGCCCAGGAGGATTAAGGCTGTGCTAGATAACAGTGGTGCTCACAGAAACTATTGACACTTTGGACATGTTCACTTAGGGTGTACTCATTTTCGTTGCCAGTCATTTCGACAATAAAGTCTGCATGTAGAGAACAGTAAAGCTGTATTGCTATACAAAACAAAACCTGCATTTAGACAACTGAAGATTCCACAAATTCCACTTTCCAGCAGAATGATAATCCACATCCAAAGTCAACAGTGGAAGGGCTTCTGAAGAATAGATCTGCATTTTGGAATGGCCCAATCTGAATCCCAAACATGTGCAATGATGTAAAGAGAACTGTGCATATGAGCTCCACTAGTGATCTGACAGATCTGGAGCATTCTTGCTAAAAAGAGACAACTAAAAAAAGTGCCCAAATCAAAAGCATTGCTAAATCAGAAAATTACTCAAAATACTCACTCATCACTCAGCGTCTATACCGCTTTATGTATTCAGGGTCACAGGGGTCCTGGAGCCTATCCCAGGAGGCTTAGGGCACAAGGCAGTGTACATCCTGGACAGGGTGCCAATCCATCGCTGGGCACACACAAACTAACTTGCATGCTCATTCACACACTACAGGCAATTATGGAACGTCAATACTCAAAATACTGTATATTACAAACAAAAGGTGCTTTAACAAAACATACAGTGAGTTTGTAAATTTGTTTTTCACTTAAACTTTCAATTGAATCATAATAAAGAATGGGGAGGGAATCGTATATGATTTATGTTAATTTTTACATAACAAAAATCAAAATACAAAATTAAAAAAAGTTTCTCTCAACTAAACTCGTGTCATTTACTGTGTCGGTTTCACCTAAAACTGACTCAGTGCACCGCTGTCTAAAATGTTTGTGACTTTGTGAGTATTCTAAGACCTAGAATACTTCTTTAAATAGATTTTAGTCAAATTTACCACCTGGATCTGGTTCTTATTCAACTATACACTTAAATGTCCTGCATTCTTTTCACTTCACTTTGTTTAGCTTTGAGGCTGGGCAACATTGCACTTTTATTCTTCACTGGATTATGCTGATGTGTTCATTTTGCATTTTTAGACTGAGCTTCATAGTTCCTTCTTGGATTTGCTTTCAGGCGATGTGTTAATCATTAGCCCTTGAAATGGTACAATTTACCCAGCCACCCTTAGACCTTTATTTTAATATAGTAGAAACACTAGAATACATGCAGTTTATATACTGTATGTGAACAGAGTTGCAATGTAGACATCTAAATTTCTAACTGCTGCCAGTGGTGTTTCTAAAGTATTTACATTGATTGATTGTAGTTGGAGGGGGGAAAAAATCTGATATAATACTAACATTTCTCCATGGTGTCTGGTTTGATCTTGACAGTTGACTGTATGTGTGGAGTTTTCAATGTTCTTCCTGTATTTGTGTGGGTTTCTTCTAGGTCAGGGCTCGTCTAGTCCTGGAGGGCCAGTATCCAGCACAGTTTGTGATTCACCAACACCTCCAGGCTCTTGCTTTTGTTTATTTCCGCCCACGTATGCATATATAAACCTTGCCACTGTCAGTTCCACCTAATCAATTGTCTGCTATGGCACAACAATTATATCAGCTGGGAGAGTCAAATCTTTTCCACAGGTGATACCATGCCTTTATTAATAACATCTGGATCAAGGCACATTTCTGAACATTTGCTTGTTTCTCATTGGTTAAAAATTCCAACTTAATATATGTGATTAGTCTTTGTTGATCAGGTGAGAAACTGGTGATGGTCATGCATGTTCATCATCTAATAGCAAAGTGAGAGATTTTAGATTATCACCTATACTATATAGTCACTTGTTTTGGCATTAAGTATTTTGTATCAGTTCATGTTTTATTCAAATAAAACTGTAGATATAAGTGGCACTATAAAAAATGTTTACCATAAATGTTTATTGCATAATACTGATGACCAAAATCAATTCCTCATGAAGTTGCACTGATGTAGCTAATGTTATCATGGCTAGCAAGCACATTTTGGCTGCCCATGTCTAGCTATGCTCCATGCTATTCACATTTATATTTTGCATACAATTATGACAAGGAAAATCACAAAATTAACTTGAAATATTTATCCTATTAAATAATAGACCTGATTAGGTCACATTGTGATAGCATTGAGATCCATTGCACATTGCTATTGTGTTTAGACTGCCACACACTGTGGCATTAATGAGTGTTCTCACTTCCAGACTTTTACGATGCCATCTCTTGAGGATGTGACTATGAAGCCTTGGGTTGTCTGGAAGGTGGCAATGTCAGTAATAATGTCATGATGGCCCACAGGCAAGGACTCTGGACCACGGCGAGGTGCATCCTCTGTGGCACCACTTTTTTGTTTACTGTGAATCTCCTAATAATGAAGAAGGGAACATATTTTATATTGAAAGAACAAATATGTAGAAAAATAATAATGACAATGCTGAAAAAAACAAGGAATCAAACCTGCACGACTTCAGTCCCCTCAATTATCTTGCGGTTGTAAAATACAGAAGGACAGTGTAAGGAGTCATTGGCACCACCAGCAACAATATAGGAACGTTCTGGGTATGCAAGGTCCCAAAATCTGAAAAAAGAAAAAAAAAATTATGGTTTAATAATCTCAAAAATCATGAGACTCCAAGTAGCCAGTAAAATTACTGTTTTCTAGGCATGGTGCTGCATTAATTTTTCCCAAACAGATTCATAAAAATAATCATTAACAAAGAGGGCAAAACCAAGTTTACTATAAGTAAGAAGCTTCTACCTCACTATATAATGTTTATAGTGGAATTAACTACTTTGAAACTGCCTTCAATAACTTATCAAATTTTTAAATGAGAATGCACTATTATTTTTTTTGTAATAAAGAACTACACATTGTACAGTAACATTGTGACTACCTTATTCTCATGTCTGATCCAGCAGTGAGTAGGAGCGGGTTGCCATCAGCAGGGCTGCAGTATATTCCATGAACACTATGAGGGGATGGCTATGACAGGAAGCACAGATTTATATAAGAAGACTAATCTTTATCCTGATCTTATATTACAATAGGTTGCCAGGGTAAAGGTTACACACCACCCTCCAAAAAGTTCAAAAGTCAGATACATTCCCCAATGTGAGTTTGGTTATTAAGACAGTTATTATTGGATCTTGGGGCAAACAGTGAAAACGGGATTGTCAGAAATAAGGCAATATTGAACAAATTATACTACTACCACTACTACTAGTAATAATAATAATAATAATAATAATAATAATTCTGGGTGTAAAGTGTTTAGTGCATTAGCAGCAGCATGGGACTGATTGGACGAGACATCTGTCACTCAAGATATACAGGAAGTACTGTAGTAGCGGTAAATTTGTGTGTGTATGAATGTGCAAACATTATTGTGGTTTCATTGTGAAGCAGAACACACAAGAAACAAAGATAGAGAAACAAGTTCCTACTTCATGTATATCTTGAGTGACAGATGTCTCGTCCAATCAGCGGTAAGAATTTCATTCGCAAACTATACCTACATGTACCTTTTCCGGTTTGTATCTGACTGGCCGAGAAGTGCAATACAAATGAACAAAACGGAAAACAAAATAACAAATTC
>JAQMYL010000033.1:24007104-24027273 GCA_030014365.1 Clarias pachynema | reverse complement strand
ATCTGCAAAAATGTCAACAATTCTGTGTTTTTCTGTCAATATGGGGTGCTGTGTGTACATTAATGAGGAAAAAAATGCACTTGATTGGTGTGATGATTGGAATGATTTTAGCAAATGGCTGCAATATAACAAAGAGTGAAAAATTTAAGCGGGTCTGAATACTTTCCGTACCCACTGTATGTCCTATGTAGAGGCACGCCTTGCAATATACCTCCAATATCAATATGCTGTATTTGGTATACACTGAGTTTGTTCCTTTTGTTCCCTATTATTGTGGGGTCTAGGAGGCTGCCAGATAAAGGTCGTTCTGCCTCTGTCGAGTCACGCGAATCTCACGTGAGTTCCAGAGATGAGAATAGCTCTCGCCACAAACGTCACCAAAAACGTAGCCGTGAGCACAGCCAAGAAAGAGGAAGCAAAAGCAGAAGAAGGTATAGCACCGAAACACTAACTTTTTTTTTATTATTCCCAATAGAGTTACACATTGCAAATTATCATATAACTATGTTCCTTAACATAGTTAAGGGTTTTTTTCTTCCATTTTTACCTGTTCTCTTCTTTGTGTATACAGGGATTCCCACTCTCCTGAAGAGAGACATCATAAGAAAAAGAAGAAAAAACATAAGTCATAACTTGTTTTGTTTGGTTAGCAGTAATTAGATAAAAACTAAGATGGTAGTGATTTCCAATATGAGGAAATCGGTTAAGACATACTTGCTATTATTTTGTATCATTTGATTGCAGATTACAAGATTTACCTTGTCAGTGTGGACTTTCAGTGTGTGTAATTCAATTAAAGGATATGTGACTCTTAAGGTGCTGTTGTAGTGGTTGTCTTTTTCTGAAACCTTAAAAATATTTTTTTTGTAATTTGACATTTATGAGTTTCATGGGGTTCTATTTGAAGACCTGACTGTTCTGCTCCAGTGATAAAGTTTAGGCGGTTTACAAATCAAGCCAAAGTCAGAGATTAGTCATATTCACAACCATGCTTTCATGATTTTAAGTCGGCGTATTTAAAATTGTTACCCAGGTGTTGTATTCATCATAACTAAAAAACATTTAAAAGACTACTAGAAGAGCTTATAAATCACTATGAATGATGTTTTGTCATTATTAAAATGTATGCTTCTTTAAGTAGAATTGTTAGTTCCAGTCCATTCATTTGATTGGGTGAGATGTTATACTTATATATGAAATGTAATACTTGTAATGTTGTCTTTATTATATTTAGTATGTTTACTGTAAAATTCTAAACATCAGCGAACAAGCCACATAATTGTCACATGAAAAATTTCATGAAAATTAATTACGAATTTCCCTCTATAATACAGAAACTTGACATATGAAAATGGAAAAGGGAATCCAGTTTCACCGGATGCACCTTTAATGACAATGGACAAATAATGAGTGAGCTAGTCGGTGCGTTGTCAGTGAGGTTGGCTTCTTTGGGATCTATTATTGGCCTGGCTGTGGACTTGCGGCTCTGTGCCTACGAGGCAATGACTGTTAGTTAACATTTACAAATTATGCACATACTGTAGCTTTATCATTAACAAATAAACTACAGTACAAAGTACATTAAGTATAACCTGATATTTACTGCTTATTCAGTCCACAGCAAAATAAACTGTATGGCCAAAAGTTTGTGGACACCTGACCATCACACCCATATATGGTTCTTTCCCGAACTGTTATCACACACTTGATGAAGAATTTTCACATATACAGGGTAAAATTCTTTTCTTTGCATATTCTAACTTTTTAGAAAGCTGGGGTCAGAGCACAGAGTCAGCCGTGATGTGGCATTCCTGGAGCAGATAGGGTTCTTGCTTAAGGGCCCAACAGTGCAAGCTTGGCAGAGCTGGGACTTGAATCCCACAAACTCTCAGTAGTGACTCAGAGCCATGAATGCTCTTTTGGCTGAATAGCACAAATCCCCCTAGCCACTCTAAAGTTTAGTGGAGGATGACAGCAATGGGGAGAATCTGTAATATAATGTTGAAAGCATAGGGACACATGGGTGTGATGGTAAAGTGCCTGTGTAAGTCTGCATAATGTAAAACAAATATTTTACGGCATGTTCCTAAATGTTGATAGCTATCTGAACTCGTTGCAACCGTGTATACTGAAACTTGCTTCTGCCTTATTTTGGCACTTAAGCCACAAATGTGTTAATTAAGGTGTTCGTTTTGATTGATGTAATTAACATTAGTGTTACTATAGGATGATAATTTGCCTTATGGTTAAATAAAATGTTAAACCAACATTTTTTTTTTACAATGCTTATGGTCTGTTTATACTGATGACCTGCTCATGTTAAGTAGTGTGTTAAATAATGCCGGCTAAGGGACCTATAATGTAAATAATTACATATAGTTACATATAATTACATACGTTTCTTCTTGGAAAAGACAAATGATAAATTAATTGCAGTTGAAAGAATCAGATGTTTTCCTATCATTCTTATTTATCACTTTGTTCTTATTTTCTGAACCTTTGGCCCACTACCATTCCGCTTCTTGCCTGGCTTTAATGTGTGTTTGGGGAAGGTTCAGGTATTTGTCACCCAGCTGAGGAAAGGATGGATCGTGGAAGAGCCTGATGAAGGCTCAGCAGCACTGCACGGCTTTCTCAGCACTGCAGGTCCAGCGCTGTGCATGAGGTTTGGGAATGCTGTAAAGAAGTTACATATACACAGAGCGCTGCGTTCTCACACTGCCCAAACGGAAAGCCTGTGTCTGGGGAGAGAGGCTGGTTTCAGTGGGAATTACGTACCAGTTTGAATCCAGAGCAGGAAGGCCCATTGGCCATGGGAGGCTCCAGGCTGAAGGTGAGCATACTGATATAACTGTAAAAAATGTTATAAATGACTAAAATTTTTGTTGTTATAATTATTGTATTCATTTTATCATGGTGCATCTATTATCTCAGGTTTTATGATCGATATTTAACTATAGGTAATTGAGTTTGCTCTTTTTCTAAAGGGTCATCTGTTTAATGTGCTAATTTGTGAACAGATTTCTATCATTTTTACTATGACACAACACAGGACAAGTGTTTCTGAAATACACATATGGCAAAGTTTCTGAAATGCTGATTGGTAAAGGATATAATAAATGCTGAAAAGTAAAGGATATAATAAAAATATCAGTAAAAAATAATTAAAAGTAACATAATGCTTTGTCATAAACTTTACAGGAAGTGCTCATGGAGAATTTCTTACTCATTTATTTTCCTAGTGTTTTGTCAGACTTTTGTGTGGTTTGGAATCTGATAACAATCTTTCAGTAGAAGTGATAAAAACTGAGGGTTAGATCAGAGCAACGGAGAGATCTTGCCTTGCCACTACACCTTTCTGCCCCAGAGAGCCTTTGGGTTAGTGAGACCGTCTGTAAGCTCCACCCATTAATTGTAAACATACACTTAATTCTGTTAGATGGAAAGGTCAAAGGGGGCATGACACATGTGAATGGCATGAAAATACTTTTTACCTATTTACATGCCACTCTAAAAGGAGTTTTACCCACTGGGATCCTTCTGTATTTTTTTTTTTTTTTTTCATTTTAGGATTTCAAATGTGTCTAGTGCAGGTAATGAAAAAAAATGGGCTATTTTTAAGCTATTTAAGGTTGAAAATAGGGCTCATCTAAAGGGTCTTCTAGAGCATTCGTTGACGATAAAGCTGTGTAGACAGTGTTAAACACCGCCAATGTCTGGAATGTAGGTGCAGGAATGTGGTTCACTAGGTTAGGAATGTACAGAACACCCTAAATAAGATCACACAAAATATACAAGTGTACCAATGATGATTAAAATCAGTATCCATGTAGAGAAACTAAAAAATACATAGAGCTTCAGTTGTTTCCTGGCAGACAACTCTGTGTAGTTTTCTCGTCTTTTTAAAGTATGAGAGCATGTTTTATAAAACACAGTATTAATCATGCTCTGGTTTACTGTATGTGTTATGTTATTGCTGTTAGGTGGGGGCTGTGTGTCGAGGCTTTGTGCTCTTGCTTTGCATGCTCCACTCCAATGCCCAGGAAGAATACTCCGGTACTCATTCAGGTCAGGTTAAAAATACTTGTCTAACAAGTGTGTCGCAGCCTGGAAAGTCCTGTCAGATGTTACTGTGGCTAAAATCTGCAAATAATAATAATAATTATTATTATTAGTAGGAGTAGTAGTGGTAGTAGTATGCAAAACTGGGGCCTTCTTATTGGACCACTATAGCATACTTTGAGACCTCATCTTTAAGAAACCATTAATGTATTTCATCTAAATTAGATTTTCTTTATTTGTTTAATCTAGCCTAGGCCTAACCCTAGGTAATGAACTAGTTTGATAATTATGGCAGACAAAACAGTCTGTCTAAAGATGTCTAAAATCTTGCTATTCGAGTTAATTTGAAAGTTATGTAAACAAAAATCAGTTGCGTTCATAATTATATCATAAATAATGTCAAAATGCCTGTTATACTCCTGTCATCTAGGCAGAATGCAATAATTATGTGTAATTTTCTTTCTTTCGCCTTCCTTTTCCTTTTTAGCCTTATTTATTTATTTATTCATTTACTTTCACTTTACTGGATGAAATACACATAAAAGAGAAACACTTCAATTCAGGGAAATCCTGTAGTTTTCAGAACTGTACCTAAACATGTTCCAGGGTTTTTCCAGGCTGCCAGCCAAATGACTATACATGACATCACATTTTATTTTGCAGTATATTTTATTCTAATGTACTGTATCTTTGATGTTTGTTTTCAGTCATAAAGCATTTTTAATAAAGCATTTTAACCCTAATTAGGTGAAGACCATACATATGAAGGCTCTCTAGTAAATGTATATGAAGGCGAGTCTGGAGACCCACAACCTGGTATGATCACATCATCTAAACATCCAAGTAACATTAATAATATTGGAATTCTCTAAAAACAACTTAGAAACAAGTATCTTTTTAGGTAGAGAATTTCAGCATTTCCAGCATTTCAGCTGGTAAATCCCATGAAAAATAATGCAAATGCTATTAGCCTAAACTTCCCTTCTCCATGTGTAGCTTTAAATAAATGGGATAAATACAGTTATATGTACGATAACCTGTCATGAACTTATTTAAAAATTTAACAAGCTGAACCTACACAATTAGCGTCACCACATTCGAAATATATAGATAACATTCAATGACATTAAGTAAAATTTCTTGTACTTCTACTCATTAACATGCATTTGTATCTCCTTCTCTGGGTCATTCCTCATTTCTGCTCATTACATCATTCGTGATGTGGACGTCTTAAGATCCAGGGAATTTAGAGGCTGAATCTACGTTCTTGAACTCGTTCCCTGTTAAGCCCTATGCATGGCAGGCTGTAATGTGCTAGGTGCGCAGATGCCTTTCTATCATGGACAGCATTGACTTTTTATATAATTAATATTAGACTTTTTTGTTATAATTAATAACAATGTTATTGAATTTACCTCTTGAGGTGTTAGTGTTGTGGCTGACTGGTGTATGCACCAACTATGCCATCAAAAACTTTATTTTTTTTTTTATTTGTTATCTTTCCAGTGATATTTAACCATTTTTGACAACCTCAATCAGTCACAACAATTTTATTTTTGAGTTTGGCAGTGCCTCTAAGTTTAATTTCAATCCATTTCAAGTGGACTAATATCGAGATATATATATTATAAAGCAGTGTCTGCATATGACCCCTAAATTCCTACTCCCCCAGGGGTCACCATGATCACAGAGGAAACCTACCCATATGAAAGCAGCACAGAGTCTTACGACTATGCCAAAGAGGTGACCACTCTGACCACCCATGTCCCGTATGGAGAGCATGCTCATCTAGGGGAGGAGGGACCCACTGAGTGTGACTGTGAACCAGGCGAGCCTGGGTTTGCTGGCTTTCCTGGCCCTAAGGTATATTAGGTGTAATTGTACTGTAATTGGGCAGGGTTTATGTCAACTATTCTGTCGTTTTGACACTAATATCTCATTCTAATCAGGGATCTGTAGGGCCACATGGAAAGCAGGGATTTCCTGGTCTTCAAGGCAGGGAGGTGAGAGTTTTAGAGTTTGGACAGAAAATCAACCTTTGTGTTCTGGATATCAGTGTTTCCAGGAATGTTTCAATACCTTTTAAAAAACATTAACTTATATCATGCTGTCAGGGATACAAAGGAACCAAAGGGGTTCGAGGACGAGTAGGAGATCCAGGCCCTGAAGTAAGTTCATATCATTGCTAAACATCATATTCATATCTGGATCATTTTCATGCTTCTTTGATCCCTGTGCTTCATGCCTTCTCTCACTCTACAGGGTGAACCTGGGCCTGATGGAGAGGATGGTGAATCGGGTTTCTCTGGTGCAATGGTAGGTGGAAAATGGATTTAACGTATACTGTTTGACTCTGTCTTCGATCGTGTCTTACACATGTTCTAATTCATGTTCTCTAGGGTTTACCTGGGCTTCCTGGAGACCCAGGTGAGAGGGGAGAGTTGGGATTAAAGGTAAAAGCTTTTTAAATATCGATTATAAGTTGATAATTGATTAAAGTTCAAGAAGAGGTTCAATAATAAATAGTTTATATAGTATATAAAAATAATATTGTGTTTATGTACCTATAACGTAGTTGTGTAATTACATGCTGATGCCTGATTGCTTATTATGCTATTAGCAATTTTCAGTACTGAGCGAGTCTATTTTATAGGGTGAGATTGGCTTGGACGGTTCACGTGGAGGAGTTGGACTTTCAGGAGAGATTGTAAGTGAACTGACTTTTATTTAGAAAGTGTTAAAGGAAATATTTATGTTTCACATGTGTGTAAATATATACATATACTGTACATTTATAGTCAATATAGTGTCCTACAAACAAAAGCTCTGGCGAGGTTCTTAACTATCTGACTTTTCTTTGATTTCAGGGCCCAGATGGTCCAATTGGTCTACCAGGAACTGTGGGAGGTAAAGGTATTAAGGTAAATCAGTCTCACATATTGTAAACTAGACATATTGTTTCAGCATAAACACACTATATGATAAGTTGATGTTATGCAGTACACATTACATACATTAAACCGAACAAAATGAATCAGAATTCTTCATGATAAAGTATCGCTATGATACTTTATCATTCTTATCATACTTTATCTCTAACTGTTTTAGGGATCACGTGGGAAACTTGGGAAGCAGGGGCGCCAGGGATCACAGGGACCAAAGGTAAGCGCACATAGAAAAAGTCTGTTTTATACGCAATGACATGACATAGTAAGTTCCTTTCAGACTTTTTATATATATATATAAACATCTCTCTTTTTTGCTCACAGGGTCAGACTGGAGCACCTGGTTTTCCTGGGGATGTTGGGGAACAGGGTTACACTGTGAGATTAATTTCTTTTCTTGTAATCTCTGCATCCTTACTTAAATACAACTCATTATACAAAGCGTATGTGTATTTTGCAGGGTTATCCAGGAATACCAGGAGATGGGGGAGTGCCAGGACCAAAAGTAAGTGTCAGCCACTATAATGAGGAGCATCTGTCAAGATGCTCTAATGAGTTGCTTTACAAACTTTTAACTGGAATTAGTAATGGTCTAAGACTACATACAGTTTATGTTAATATGCATATGTCTGAATATATTTCTTTATTTCTTTATTTTTTTTAATTTAGTATTGAATCTGTGCTTGTTTTTGTTTTTAATATTCAGTCAATCACACTTAACCTCTTAAACTCAATCAATGTTTACATTTGAAATCCTAAATGGAGGTCAATAATCTAATTCATCTCTCATTACTATTTTGTACATTTTAAATTGAATAATATCTTTGTTTTTGCCTTTTTTTCTGATCAGGGTGTTGA
Source organism: Clarias pachynema (assembly GCA_030014365.1). Taxonomy (NCBI): domain Eukaryota; kingdom Metazoa; phylum Chordata; class Actinopteri; order Siluriformes; family Clariidae; genus Clarias; species Clarias pachynema. The sequence goes on along the minus strand of JAQMYL010000033.1, from coordinate 24,019,408 downwards.
AGGAATTAGTGGCTTGCCAGGAAGTGATGGAGAGTCTGGAGATGATGTAAGTTTCAGCTCACTGTCTTTGTGAATCCTATCATTCAGCTCTAAATATACAATATATAGCTGCTATGACTTTCTTTTTTTCGCAGGGTCCAATAGGAGTTCCAGGAATTGAAGGGCCACCTGGGACATTAGGACCAAAGGTAAAAAAAAAAATTTTTTAAGTAAAACAATTTAAATGAAGAATTTTTCAATTCTTTCCTCCTCTTTCATTTAAGTTAAACTTTATCTATCTGATTTCTGTGAAGTGTTTAGATAGTTATTAGAACCTGTGCTCAGGATAAAAAATAGAAAGATATATATACTGTATATGAGACATCAAACAAATACAGTAATTCATTTCTCTCCTCCTCTTCTCTAAGGGTTTGAAAGGGGAACCTGGCCCAAGGGGACGTCCCGGGAGAGTGGGGGCTGGGGTAGGTGATTCATCCCTACATTTAAAACTTTTAAAAGGAAGTCATGGTATTGATCAGTACTTCACATTTCTTTATATTTATTTTGATATGCGAGTGTTTGCCTAAATTTGTCATGAACTGACTATGCTTTGACAATAATTGGTTCTAATTAGAAAAATGAAATAGTCAAACCTGAAAAAACGCTTTGTGCGTCAAATGTTTCAAGTCGTATCACACACCAGACATGGTATGCTCATGGTACTGTCCCTTCTAAAGATAGACAAAGGGGATTTACAGTGGAAGTGGAAGTGGTACTGAAAGTGAAACTACTAGCAAAACCAGTTTTTTTTAATACACCTTCGCATTTTCACCTTTTTTGGCATGATATTTACTCTGTGTGTGTATATATTAGAGGGAAAGGGATTCATTTTTGATTTTTGGTTGAGTGTGCTTTTTAAAATCTTTTAAGACCCCAGTTTGAGTAATTTGCTGAATATTTTCTTTAAATATGCATTATCTCAATACATTCGACTGGCAATGGTAAGGTTAACTTTTTGTACCCCTTGATCTGAACTTTTCAAATGTAAGTAGTAAAGTACCGTACCACTGATGTCACAACTTGGCATAAAATAGCACCATATCATCACTGTCACTTTCCTCAGTACTCTGTTAATAACAGTATTGGACACATTTTTCCTTCTTTTTCTAACTTCCATTGAAGCTCCAGGCATTTCCTCATCCATCATATTGATTGGTAAATTCTAGTCAAAATCATTCTTCTGCTTGATGTTTGGTAAAATAATTATCTTAAAAAACCAGTACAATAGTAAGAACTGATTGCACAGTTCACTATGGACAGTTATATAATTCATGACTTTTACAGTTGATAAACAGTAATCCTCACATTCTATGTGTGTTTTTTTTAAGTTGTTTTTATTTTACTCTTATATGCTTCAGGGCCCTCAAGGGGAAAGTGGTGATTCAGGGATTCCAGGAAAGCCAGGTCCGAAAGGCCTGAAAGGTCCAACTGTAAGGATCTTGCCTAACTTGTGTTATAGAAATAACCAGTAAACTAAAAATAAATTACTCTGTTTTAAAATGTAATCCAAAATTGTAATATTAAATCAATTTTAATACCTTTATATAGGTTTATAATATATACTAACTGGCAGAGTCTCTGCTTTGTAGGGTGCCAAAGGGGAAACTGGAGAAGATGGCATGAAGGTAACACAAATTCTGTGAAAGACCTTAGATTTGCTTAACCCATATCAGTTTTTGGAATTCACATACAGAATGTACAGTCATGGTTTGTAAGTCTATTAGCCACCCAAATAAAATATCCATTTCCTCTTATGAGTAAAAAGTTCTTGTGATTGTATGACCTGCATGCGATATTTAAAATGGTATTAATATCTTATGATATCAAATGACATTATATATTCATATGACATTACTCATGTTTTTGTTTTTTTAGGGTGACGTAGGACGAAGAGGCCAGAAGGGAGTTAAGGGGGGAAAGGTGAACAAGATGACATTTGATTTTATCTGTTTGGATTTGCATTGTTTCTCTTCTTCTTTCCATTACGCACTTTTTTTTAACCAGTACTTCCTTTCTTAACATTTTCACACAGGGAAGTTCAGGCTCCCATGGTGACAAAGGGCAGGTTTGTTGTCCAAGCATTAACAGTATAAGTTTTTTTTTATTTATTTTTTTTATTCACATTTTAAAGCTTTTATGCAAATCAGAATAGCACACCTAAACAATAATAAGTTTATTTTCCTTACATGGTTCAGAACCTAATTCCTATAGATGAAAATCTACAAAGCTATTTTTATATAATTTTCCTGTTACTCAGAGTTACGCATTATGCATTTTTGCAGCAAGGAGTGAAAGGCTACGTCGGAACTATTGGACCCGTTGGTCGGGTAGGACCTCCAGGTATTCCTGGCCCCAGAGGTGACACTGGTCCTGCTGGGGACATGGGTGTGAAAGGGCATAGTGGACCAAAAGGAAACCCAGGTGAACCTGTAGGTATCACAAACATAATTTGTTTTTACAGTAATAGATTAAAAAGGTGTGTCAAGTCTCCAAGCTTCCAATGACTCTAATAACAAAATATACAATTAAATTGACTTTTGATGGATAAAGAATGAAAGACCATATTGAATACGAAATGTTTTTATTATTATTTTTTAAAAATGCTGACATATATACAAACATTTAGTAAATGTCTGGAGAGTTGCGAGTTATGTATCACTGTGCACATTGCAGGGTCCTAGTCTGTCAGATGAACAAGTTCTACAGCTGTGTCGGGGTGTGGTTTCTGCGCAAATCTCTCAGTATGCCTCCTCTATTCGAGCAAAGTGTACACAAGGGTGTCCTATCAACAACCGCACTCTGATTGGACCACCAGGACTTCAAGGACCTCCTGGAAGTAGAGGCAAATCTGTAAGTTTCTAAACACATTAAAGTTAATAGTTATGAAGAATGCTATGGATTTTAGAATTCATATGAGTAATATCTATTTGCTTTGGCCTGGTTATGTGAAGTTGTGGCTTATTTATACACTTTTTTTGTCAAATTGCCTTTTTTTTATCCATCACAGATTTCACTGAAGATTTCTGTTTTGGTTTTGTTCAGGGGAAAGCTGGAAAATCTGGAGCTAAAGGAGACAGAGGACCTCAAGGTGTAAGAGGTCTAGAAGGACAGAAGGGAGCACAGGGTGACAGAGGTACGGCATGCAATTATTGAGCGACAAAAGAATAAAAAATGCTGTTTGAAACCATAGTTAACTATATAATTATAGTTATAAGTATCATTAACTATATATATTTTTCAAATTCATTCAAATTTGAATTTGAATTATATTTTTAATTATTATCTCAAATTTACCCTTAAAGGAGCAAAAGGTCAAAATGGGCAGAAAGGTGACCCTGGCCAAGGACTTCCTGGGCAAGATGGTCACCAAGGCCCCAGAGGTAAAATGCACCTTAAGCCTGTTTTACACAGATTACACAGTATTTAAATATGCATATAGACAATTCCTCATGCACTATCCATCATTCTAGAGAAGAAGATACCATAGTAAAGCTTTGATTTAAAGGATAACACACATTAAGCTGACCTCAACAAACTTCCCCATATAGGGCTTCCAGGTCATCCAGGCATGCCAAAGGATGGACTTGATGGACCTCAAGGACCTCAGGGGTTCCCAGGGCCAGTGGGTCAGCCAGGAATGGCTGGTAGTCCAGGTGTACCAGGGGTGTGTGAGGCACGGGACTGTAGCATTTATGCACCTGTTGTCCGTAAAGAGCAAGGACTAGTAAAGGGCCCTCAAAGTTCTGGGATTTAAGCACAAACAAGGATGCTCGGCATTCAGTCTGCTCCACAAGAGTAACGTGACCAGGCTGCAGTCAAGTGCACATTTTGGAAGACATACCGGGGAGGAAAAAAGCCAACCCAAACCTCTCTGAGAACTTTACTGTTTTCATTTTAACCATAGGATTCTGTGATTATTCTAAAGGAAAGGCAGACACATGACTGAATAAATGCATTCAACTGTATAAACGCAGAAAGGTAAAAATGCCTTGTGCTTTATTAATTGAGGAAAAATAAGTCTTGGTGTTTTCAGTATCAGAGATGCTGTGGCTCCCCTGCAAATAAAAAGGCATGTAAATAATCTTGTAATACATCTTATGTACATGTACTGTTTTACTAAATATCATTGTTAAAGATAAATGTGTGACTTTTTCAACATTTAGTCCTGACTTATTTAGTAATCATGTGAATATGAGAAATAAGAAGGCTAAAAGATCCCCATCCACACGGTAAAGTAAGGTAAGTTAAGATTTACTTTTACAGTTGCAATTTCATTATATAAAGCCAAATAAGAATCAGAACACATGAATCATATGCACATTTTATTGTAAAACATTCTTTTAAAAACAATCCTTATAATTTATTCTTATTGTAAGACGTTCCTTAAAAACACATTGAACCAAGCACATATTTTTAAGCTGCTGTTCATGCTTTGTCGTACGGGAGCATAAAACATCAGAAAAAGCCTATCTGCCCTCTTCCATGAGCATGAGCTCATAGACATCCAGGATGAGGTAGAGTCTCTGTGATTTACAGGGGAGAGAGTATTGTCATCCCTCCCTCATACCCTCATAATAACATGGCCAATTTAGTTTTTTTCTGGACTTCTGGACATAGATGTTGTGGCATCAGGCTGACCATTTGAATGAAATCTACAATCATACATTGAAAAAATACATTGAAAATAATTATTTTAAAAAATGTAAACAAAAACACAATGAATTCAAGTTCAAAATTACAAAAAAATATGTGGAGCAGCTTTTACTTACAAATATTAAATAATTGAATATATTATTTATATAAAAATGTATTTAGTATAAATATACTGCTTGGCCAAGAACAAAGTCGACGTTTGTACTAAATTAGTTTGTAATGCTCAGATTAATGTTTCAGCTGGCACCAAGTGATTTAATACTAAATGATATGGTGAAAAGCTTATCTTTTTTTTTTTTTTTAACAGCGATGTTGGAAGACATATCCCACAATTGTGTAAAAGATGTTACTCTGTTTAAGAAGGGTTATATTACTGACCTGTGTCAAGCAATGACAACAATTAAGCGCCTTTCTGAAATTACTGGATTAAGTTAAGAAAAGTCCAATGCATTGATAAAACCTGGAAGGATAGCAAAATACAATGCCAAGAATCATCAGGCTCAAATTGTAAGAGTGGCTCTGGGAAAACAAGTCTTTGATCAGTCTTTGAAAGTCTTTGGGGTGCGCTGGAGAAGACAGAGTGGTTGTTTTTCCCATCAAAAGGTCTCAAACAAAAAAATAATACGAGTTTAGGTTGAAATAAATGTTATGGTGTAACTTGTTTATTGCCAGATAGTGTATCTGAAAATAAATATACATATAAATATAATATAAAAATATTTTTAATATTTAAACTGTTGTGCTTCTGTGTTCCTAATCCTGTGGAGCAAAGATGTGAAGTGCAGCGAATCCTGCAAATATTAGCACCAGGAGTATGAGACAGGCATAGATACCTGATGAAGAAAAAAAAGAACAATTGTCCATGTTTCAGATTTGTTAGATTATTGAACATATTCTAGATTTTGCAAAACATTGAGACAAAAACTCTTGATGTATTTCTATTGCGCATTACCATAATGGTCTTGTTTCTTGAAATTCTGTAGTGGTAAAGGAGTCATCTGCAAACCTAAAATAAAACAATGTTAATATTATTAAAGAAAATAAAAAGAGAATAATGAATGCAATTTTTATTAAATATAAAACTGTGTTTATTTTGCTCATGTTTGCACAGGTAGTTCTGACACAGGCCTGTCTTTTACACCTTAATCAACTTTTATGTCATACTGTGACCGCATCACAGCCGTTTCTCACTGAATGTAACAGTAGGCAGCCCTTTCATTCTTTCCCCTGCACTCAAACCAGAGATGTACTGTACAGGTAAACCACTGGTGATAACTAAACATGGAAGAATGTTCAGAAACAAATACCTACCCAAAAAATGCATTCGATATTCAGTGACATGTTCCTGCAAGAAAAGAAAAGAAAAAAAATTAAGAATAATTAAATCATAACAAATTGCCATGATTATATTATACTACATACAAATGTGAAATTACCTGAAAACATATGACAGTCAGAGACAGATTGACACAACTACTGATGATAATTCGACCAGCAGTCACGCTAATGCAGGGGCTGTGGCACTTGGCACTTCCACTCACAAAGCTTCCTATGGGCTGATATATCATATAAGGCATGGCATTTAACAACTGGTTGACTATCTCTAGCTAAATAATCAGTGATTTGTTAAAAAAAATGATATTTGATAATGCTTGGACTTACGATGGATTCAGCACTCCAGCTTTGTTCACAATCTATGGCTCCTCCTGCCATCTCAGAAGTTAGAACTTGCGGTCCCTCCTGACAGGAATAATTCTCAGTAGTTTCCACCACTGATGCAGATACGACTACAGAGAGGGGAAAACCATACAATATATTTCACCATTGTTTAGACCTCTGATCAGGTTAAATAATCCTTGTTAACTCATTTTCACTTTATTTAGCTATGTATCTATCTATTATATCTTTTCATATGCCAATATTTGAAGTTATGCAGCCTATGTTCTCTCTGACAACCTTGATAAGCTTTTTTTATCTTTTCTTCTCGTTTGTAATTGTAAGCAGACCAAATAGCGAATCCATTTAACAACATTCATCCAATTTTCCAGACTACTTATCCTGTATAGAGTTGAAATGAACCTGGGGTACAGAACAGGGGGTACCCTGGATGGGGTGGCAACCTATTAGCAAGGCACGCACATAAACTAATATGCTACAGATGCTTTGGACAGCTGCCCACAACTCATGTATTAGTCTGTTAAGGGGAAATCCAGAAAGTCTGGGCAAAACACATATCAGATGAGAACTTCACACCCCCAACCCAGCAGGCAGCACTGCTAACCACTGAGCTGATAGTTTTCATACATTTTTAATGGGTTTAAGAGAGACTATTATTTTTATATCCTCCTGAGACCAGGACTCTACCGTTGTGTGCTTTGTAATTTCTACTGTTTCTCTTTATCCATAGTTGATCAATATAAATATAATCAATGTCTTCAACCAGGAAGAAGTTTGGCAAAAGAATTATACATAACTGTCCTCATATGAGGATGGTACAAGGATATACAGGTGCTTCCCAATTAGAATATCATCAAAAAGTTGATTTAATCAGTAATTCAATTCAAAAAGTGACACTCATATATAGACAGAAATGTTGGACTACTAAAAAGTATAAACATGTACAGCCCTCAATACTAGGTCGGGGCTCCCTTCGCATGAATTACTGTAGCAATGCGCCGTGGTATGGAGACAATCAGTCTTTGCCACTGCTGAGGTGTTATCGAAGCCCAGGTTGCTCTAAATGATCAATAAGCACCTGTATATATACAATGAAGTTGGGAGAAAATGTCATGTCCTCATATGAAGACATTTGTTTTTACTGGGTTCAGTATTGAACATGGGGCACTGAGATCAAACACAATGACATTAAATTGATATACTGCGTTTTATTATTAAGAGTATCACTTCTACTGCTATTACACCCAGACAAACACGTGGTCAATCTGTAATCATCTACTTTAATGTTGTGTGTGTGTGACAGGGGGAATCCCTGTGAAGCGGCGTGTGCTTCTGGGGGGTTTTCCGAGAATTTCCCAGCTCTGGGGAATTCAACGCTTAGAAAGTACAAACATAAACACATACGATGTTTACAAACAAAGGGCAAGAAAGAAATGTAATCATTAGAATAAACATTATGAACGATTCCCATTTAATCAACTTTAGACGATACGTTCGTGTCTTGCAGGTAGAAGGTTTGGTTTATAGAGACATTGACACAGATCTGATATTCGCAACAGGTTACACTAGTCCTTTTTTGGTAGTTTTGATAACTAGATAACGTCAATACGTTACTGAATCCAACAAAGGAAGAAAACGTCACAGAAGAGAAAGTTCCTTTATTATAGCGTTGTTTATCCGTGACGAAGTTCTGGTGACGCAATGTGGTTATGCGGCAACATCGAGTATCGCCGCACGTAAGAGAGAAAGAGATATGTCGTGTTTACTGTCTTCTACAAATAAATGTGTGTTTTATATATAAAAAAGGATAGTTACTTACCATAATTATAAATAACAGCTGTAAATAATGCTCGCGCTATCATCATCATAATCATCGTCGCAGCCATAATGCTAGAAGAGCTACTTGGCGCGTTAGTGTCGGTCACCTGACTTCCTTTTTTTAATATTGGGATTCCCCGCCTTGACTTTCACTACGGGTCGCGTAGGCGTGTATATATATAATGTATGTGCCATAAAGTGTACTGATACACAACTCTTTCTGTCTGACGCTCACAGCGATGAGGATTAATAATGCTTTGTCCTTTATTCTGCTCCTAACTTTCGGTAAGACTCGCTGGTGTTTTACTTCCTTAGACTAATTCGTTTAGAGATTATTATGGTTATTGTTGTTGTTGTTTGTGATTTCTGATTTAATCCTCCATGTACACGTAGGCGTAGGAGTCAGAAGTAATGACAGCAGTGCGGTTCGTTTGACCCGCACTAACTGTGGTGAAGATGCGCTCTTGAAGTGCTCGGCCACATCCAAGCCTGGAGTCCAGTACCGGTTAGTCATATGGTACAAGGTAAGCTTATATGGACACGTATTTTCTTTCTCATAGGTATTAGGAGTATGTAAACTAATATAATCCGTTGTTCTTTGGATGGACATTTTGGTCTCCTATGATTTTTGGGATCGTTCTAATAGATGTAGCCACATTTGGTAGATCAAACGCCTTGTAGCTGGCCATTATAACCTTAACACCCATGTACACTTTGTAATTCTACAATTACCAAACTGTTACTTCGTGTGACTCTTAAATACATTAATACAGTGTTATTAAGCTAAAATGTTAACAGCTGTGAACCCCGAACAGGTGAGACAGAGAGAGACATGAGACTGTTTTAAAGAGGATAAAATTTTAACACAGCTGTCCATTTGTCTTTGAACATTTTGATTTCATTGTTGCCTTTTCATTACACAAGCCTTGTCATAAATTCTCTAATCAGACAAAAGTTTGAAAAATAAATCTGTGAAAACTCTCCACTAACCTAATGTAGCTAGTATCTGGTTTGATGAGCTGACCTAGGTTACGTTATGTACATTAATGAATGATCAAATGAGTGGCAACAGAGGGTCTGTTACAGAAACACTTTTAAATCATAGTGCTGGAGCACATTGCTTGTTTTTTAAGATAAACTAAATGTGTCGGAGTTATGATCTCGTTTCCTCCTCATAATGTAACCTCTAGGTGTACTTAATAAAATGGGCAATGAGTATCAGCATAAGGTAGATCTATGAAAGTGGGCAATGGGTGTAAATGAAACCATGGTTGCCATCTTTAAGCATTAATCTTTTTTTTTCCCTCTAATAATTAGCTGCAGTTTGATAGGTTTGTTGTGTTAGGATGAAAAACAATTATGTAATTGTTTTTTACTCCAGGATTATCATGAAATGAGACATGCTCATGGTATTCAGCTGGACAGAAATAAAATAGGAGATTTTATTAGTCAGCAATGTTTATTTGCTTGATATTATGTAATCATATAGGCTTATTGAGATAATAGACCAGTTTAATGGTTTAATTAACAATTAATTTAATTTTTTTTAGGTAAATTACACTCCCTCTCGCAAGTTAACTGGTCTGGTGATGAAGAATCTCACACATAATAACAGCATTGTTCAAAGATATGAAGGTGTGGAGCGGGATTTAAAGCTGTTAGAAGATTCACAGAGCCTCATTTTGCCCAATGTGACACTGCAAGATGCTGGTACATACCTCTGCATGTTGTTAGCTCCTGTTGGTCATCAGATTGAGGAGGGGCAGATTCAGCTGACAGTCTATGGTGAGTGTAATGACATGCACATATTCGTGTTCAGTGTGGTTTTAAGTCACAAATTAAGTTTTTAAATTCCATTCCTATATGGGAATGAAAACTAGCTTTGCAGTTACTTATATTAGGGATGCTCTGTATTATCTGTGACTGTATGGTTACAAGTAATCATCCCAAGTTAGGAAATAATTCTATACTGTTTAATTTCTGTATTTAATCTTTTGTTTAATCCTTAAAAATAAAAGAAAGAGAGAAAGAAAAAACTTGCGGCCACTGTTCATGAGACTTGACACACAAATGAAGCAGAATTTAAAGAAGTGGCTTAAAGTACATATCATGGCTAATTTTAGAACCATTATGATGTATTTGGTTGGATGTCTTCCTCTTTGGAGAAATCTTTCTTGGTTTTATGTACTTCTGTGTAGTGTTTTCTTTTAGACAGGCATTGAAAAAGAATGTTTTGTTTGGTCTTTTTTAGATGCCAGTATGGATAATGGAACATCTAAGGAACAGGATACATTGTATCTAATACTGGCCATCGTTTTACTTATGGTGGCATTGGTTATGCTGTATATAAGCTATGTAAGTAATTCTTTCTCTGTATGCACAGCATTTATGTACTGTACTGTACATATGTATGCATGTATTTTTTGCTCTGGTTTGTAGAATGCCACAAAATCGGTACAACAAGGAATGTTTATTATTATGCCAATATGAATATACTTTCTGACTGCTAATGTTATTTTAATCTTTTTTTTTTCAGACATGTCTAAAGGATACACTATTAAGCCACAAATACAAGGTCTCAAAAGAAACATCAAAGAAAATTCATCAAATCAAGGACACTATCATTAAACTGGACTCAAAAGGAATTGTATGCACACTTGTGCCTCAGATAGAATACGTGTGACTCTGCAGTCTTTGGGTTCTGTCCCTAAACTAAGAAATACGTGGGATGAAGAAGAAGAAATTAATGAATGAATTAAAAAAAGGTGCTATGTGAACGTTATCTGAGCGGATATTTGTTCACAACTGGAACCGAAATAGGGCAGACGTTTCCTATTCAAAGTGGTGTTCCTTCCGGAGTGGTGCCCCCTCCAGTGGTGATAGAGGAAGGAGGCCGAGTATCAAGCAAGTGCAGCGAGGAAGCGGAGTAGGAGGTGGAAAAGCAGATGATCGGCTGTTTTGAACCAGCACTGATTTTTATTATTTTATTTTTATTAATTTCATTAGTTTAATAAGCTAAAATTATTCACTTATATTTTGTTATGGAGTTAAAAAGCAGTTACATTTAAATGTAAAATATTCAAATTCAGTAGCAACTGTGCTGGGATGCTTAGAAGAGAGGAAGTGAGCAATTAGTCAACTGCATAATTAGTTTAATTAGTTAAGTAAGTAAATGTTAGTTGCTCTTTGACTCTGTGCATTCACTACAACTACTGTTGTACCTTAATGTTTTGTCTGTGTGTAAAGAACCCAAATATGCTATGTGGTTAGAATCAACCTGTGACTGAAAAAGCAATGTTTAAAGGTTGTATTTCTGTTCCTGAATATATGTTCTCATTTTCTTATTTAGAAATCCTGCCAAGTTATTTTAGCACCTTTTGGCCTACCTATTTGAGGTAGGGTTTTTTTTTTTTTTTTGCACAAATTTCTACACAAGTTTATGATGATGATGATGATGGGGAGGATGACAGTTGTGATGTATAAAAAAATAATAATATTAACAAATTAATACTAGATTATTATTATTATTATTATTATTATTATTATTATTATGGTGATCCGATCTGCACACAACTTGGCACATGTTTTACGCCAGATGTTATCACTGACTCCCCTCCCATTTTATCCGGGATTGGGACCGGTATTACATCTAGAATGAAATAAAAAACCTTGCTGTGCATGCCTAATTTTTCTGGTAAAAATGGAAATAAATAAATAAATGAATGAATGAATCAAAACATTATTTTTGAGCACATTGTATTTTTTTTCATCCTATAATGTGTTTTGACATTTTACTTTTTGGTTCTATCTATATCTAGAGGTAACCAGGCTTGAAAACTATGGAACTTCTGATTGTTGTACATGTAAATCCAGTAGTTTTCAAATCTTCATATTATTATCTATGAAGGTTTTTCCCAGTTCATCTCATACATTTCACTTTTATTTTTAGTATCCAAAAAAATTATTAGAATCAGTCGTGAGAAAAAAGACATGGTGCAGGGCACGATTTATATCACATAAACCCACAAATCCCCTCTTCCTTTTATAACAGTCTGCAAACGTCTGGGGACTGAGGAGACAAGTTGCTCAAGTTTAGGAATAGGAATGTTGTCCCATT
>JAQMYL010000033.1:23959899-23996755 GCA_030014365.1 Clarias pachynema | reverse complement strand
GGCCTTCATGAGAGCCAGTTTCATTATGGTGCTTGACGGATTTTGCAAATGCACTTGACAATACTGTTCTTGCAATTGTTACGTAATTACCTAATTCCATATGTTATTTTATAGTTTTAAAATCCCCAGTATTGTAGAATGTAGAAAATAAATCATTAAACAAAAACAAAGAAATTTGCAAGTGACCCCAAACCTTTGAACGGTAGTGTAAGTGGGAAAGCCTGACCGGTAAATATGAGGGAAACAAAAATGATTGTTACTTATCAAGAATTTTTGTGTGGCAATTCATGTACGTAATGTTTGTTTTTTTTTATTCATTTTTAATTTATGTGTTTGCATTTGAAGTGGTAATATGTTGCAGTCCCTCTACAATCCTACAGGTGGTGCACTCTAAACTATTCACACATTGGTTATTCACACAGCATCCTGTGTAGGAGGAGTTTATTTAGAATTGTAACAAAATAAATAATAAAATTGTGATACCTATTATAGAATTATAGAATCACGATACAAATCGAACGGGTACCTAGGTACCATGATAATATTGTATCAGCAGGTCCAACGTGATTCCCATTCATACTGATCAGTCTTGTGTGACATGTCTCAGCAATATGGCATTTTAACACACAGAGCTGCAACTGAATGTTTATTGTACAGTTTTGTGTAAATTGTATAGACTGTTATGTGGGAAAATACAAAACACCTATATCTAGCATCAACACGCATATCACACTCAGTTACTAAGATCACATTTTTCTCCTGATGTAAACATTAAATAAAGTTCTGTGTATACATGATTTTACGCATTGGGCTGCATGTAAGAGCAGGAGGATGGGTGTTCCTGTTGGTACAGTTTAGTAGATTGTGCTTGTTTTAAATTGTATATTCCTAAGTAATAAGTGCATGAGCCGTTATCTGGGACTGAGTCAGTCGAGAAAGACAGAACTTTAAGTAGAGATGTTGCTGCACATGGGAGTAGTACCTTGATGAGGAGAATATGGCTGGGAAACACTGCTGTTTCCTGCCATATGAGGTTTGGGTTGACTCAAGGGGGGCTGCTCAGGAAGTGATGGATCTCCCTCCACTTTAACACCAAAACAAGAAAAGGTAAAAAGTTATAAACTTTTTTTTTTTTTTAGCACATTCATTTTAATTGAAGATAAAATGTAAAGTAAGGCAAATTTTTAGTGTTTAGTAAATTCTTTGCTCACATGGCTGAAGACAAAGGTCAGGATTCATTTCTATGTTTTCGTAGCATTCCCCAGAGGATGTGCTGTCTGAATCAAACGAGTCTGCTGCTAAAGCAGAAAGTTTCACTTCAGTGTTTAATCAGGTTTTCAGTAGTGTTATCACTGGATGAAAAAGAACATTTTACTTACAGTCAATTTGGCCTGGTTTATGGTCATTGTGGAAAGGTGTCATCTGTGCACAGTGCTCAGGAGCAAACTGGGTAACATCTTTAATAATACAAATAAAGGCATTAAAATCTATTTTGCTTAATACACGATATGCAGGTGTTAAAGGGACAATGGATAAGGTAAAAATTTAAAAGTCTTAAACTATAAATCTGAGTAGCCAAATTTAAAAGTCTCCCTTCTTTAAATCAGCTCATCCCAGTTTAAAATTTATATTCTACCATCAGTCCTGTGTCATGCCAACAGTAAAGCATCTTGAGACCATTCAAGTGTGGGGTTTCTTCTCAGCCAAAAGAGTGGTCTCACTCACAATTTTGCCTAAGAACACATCCATGAATAAAGAATGGTACGAAAACATCATCCGAGAGCAACTTCTTCCAACCACCAAAGAACAGTTTGTTGACAAACAATGTCTTTTCCAGCATGATGGAGCACCCTCCCATAAGGCAAGAGTCATAACTAGGTGGACTGGGGCAACAAAACATTAAACGTTTGTGTCCATGGTTAGGAAACTCCCGAGTTGAATTTGAATGACAGCATGAATGCCAGGTCGAATTGTAGAATCCTTGAAAAAAAGGGTCTTGAAAAGGAAGGGTCAATACTGCATACACTGATTCTTTGCATAAACTTAATGTATTTGTCAATAAAAGCCGTTGACACTTACTAAATGCTTGTAATTATACATCAGACAAAAAGATCTAAAAACCTTGAAGCAGCAGACTTTTTGAAAATTAATATCTGTGTCATCCTCAAAACTTCTGGCCATGGGTGTACAATCAATCTTCAGACATCACACCCATGGACTTCTTAAGGGAATTGTTTTGAATATGAGCGTATGAGAGCTCAAATCAGCAGAAGGGCAAATCTGTTTTTTCCTTACAATCTTTACATGTCAACATTAACTGAGACGCCAATCAGCTGCTTATTCCATTTTAAATGGTAGGAGTCTACCAATCTAGCACATTGATTTTGGCGTTTTGGTTCACTTTTTAATCGAATAGATCTATTCTCTAACCGTGTATGTGCAATAGGGTTATTAGTAGTTAACAGATTATGATTATGATTACTTCGCTGAGTGATGATGGTAGAATAATTATAAAGGTCTTGACTAAAACAACATGCATGAGGAATCACAATTTTCAGTTTTCATTTTCTGCAATGGAAAAATACTCTAACTAGTTACTTTTATCAGAAAGTAACGCTCTAATATAATTGATTACTTTTTAAAGACAGACATTTTGTAATGTAATTAGTTACTTTAAAAAGTAACGTCCCCCAACACTGCATGGGAGTATTTAAATTAAAGTCCAATTCTATTTTATTTGTACAGCCAATAGTGATTGTCACAAAGCAGTTTTACAAAATTAAACATTTATGTTAATAAATTAAAACATGTACGAAAGAAGTATAGACTATAACCATCATTTTGTCCCTGATGAGCAAGCTGAGGGCAATGGTGGCAAGGAGAAACTCCCTGGAGATGACAATAAGAAGAACCTTTGAGAGGAACCAAGCTGAACAGGGAACCTACAGTATCCTCTTTTTGGTGATATCAGATAGTATGACCATGAATCAGTAGTACCTTGATCAGGAGAGTATGGCTGGGAAACACTGCTGTTTTCTGCCATCTGAGGATTGGGGTGGCTCAGGGGTGGCTGCTCAGGAAGTAACTGGTCTCCCTTCTCTTTAAGATAGAAACAAGTGGAGATCTATGAAGTTGTAAGCTGATTTTTTTTTTTTACATACCACGTTTAACTGATGTGTTTAGTTAAATAAAGCTCACGTGTCTGGAGACTAGGTTCAACATTCATTTCTGTGTTTTCATAGCATTCTCCTGAAGACGTGCTGTCTGAATCAAACGAATCCTCTGCTGCAGAAGAAAGTGTAGGAAGTTTTGCTTTAATTTACAAAGCATTTTGACCGTATTATCTTATGAAATAAAAAAGAAAAAATTACTTCCACTTACTTTTAGCTGATTTACTGATATTTTGCAACGGTGTCGTTTGTATGCACTGCCCAGGATAAAACTGGTTAACAGCTTTAAAAAAACAAAAAAAAACAGAGGTTATCTATATTGCTCAATACAACAAAATGTGATAAAAGGGACAGCTAACAGTTTTATCAACACACCTGGATCCAAAAGGTTCTCCATTTCAATTATTCTTTCATAACACTCCCCTGAGGATGTGCTGTCCGAATCATGGGCATGAGCTATACACAGTGGAAATAGTCATCATTAATGAACACTGGACATTTATTATGAATTTATTATATGATTTTATAATGCCATATACATTTTTTTGAACAGCAAGACCAATTTGGTTGTTTTTGCTTTGCTTAATGCTAAGATATTCAGATCAGTATAAAACAAAGCATCAGAATTTCAGCGTTTATTTTCTGATTTTTACCTGTGGATGTAAACTTAGAAAACGTAATCTTTTTAACCCACCCATTATTGATTGATCAAATATATGGGAGCATGTGACTGACATGTCTCATTATTAATTTAAACATTTTAACATTTATAGCCTTGAACATTTTACTGCTCTGAATGTCTACATTTGGTCTGATCTCTGGGTTTTGCTTGTGAGAGAAAACCAAGCCATTTTGAAGCTGAAAAAAAAGAAAATATATTAGACATATTTGACATAGCCTGCACAGCAATTTGGAATGGTCTGAAAAAGAATGTAACAATGGAGAGAAAAAAAACCATAAGTTGATATGCTTTTTGAGAGCTGTGAAGAAGATATCCCTCCAAATGGCAGGGGTTTAAAAAAGACATTGAGAGCAAAAATAAAGAGGCCAAACCACAAGATGCGAACACCTCAGAACCAGCAAGAAACCCACAAAAAAAAAAGATTAACCACTACCAAAGGAAACTGAAAGGCCGAAGTGTGGGAAAAAATTAGATTTGCTCATGGTTCACGGCATACAAGCTGATGGGTGATAATGGGATGGGGTAGCTGGATGGGGTTAGGATGTAAAATATGGTGGCAGCAAAATGATTTTAGAAATCTGATGGTTTCAGACTGGCCAGGTCATCCCTTTGCCCATTTGAGCATACATTTTACCTGCTGAAGAGAAGCTTATAAATAAAAAATAAAAAAAACTGTATAAGCCTTAAAAATAAGTGCAACAGTTTAGTAGTTTGCCCGCTTGATGTAGTTATACAAATAAAGGAATATGCTAATTTTATATATTTATTTATTTATTTATTCATACAACTATCTGTTCTAATATATTTGCTCGCATAAAGACGGGTGGCCTCCCAATAAAAAGTCCTACTGTATGTTCTATGTTCACATTTTTAGGTAAATATCAAGTGCTGAATGCTGATTTTATTTGAAAGTATTTTCTATTTGATTTTCATTCATCTTTCAACTCAAACCCAAATGTCTTAGTGAAAACTAAAGAAATGAACTTGCTGTTCCAATACTTCCGGCATTATTTCTAACGAATTGGTTCTGTTATTAAGTTGAGGTATAACCAAGTATTATAAAAATAATAATAATAACACAGTCAACTGTCTGTAATGATTTTTGGGGAAATTATGAGGTATCTTAAAACTTGACTTACCCTGCTCAGCATTTCTTTCTTCAAATAAACTTCCTTGCTCCTGATTGCGATCACCAACTATAAGGGTATTATCTAAGACCACAGGAATCAAATTATTCTTTTTATTGAGTGGATTTGTTAGTCTGACAGGACAAACTTTACATTTATTACTGTTACTTCCGTGATATGCTCACAAACATGACAAATGTTTAGAAGTCAAGGGTTGCTAAGGATTTAGTATTTTTAAATATTTGATACTATAAATCATGACCTTTAGACTAGGTAAGTCGAAATTTAATGCGCTCACAGTTATTCACAGCAGTAGATGGTGGGGGTTCGGGGATGTGGTAACGTTCGTAATCAGAGTCACTTGAAGTGTCAGAATTGTCTCGTTGCAAAGCTTGTGATGCTCTCCTGGCTTCAGTTCCTCCTGTAGGAATTTTTTTAGAATTGATGACATGATTATTGTAAATGTAGAACTTTCAACCCTGCTTATTAATTGGGTTTACACAAGCTATGACTTTTGTTCATATTGCATTGGTTACATCATTTAAAAAGTCAGAAAGCTGCTCTTCCCTATCTAACATCAAAATAATTCCATGGTCCTAAGAAGGCACCAGTAAATTCCCAAAATTTAATTGATTAAGCTTCCTCTACTCTTCCTTGTTTGTTCGCAAGCACCACAATTTCAGTAATATACAGGCTGAGCTTCAGATACCAAACAGATGTAGAGCCACAGACCATACACAGCAGTGACAGCATGAAAGCTTTTCATTTGCTCTGTTGTCTGGAACACTATGGTTGTGTGCCAGTGTATTCGATGAATCACTCATGCTGCAAGCACTAAGCATCTAATCAGGATCTTTTGCATTTACTTAGCACAATAGTGTAATATGTGGACAAAGCAATGGGTTTATAAAACCTATTTTAGGTTTTAAAGGGAAAAGAACTTATTAAATGTACTGCTCATGTTTAACAGGGTTGAATAGTGTAGCTGTTGCCTGTAGCACCATTTGGAACAAATGTCAAACTACACAATGTCAAATAAATTACCAGCCAGGACTAAGCTTGTTCATTTAGATTTTCTACTACAGGAAAGTCTAAGGAAGGATTATAATTTCTCTACTTTGGTTTGCAGTCATTTCACAACATTAAATGTAAATAGATTAGCATTGTCGCCTTGCACCTCCAGGGTCCAAGTTTGATTCCTGGCCAGGCTGGATTCCGATCTCTGTGTGCATGAAGTTTGCATGTTCTCCCCATGCTTGGTGGGTTTCCGCCGGCTACCCCGGTTTCTTCCCACAGTCAAAAGATTAGGTTAATTGGCGCTCCCAAATTGCCCATAGTGTGTGAATGAGTGTGTGAGTGTGTGTATGTATGTGTGGGCCCTGCGATGGATTGGAACCCTATCCAGGGTGTACTCCACCTCGTGCCCCAAGACTCCTGGGATAGGCTCCAGGCCCCCTGCGACCCTGAATACAGGATAAAGCGGTATAGGTGATGATAGAGGGAGTAAATGTAAATACATAGATAAAAGTAATAAGTTTAAAAAATATTTTTTATAAATGCCATCATTTGCAAATTCCTGCCATATAAGGGACCATAAAACGCAAGAAATACAGCCTTGTTGAAGATATAGCCTGTGATTGTTTAATTATAATTTCTGCACAGTTTTACATCAGAAAATAGCATCCTTATAAAAATTGAACATTTAAAAATCCAACTTAAATTTATTTTTTTTATTAAACCACTAAAATTAGGACTGATGTACAGTACTGTTTGGCGACACCTTCTAATTAAGTGTTTTTTGTTTTGTGATTTATTTTCTACATTATAGAACAATACTGGAGTTTGGAAAGCTATAAAATAGCATAGAAATTAGCAGTTGCTATTTTAAGATATGAAGGTCAGCTGTTCTGGAATAGTTTTTGCAAGAACAGTATTGTCAAGTGCATTTGCAAAACCCATCAAGCACCATAATGAAACTGGCTTTCATGAAGGCCATCCCAGGAAATCAAGACCAAAATTTACCTCTGCTGCAGAGGAGAAGTTCATTTAGAGTTACCAGCCTCAATCACTAATTAACAGCACCTCAGGTTAGAGCCGTTATGAAGGCTTTACAGATCATAAGTAGCATCTCAATATCAACTGTTTAAAGGAGATTATTGCACTACAATGTAGAAATAAATAAAAATCAAGAAAAACCATGGATTTAGACTGTGTTTAAAAGTTTTACTGGTAGTATACTCAAAAGAATGACACCTCCATTTTTTATGTTTATAATGATTCTCTGCTATATTTTGAAACCCTGGGAAAACTCTCACTTCAGTGCTTAATACTACAAAATGATAAATGTCAAATATTTTAAGCAACAAATTTGGCATTAGTAGTTATTTGCAGTAGTTACACCATGAGATTAAATCCGCTTTAAAAGTGTCATTATTGTTATGTGCTTACAGTAAGTGGACTTTTTCTTGACCTTTCACTAGGGCTGGGAGATATATTGTGTATATATACTGTACATCTATCTATATATTTTGAAACCAAATATACAGTACTACAAGTCTGTTTATCTCAATATACTTTGATGTTGCGCTACATAACGTGTTCCTTCCGTAAAACCACACCAGTGATTGCAACTTTTTACTCCCACACTCTCCTTTTGCATCTTTGCGTAAACTTGTTGTTTACGACCTGTTCTGCTTTGTTGTAATATACTGTATCACCATGCTAGAGCAATGCATAGTGTTACATTTAGAAGTCAAAAAGGCATAATGAAAGTATTCTGCAGCACAGCATCATCAGCACCATAAACTGCAGTACACAGAGTGTGTTACACTGTGTGCTATAAAGTCTTTAAAAAACTTTTTTTTTAAAAAAGCTTCATTCATGTTGCAGAGCCTCAGAGGGGTCATACATATTGAGGCTACGTCATGCTACATTTATCACTCAGAATGATCCAATTCATTTCTATGTTTTGGGGAATTCATATACAAAAGATGCTGAGACCTCCATAATGTCTGTGTTAAGGTGCTAGCAAAGGTGACCATATGTCCCAACACCCAAAAGGAAATAAATGCCTATGCATAAATAGCTGATGTACCTGTTGATAATGGGAAAAGAGTCTGTAGAAATACTACAAAAGCTAAAAATAAGCTGATCAGATTTAATTTTATCAGTGAATTTATTATTTCAGGTTGAAGCCCATGTACATTTCTGCCTTCAACAAAGATGAACCCCTTAATTTTTTTAAACTGTAATTTCACAAAAAAAAAAGAAAAGAAAAAAAAAAAAAAACACTATATGGTATTTGATTCGACTGGAATATTAGAAAATTTTACAAAATTTACCTAGTTCACAGAGAAATTTTTAATATACTGTTATTTCATCGTATTACCATTGATGGGAAAAAGAAAATATAGAAAAGTTTATGTTTATTCATTGTTTACACTAAGTTGTACTTTTGTCATCAGCCAGATACACATCCTGTTTGGTAATCAGAGATGAGAAATCGAAAAAGGAGATCAGATAAGTATTAAATTTTGTCTTAAAAACACTCTATCACATTAAAATTCACTTACACCACTTCAGCGCTGTTATTTCAGCAGTAAAAATATCAACTAATCCCAGTAAAAATATTCAGTTTTGATTTTCTAATTAATATCTATTGGTGCAGGTGTTTGTTAACATTGAGAAATTTGCTTATTAGTAGCTTATTTGACAGTAGATTATTAAATCTGGCACATAACTGTTTATAACATCGCTTTTACTCAGCATTTGGTTTCACTTATGGTACTTGTTAAACTTCAGGCAGTTATTTGACTATCTGACCGGGACTATCTGACCATTTTGATTCATTCACATTCCATACAAACTTAAATAATTCTTTTGATTGTGTAAAGCTGCTTTGCGACAATGACAATTGTTAAAAGCGCTATACAAATAAAATTGAATTGAATTATTTAAGTACAGTTTGGCGTGATGCTGTGCCATAATCTGGCATATAACTTCTACTTTTGTTTTCATTTAAGGCACGGATTAAACTTCAAGCAAATACCTAAGTACTACAAAAGTTTCATTAAATTCTGTCCAGACAGTTTTGAGTGATGCTGTAACAGAATCTGTCTGGACACAGAAAAACAGACGGGAAATGTTCTGAAGCTGGTTTCAGTTCCTCTAATGTCTAGATCTATCTACCTCTCTATCTATCTATTTTTTTTTATAAAAATACTTTTAAAATGCCATGAGACATTGATTTGTATATAGTGAATTGTATATTATTATTAATTTTGCAGAATTTAAATTGAAACAGTTTAAAATGTATATAACAGTGTAGCAAGTAGAGCAAAATAAAAATTCATTTTCATTGATGTCATTATTTTTCAATGAATTTGCCAAAACAAAGACATGCCTCTAGTGATAAGTAAAACTTTATTTTATTCTAATCTCAATCATAAAACACTGCTAACACGAACCAAGACATCAAAGAGAGGAAGTTTTGTGTACTTGCCGTTTTGTATTTTGTAGTATGCACACTGAGCAGCATTTGAAAACAGCAGTAAGAGCAGCGCGATAGAGAGAACAATGCAACCTAGGACTGGTGGTGAAATCCCACTTCTGCTGTCCTCAGCAGCTATCTCTGTTACAGTCTCTAAAAAAACAGAGCATCACACTACTTAGATATTCGTTTAGTATAACTGAATCTAAACACAGACCTGAGCTTAGAAATTCATGCTCTCATTATTCTTAAACATGTTGTTGATGTATTATTGTATTACGTGACAGAGTGTAGTCTTCACCTGTTGTCCCGTTTGTGAAATTTGACATGAGTGTGTTCATTGTGGTGGTCAGTATGCCACTTTCTGTTTGAGAGGAAATGCATGTTAGGCTTAAATGCAAATGGTTAATGACAAGTGTCCTTTGGGCATTGGCACTCCAAAATTAGCAGTACAGTAATTGTTACATAAGTCATTTTGTAAACCTTAGAGATTAAATAGGGTTGAATCAGTAGATGTTGCAAGCTGGGAACATTTTCAGCCAATGAGGCTGAAAAAACACTCAGACCTCACATTGGGCTATGCCATTGTCTACCATCTAATAATTAATAAAAATTTATAGACAAGAAGCTGAGAATTTGTATTTTGAAGGTATTCCTGATCAGTACCTGAGCACACCACTTCAGCATCCTCTTTGTGGCCACAGAAGTTTCGGCCGTCATCTGGCTCATTGAGGCACTGCCAGAGATTTCTCTCTGTGCCGCTGCAGTTCAGTTTGCTGATGTAAATAGGACCAGAGCCTAGGTCGAACATACCAGTCTTGCTCACTGCAAGTGAAGCAGTACCACAGCCCAACTGGGCACACACCACATGTCCTCCTTTTTTGTTCCATCCATCACCACACACTGAGCCCCAGCCTCCATGGCTGAAGAGCTCCACCCGACCAGCACATCTGCTATTGCTTCCAATCAACCGCACTGCCTGATCAGCTTAGAAACAGACATCACCCAGTGTCAGAAAGACAAATCTTAAATAGTTTTTATTCTAATCCACTAGTTGTTAAAGGACTCACCACAGACTAACTGTGTAACATTGGAGCAGCTGCCAGGTGCAGCGTCAGTGCAGTGGTACAGGCTGGAGTTTATTTTGTTGCAGTCAGACATGCAGATATTCCTGAAAGCTGTACCCTTTTCATCAAAGTCTCCTCCACAACCGAGGCCATTGCAGAGCTGGGCCATGTCTTTCTTTGTCTCATTACTCCGCGGTGTCAGGGTTACATTTACCCACCTTCCATGAGGAAGAGCTAACAGAGGTCTAGAGCAGTTCTTAAAGAAGCTGGGTGTATGTGGTCCGCCTTCAGGGCCTGGAGGAAAAAGTAAATAAAATGGTCTCTTGTGGCAGCTACTGGTATTCAATTATTGTTCGCTATACAATACTACACCATACGCAGATGTTAGAAAATTACCACAGTATAAATAATATATGTGTGAAAATTAACCTGATCCAATAAAAATGGAAGCAATCAGACTAAAGCCCAAAGCATTTGAAACCAAAAATTATTTTAACTGATATTACCTGTAAGAACGTTTTTTTTTTATTAGAAATAAAATCCAGTCACAATGCTCTCATTCATTTGAATTGGCATTTTTCTTTCTTAAAAAAAAAAAAAAAAAACAATAATAATAATAATGGTTGAGAAAGAAGTGAGAATAATATCCAGTCCTGGTGTTTTAATTACATGGCATTAAGTTAACATAAATGGGCCTAGATAAACTGTTAGCTCAACAAAAGAATTTTTTTTTTATAATATATAAGTTTGCAAGAGATACATGGAATGAAAATATAATGAAGTAATTAAGATACACTGAAGGTATTATACATGTAACTCAAAATATATTTAGGCAAATTACTTTCCACCTAATGACTGTCATTTGATGTCAAAATCACTGGTCTGTTTAGGTTTTAATTTGGCTTTGAAGTGTTTGTTGTTGTACTGAAATTGCTTGTTTGTTTGTTTGTACATTTGTTTGTTAATCATTCCGCTGATAGCATACACTCACAAATGCAGAAATCAGTGTACTTTGCTTCTTTCAACACACTTGTGCTAAAATTACCCACATTTTTGTTTCGTTTTCGCACAGGCTTTTGGCCTTTTAGGTACTGTACTGTATTGCAATCACTCCTGGTTTGCCTTTCCTATACAGGGCTCGATTTGAGGGGGGATGCTTGAAAAAAATGACAAAAACCATCCCCTGTGTAAAACCACCATCCCCCTTACCATCCCCTTTAAATTAAAAATGCTGTGTATTACGTAATATTTGTCATGAAAATTAAATATTTAAAATATTTAAAACTACTACTGGAGATTAGCCAATCAGAATTCAATATTGTAACAAGCTACTCACAAGCTCACGCAAGTTTGCATCATTTTTTTCGCTTTTCGGATTTTCATGAAGAGAACAGTTCAAGCACAGATTTTGACATATTTCAAAAAGAAGATAACTGAAGGTACTGTATGATACACACGCACAAATCCTCTCAGCAAAGACACGATGAAAATGAAAGATTCAGTTTAATACGGGAGTTTTCGAAATAACTGACAGCTTTATTGATTATAAAAGATGAGCTCTTTACCCAATTTGTGTAGTTTCATTCTCAATTTAAAGAAGAGGTTTTGTTTTTCTCATTAGACTTTGTGGCTTCACCTACATGCTTGGGTGCAAAAGGGGTCAAACATAGAAATTTTTAAGCTTATATTTAGTTAATAAAATTGTTCTTAAAAATTTGACAATTCACCATCATTTTGTATGGTTACTACTATATGTTGTATATTGACATATAATATTATGATCATTATATATATATATATATATAATTATATATATATTTTAACGGTATGAGATTATTTACGGCACTATATGAAAGGCGTATGATTATTGACTGTGATCTTCAGTTACTTTAATTTTTAATAAAGAAGGTGAAAGTATTTTGTTGATGCTGATACAATAGAGGTGTGTATGCTGTGCTGCAAGACTTAAACTGCAACACAGCCACATCCCGTGAGTCACTTCCTGTGGAAATGTCATGGGGGACACTGGGGAAAAGTTATTCTTTTCTTTTTTTAGAGAAGGTTTGTAGCATTCAAAGTAACAAGGCATGGTTTCTGGCTGGATGCAGAGCCTCAAAGTCAGATGAACAATATAAGCGAATGTGGATGCTATTGCAAAGGAAGAAGCTGAATGGGGTGTAATCATTAATTTAATTAAATTAATTAATGCTGTGATATTTTGTCAAGACAATTTACACATGGTCCTTTATAGTGCATATCCTGGATTAACATAGCTGGATTACAGCAGTGTGAATGTTTCTGTTATTGTCTGCATTCCCAGTAGTATGTCTCGTCAGTGTTAAGTATATCGTCAATTCAACATGATCAGCATCAGAATTGCTAATGATTTTAGCAATTATACTACTTACTCTGTTTCTCCACGTGCTCTTTACTTCTGCTGGAAACAGTCATATTTTCTTTTGAGTTAATACCTGCACCTAAAATTTAAAAATTTGTATAAATAAATAAAATTATTCATTTTTAATCACATTTTAAAAAGCAAGTTGTAATACTGAAAATACTGAAAATATTTTTCTAATTATCATTTCTAATAGGATGTTTTTTGCTAAAAGTGTATATTAATATTAATTAGAAAAGTATTTTAAAAACTGAACTTACAGCAAATAAAACAGAATTAGCCATTTTATTTTGTTACATACGTCTGCGCATCATATTGGTAGTTAGAGTTGGTACAGATCAGCGTAAAAATAAAATAATAATTTAATATAGAAATTGTAAAACATACCAAGTAGGAGAGAGAATTTGCATATTTTTAATTTCCAAATGATGAATGTATGTAAAAAAAAAAATTTAATGAATGAATGAATTAATGAATAAACGAATGTAAAAAAATTTATAAAAAATCCCTAGAGGAATCAGAATGCGTTCCCTCTAAAATCTGCATTTCTTTTTTTAATTTTATTTCATCTTGTATTACTTTGTATTACTTTAGATTTGTATATTTAGTAAATAAATATCACTAGTATATATAAGATGTAAACCATGTATTAACTATTGAACGAATAGTGTTGCCGCAATAAAATATGGATCTGTCACATGCCAATTCTTTTACAAACCCTAAGATCTCATATAAAGTTTACAGAAATCACTCTTACTTACAATAAAGTCGCAAACCTGATATATGAGAAAACATCAAAGACAATGTAGTTTAACTTTTAAAGTTTAAAGTTAGTGAAAAAGCAACTGTAATGGATGTTTGGTGTGTGTGTGTGTGTGTGTGTGTGTGTGTGTGTGTGTGTGTGTGTTTTTTTTAAATAAAAATATATATATAAGAAACAAATGTATTTAATATTTCTGTGTGTGTATACAATCTTGGTACACCATTAAGTAACACTTCATAAAATAAATGCTTTATAAACAAATATTGCGCACTATTAAGTAGTGCACCGCTCTTGTGTCATTTAACAAATTTTTTATATAAGCTTATGCTTCAGTCAATGTTCTAATAGTTATTTATTATCAGCAGTTGATCATTTGCTTTATTGGTGTAAAAATACTAATATTCAAGGGTTTTGTTTAGGACTTTTTTATGACTTTCTGATTGTGAACAAACAATCGTGTAAAGGCATAATGTTTTACATTAGACATGTTGTATGATGACTATACCTACATATAAGCTGAAATTTAGCCTAAGGGAATCACCCTTACTGAAAAAGAGACTCAAAAGCTGAGAAAGTAAAGAGTATATGTAGTGTAAAGTTACTAAACAACTGAAATGGCTAGTTTGGGCATAGACGTTTTTAAATATATAATATTAAAATATAATCAAGGTGAAAATACATACATACAGTTAATTTTAAGGTTGGATAGTAGATTGAACATTAGATGGTAAGGGGTAGTGATTGTATCACCTCTGTAAAGTGTCATGTTTTAAAATATTTTAACACATTCCGTCTTGGAGAGGAGTTTGCTCAACTAATGTTCGTGCGCCTATTACATTCATTCTTCAGCTATTATACTACACCAAAGCTGTGCTCTTCTAAGTGCATGATGACATTTTTACAGATTTACAAAGACTTGTTTTTTATGTGGCACTGTGGCAGTTGTTTTTGAAGTGCATGTCTTGTTATTTAATCCTACATTTACTATAATAAGTCAGTAAGAAATACGCGCGATCACTGTATTGATCACAAGGGACAAAAAACTGAAAAAGAGAAGATTTTAAGGCCTATTCTTTATATTTAAAAGCACCAACACCATCTATCCATGAGTCTCAGCCTGCCAAAGAAATGTCAAGTATGAAACAATTTACCTTGATGCAAGCATAAAGCATGGAAAACGACCGCCATCAGCAGAACTTCCATTTCACAGCAGACTGGCTGAAAATGACGGACCGACTCTCACAACCCCAGAACCTCCTCTGGTGTATACTAACACAACTAGTATCATCTGCATGTGTGTGACCCTGCACCCTTAGACTGGGTTTGCACACTTGCAGACTGTGGTTTCTCCTATAAACTGTGGCTAAGTAGAGCATTGACACACAAACACACACACCCTGTTTGCATTTTGCATGGGTCAAGAACATACACAGCTGCTGATGGATATCTATATGTTGCTTTGATTTGGGGATAATTTATATACTTCTACATGTATTTAAATTTTTCATTAATAAAAAGGTATCAAAAAATACATGCACCTGTACCACCGTTTGTATTTTAGTAGCTTTAACCCATAGGCATTTGATGTTATATGAAACAGATAACATCATCTCACTGGCAACATGACAAACTCCATTTTTTTTTTTACTTTGTTGTCTAACTATAAAACAGAAATCAAAACGACTGGTTACAGCTGTTGTTGCATAAATGATTCTTGTTTTAAGGACATTCTGCAATATTAAACATAAATATAAACTGATTAAAAGTGCAGTATGTTGTTCTTTAATTAATTATCAATGCCATTTTTGGCAGACCATTGTATGTAGCCATAAAACACTCCAGAAAGTTCTGTTCAACTCAGGGTTATATCTCTGCTTTAGATTTACATGTTATTTGTATAGTGCCTTTAATAATGGACATTGTTGCAAGGCAGCTTTACAGAATGTGAGATAACAGGTCTTTGCGGCCCAATGTCAGGCGAAGGGTTCACCGACACCAAAAAGAGGAAAACAAATAAATAAAAAAATGATGGCAATACTCACAGAGATGTTAAGTGAAAAAGTGATGATTTACAGTATTTAAAGTGCTCGAGAGGTGTAAGAGTCAGAGTAAGAAAAACAACCAAAGCTATATACAAAGTAACAAAAAAAAACACCTTATAAAAACTAAACGAACAAATATATATAGTGGAACCTTGGAACCTATACAGTGGAACCTTGGATTACAAGCATAATTCGGTCTGGAAACAGGCTCGTATTCCAAAACACTCGTAAACCAAGACTTGTTCGTTTTCCAAGTCAAAATTTATTTAAAAATCTTTGCTCGTCTTGCGGAACACTCGCAAACCGCGTTAATCGCAATCTGAGGTTTCACTGATATAGAAAAAGAGAATTTTGACTTGGAAAACGAACAAGTCTTGGTTTACGAGTACCGAGTATTATGTATCACGCATGTGCTTCTTGTTTTGACGCCGAGCGTCATGTGATCACAACTGAGCCAATGGTTTTTCTCTTTCTTGAGCTGCGGAATTGTGGGTAATCGTTTCCCCTGCGCGTCTCTTACTGGTATAATCAACATCCGTGTGTGCGTGTACTTTTTATTATAACACTGTGACCACGTGTGTGCGCGTAAAGCATATTTTATTTTGTGTTTGTATGTGTGTGTACAGCGTGCGTGTACTGTTTATTATAACACACGTGTGTGTGCGCGTGTAAAGCATTAGAGAGTCTCATTAGAGAGGTTAAAGATCCATTTTCTCTTTCCCTGTGTCAGCATGCCGTTATGTGTATGCGCGTGCGTCATTGGAGACCGTGCCCCTTCACACACACACTCCTCCTCCCCTCGCCTTTACACACACACACATCTCCTCCTCTCGCTTTCACACACACATGCTCTCTCTATAATGGAAACACTGCTCTGTCATGATTCTTTTTAAAGGTAAAGTGCAGGTTAATTTGTTTTATTTTTACTTTAAAGCAGTGATTCTGTTAGTGTGCACTCAGTGTTATTAACGATGTTCCTTGTTAATTTTTCAGATAAAACAGTCTTTCCATTAATGTGTGTTTGTGTGTGTGTGTGTGTGTGTGTGTGTGTGTGTGTGTGTGTGTGAAACTCAAATAAGAGAGGAGGAAGGGTTACCGTATAAGACAAGAAGAGGGAGAGAGGGGGTCTGATTCCTCCTCTCCTCTTACTTTAGCTTCACACATACACAGCGCCTGTGCGCATAAACGGAAACACTTATCTGTCGGGATTTATTTTTACTGTTTTTAAAGGTAAAATGCAGGTTAATTTGTTTTATTTTTACTTTATATTTTGTATTCATTATTTTTATGTTTTCATTTTTTTGGGCTGTGGAATGAATAATTTCAGTTTCCATTATTTCTTATGGGAAAATTTGCTTTGATTTACAAGTGTTTTGAAATACGAGCCCGCTTCCGGAACAAATTATGTTCGTAATCCAGGGTTCCACTGTATAGTTTCTGAAGGCAAGGAGTTCAATTCCCAGACGTGTTCAATTCCCAGACAATGTCCAAATCCCAAATAGTGCCGGTTCCTAGTCTGGATAAAATGGGAGAGTTGCATCTGGAAGGGTATCTGGTGTAAAACCTGTGATATTACATTACTGTTTTTAAGTGAAATCATCTTTAGTTATCACATGTATCTTTAAGCAGACCATATGGGGCCATCCTCAGTAAGAGTGAGTCGTCTCAATTTGATGAGAACTCCAACCAGAAGTAGAGCATGAGGATGGATCAGGCAGGTCCAGAGGACAGAAGGGGAAAGAATCACTAGTATAATTGGGAATGCTATTCTATGTGTTTTATTCCTTGCAATGATGATGTTTTGTAATCTAAAGTGTGCAACACAAAACAAGACACTGACTATACTTCAGGCTATTTCTAACCTATTTAAATAATGCTGCCAAGTCAAACCAGGACTTTTGATGAAATTCATTGTGAATGAAGACATACAATAGCACAGATGAGACTCTTAGCTGCAGTAAAACATTTGAACGGTCCAACCATTTTAAAGAAGGCTATACTTCCAGAAATTATAATCCTGGCCAAGATGGCTCTGTTTCAATGAACATTCAGGGAGTGGAGCACTCTCAGAAAAATAATGACCTGACCTAACTTAGGGGATAACTAACTTGTGTAACTAACTATTATGGGATTATTTTGGTTTAAGCTACAGTAATTCTCTTTGCAACTTTATAACATGCTGATACTGGCTAACTAGTCTTACAGGGCAACCCATATGCAAGTGTGTTTGTAATGGTCTAACTCTTTTGGAGATGCTATGTTAACATTGTTCTGACCTTGAGGTACATACACAGATCAGCGATAACAGTAAAACGCAAAACATTAAACCCACTATTGTGTGAGTTCCCCTTCTGTTTATGCACATTGGTGGCTCAGTGGTAGGTTTCTCGCCTGCCTTTCAGAAGGCCCATGTTCAATTCCCAGACAATGCCCAAACCTGGGACAGCCCTGGCCCCTCAAGCATGTCCTATGAGGCAGAGTTTGTTTTTTATGAATAAATAAAGTAGGTCTTTGTCATTATCGTTCCCTTCATTAGAAGGAGATCCTTCCAGCTTTTTGGAATATACCTGAGGAATCTGTTGTGCTGTTCATTGGAGAACCTGTAACCTCTGCAGGGAAACTCTCTTCTAGTCTCCTTTAAAAAAAAGTACATTTTCGAAGATACAGTGCAATTGTCAGTC
Source organism: Clarias pachynema (assembly GCA_030014365.1). Lineage (NCBI taxonomy): Eukaryota > Metazoa > Chordata > Actinopteri > Siluriformes > Clariidae > Clarias > Clarias pachynema. The sequence continues at coordinate 23,978,336 of JAQMYL010000033.1, read as the reverse complement.
ATGTGCGTTAATTTATAAATATTTAATGAAACTGTTTAAATAATATTGTTTTGTACTTGTCGTGTATAGCAGTACTGTCAGGTTTGTGGCCTGGACACGGCTCATTAAAATATTTTATAATGTGGCAGAAAGTGTTGACTTTAACTGCTCATGGCAACTCACTAATGCATGCTGTTCAGTAAAGTGCTATTGCACCATCTACTGGATTATGGATTTGAACTTGTTACAAAATCTTATCACACTGGTACTGTACTCTTGATTTACATTTTGATTAAGTGCAACAACAAAAATCTTATCTAAGTTGTTGTTTCTTGTGATAAAGTAAGTGCTGCAGTATATAGCAATAGAAAATATGTTGCATTATGTAAATCACAACCATGATGATTATGATGATATAAGTAACTATAAAGGCAGCAGTTTCCAGGTTCAATTCCCGCCTTGGGGTCTATGTGTGTGGAGTTTGCGTGTTCTCCCTCTGTGCTTGGTGGGTTTCCTCTGTCCAAATGCAGATTAGGATAATTGCCGTTCCCAAATTGCGTGTAGAGAATACACGTGTGAATGTTGTTCTACAACAGTTGTGAAAATTGAAATGAACACAGTGGACACCATTGGCCATTGAAGTTCCTAGATGGATGGATGGAGTAACTATAAAGTATAGGGCATAACCAGTTCAATGACAAACATGGTGCCAAGTGACATGTTTATATTATGTGTATATTTTCAAGTGATAAGATGATTTTAAAAAGTAATTAGGATATATTGGGATATAATATTTTGTTCTATTATAATATTATATTACTATATAATATTATCTTCTATAGCTATATTTTCTATAAATAAGTTTTATTTCTTATTTTATTCCATAATATATTTCTTATTGATAATTTTCTTAAGGTAATATAAGCATTTCACTGCATATCGCACTACAGTACAGTACAGTGTATGACTGTGCATGTGACAAATAAACTTGAAATTGAATCGGACCTCTAGCGGCCGACAGTGGTACTACCACACCAAGGAATTCTGACGATCACAGTTATAACTTCAACAGTGAAGCTTCGGCAAAGGAAAAAAGGACGCTGAATTAAGGACGTTAACTTTTCTTACGCAGTAAAGAATTCCCATTTCTTAACGCCTTCTTGTCTCGTCTTCTTGGTGTTTACCAGTGGTTGGTAAACATTCACTACGCTACATTGCCGCCACATTCTGACCATAATTTCCCTCATATTCCATTTAGTTTATATCTGTCTATCTGTTCACACACCTGGTACTATTGATTTTCTCAATGGTACCATTGGACCAATCTTAGACTAATTGTAGTGACATGTTTCGGCCGCTCGGGGGCAGTGACCCACCTGCCTCCCCGTAAACTCAACGTTTGAGGAAGGATACAGTAGGTGATCTTTTCAGATGGTCAGCCACAGAACTTAATGTCCAGACTGAATGTTCTGGTTTCATTCTGATTTGTCTTGAACGATTTTTATTAATTTATTTAACTTTTTTATTTATTTATCTAATTTCATGTATTTGTTTTGTTTTGATTTGATTTCCACATCCCAGTAATATTAGAATTGTGATGTAATTTTAATTGTAAATGTAATTGTAGCTGGATGTTTGTACATTAATTACTTTATACCAAACATAATGTAAAATAATGGTATTCTGGAATTTCTAAAGTTTAGTATCATCATGTTTAAGTGATATATGTGCACTCTAAATTTGGCTGAATTATAAAAGCCAAAAATACAGTGCTTTGCAAGTTTTAACATTTCCACATTTTGTCATGTTACATCCACAAATGTAATTGTCTTTTATTGGGATTTTATGTCAATGACCAACACAAAGTGGCACATAATTGTTAAGTGGAAAGAAAATGTAAGTGATAATGAGAAAATAATGCAAACTGATATAACTGTACATTTTTGTAACTCAGCAAATTCTGGTAGAAGAGGAAAAAATAATAGAACAGGTTAAATAAACTAACAAATTATAAAGAATTTGATAAGAAATTGTGTTTGTGGAACTGCAGCAATAGCACACTAGTTTATGCTGTTATATTATGTATCACATGGCTTTGATACCTCCGGCTAAGGACTGCATCACCGCCGTGCTGACATTCAGTACAACAGCACGGTCTCTAGTGTGATATTGCTCAATTATATTGACAACTATTTACAATTCAGTGGATTCCTAGATACAGTATAATATTTAACACAATTTAGTTTTTTTTTTATTAAAAGAAACAAAATAGTAAAAAACATTATGAATGAAACATATTAGAATAAGTCTATGCAAATTGACAGCATTAAATTATCTTAAATATAAAAAGATAAAAGATAAGCTATTCTATTAAACCATATGTAACATAAAAACTTTAAATCAAATGATTTGACTTTTAGTTAAATTATAAGCCAATGTATTTGAAGGATTCAGTTGTGTTTCAGAAAAGCATTCCCTGTTTTCTGTCCACTTGCTTGTACTGCCTATTCTAAATCACAGTAAAGAAATGAAGAGCATTCATCAGCCGCAACACTAACACCCCCACCAGGTGCATTGTGTAACATTGATTATCAGTTATATAGCAGCACTGGTCTGGACCCACAGAAACGCCAATGTGGCACAAATTGATGGAAAAAGTCAATGCTGACTGTGATAGAAATGTTTAAGAACACAGTGCATCACAGCCTGCTGTGTAGAGGGAAAGAGTTCAAGGTTATCTGGTCTCCAAATTTCTAAGATCTCAATCCAATCGAGCATCCATGGAATTCAAACGCGTTTTTTAAATTTTTTTTTTATTATAAATTAATGTACTGTATAGTAGGCATAAAATGAAATGCATGAAAACTGTTTCTTTCTCTGATCACGTTCATCTTTAATAGACGGTTAAGCCTGCTATGAATTATACCACAGCTAATTAGTCTTTGCAGTTCCTTGCATTCGTATAGATTTTTTGATGAAGCACAGATGGATATTTTTTATTTCCTTGCTGGTTTGAAAGACAGAGAGCCACACACCAGCTGTACAGCATCATGCCCACAGACCAGACGGTACCTGGGTCTGCCAGATACTGCTTCTGTGTGAACCGCTCAGGAGAGGTATATTGAAGTGTACCTGTTTACAAAGATATATGGGAAACGCAATGCTAATTGCCACTCATAACCCATGGTCTCATATGAAATACAAAAGTCCTGCAAAGTACTTGTAAGAGCCTTTGATGAAAAAGTTACATCAGCTGTAATATTATATTACAGGCTGCACCCTCAGGCCAGGATCCACCATACTTCTTGCAGAAGTCATTAATGTCCTTACATAGCTCAGGTCATCCAGGTTCTGGCTCATCATACCTGTCCAGCATCTGCAGTACGCTTGAGCATCAAAATAACCTCAGTGGGCGCCCAACCACAACGTCTCTGTAGTATTAGACAAAAAAGGAAAGAATGAGTGCCACACCCTTCAGGGTTCGATTTCCGGCCAGGCTGGATTCCTGTTTCTGTGTGCATGGAGTTTGTATGTTCTCCCCATGCTTTGTGGGTTTCCTCCCACAGTCCAAAGCAGTCCATGCAGATTGGGCTAACTGGCATTCCCAAATTATCCATATTGTGTGTGTGCCCTGCGATGGATTGGCACGCTGTCTAGGGTGTACCCCGCCTCGTGCCCTAAGTCTCCTGGGATAGGCTCCAGGCCCCTGCGACCCTGAATACAGGATAAAGTGGTATAGACAATGAGAGAGTGATAACTCCAGGGATAACTCTAACCTATTGTAGCCCTACTCATTAAGGTCTTCTGAGGAATCTGGTTATACGTAGGTATGCTAGTTTAAGGTTATGAGGGAGATCCGGTTGGAGATGTAATTTTTTGTGACCTGAGGAAATAAGAATGTGTTATGTGTAATTAAATGGAATCATTTCTATAATCTAACTAAAAGAGCTTTTCAGGCTCATTTAACCCATAAAGCATGACAATTTTAGACATGTATGAAAGAGTAGTAATTATTTCTTTTGACTAAAAAGTTTGCTGGCAATCCCACAATGCTACAGTGATACATGATGTCAATAGTAGCAGTAAGATGTTAAAATAAATGGAGGTTACAAGACACATAATCATTTCCTTTCAAAATGCACAATCACCCTCCAGTGAGCACTGCCATTACTGAGCTCAGGTTTATATATTCAAGCTTATGATTAATACCGATCAGTGTGAGTACATGTTAAGCTTATTTGATTTGAAAAAAAGGACCCATTTCAAATCTTTGGAATGACTTGAAGCCTGCAGTCCATAAATGGTCCACATCAAATTTAACTCAAATCAAGCAGTTCTGCAAAGAGGCAAATATTGCAATGTTTAGATGCCCAAAGCTTTGTGTCCCATTGAGAAGGTGAATAGCTTTACCCCCCCAAAAAAACATCCAGGCATGAGTACCTTATTCACATATCTAGTCTGATTGCTTTTAATGCACTTCACAGATTGGTTAGATGAATTGAAGGATGCGGGTTTCCTTTAAGTTCTGGTTTCTTCTCCTGAGGCTCATTTTCATCTGTCAGTGCAGTGGATCCCCCCCCCCCCCCGCTTTGTGGCTTGGTCTGGTCATATTTATCAGGTTGGGAGAGGGTCCAGGTTTCTCTTGAGTTCTCTATGTTGGTCTTTTCTGCAGAGGGTTGTTTTTATGTACTGAGTCAGTGGACATTTCTTTGCCCCTTCTTCGTGACTTGGGCTGGTTTGGCTCCTGACACACCCGAGACTGACTTCTGCAGTCTGCAACCTCGTCCTGAGACAAGGACTCTGTCCTCAACTGAAGGTCCCTGTTGTACAACTTGGGGCAGTTTTCAGGCGACAATGCCTCATCTGTGGATTGAAACGGCATAAAGAATGATGGCATTCTTTGATGGCATAAAGAAGGGGCTGGAGCTCTGGTCCAACATTTTAAGTTCACTCAAGGCTGAGTGGGATAAATATTTGATAGCTTCCATCCCCACTGTGATTTTTGAGATGCGTACATATATAATTAAGAAACTGACATTTTCAGACAGTTATTGAAGTTTTTTCTTTCCATAAAAATATTTGCAGCATTTTGTAGATACGTGATTATGTAATTTAGCCAATGACTTCTGTTTTATTTATTTTGAACAAAAATTATTATGCCAAGTTGCCATGGTCACATTGAACATTAACTCACTTTATAAGGCTTCTTATATTCTGTAGCCAGAGTCTCATTTTAACATTAAGATTAATTCCACACTAGACTGACATTTTTGGAAATTACTTGTGGAGAATATTGCTAAAGTAAAACACATTTAAAAACTGTACATTTTCTTTGACAATGTGTTTCACAGATTTTTGAACATGGCAGCATAGTGGCTTAGTGGTCAGCACTGCTGCCTTGCACCAGGGTCAGGGTTCGATTCCCTTCTCGGGTCTGTGTGCATGGGGTTTGCATGTTCTACCCATGTTTGATGGGTTTACTCCGGGTACTCTGGTTTCCAAAGACATGCAGATTAGGCTAATTGGCCGTAGGGTGTGAACGAGAATATTTGTGTGACCTGCGTTAAATTGGCAGCCCGTTCGGGGTGTACCACGGCATGTGCCCTAGGTCTCCTGGGATAGTCTTGAGGCAGCCATGACACTGTATACAGGATAAAGCGGTATATATGATGAGTGAGTGAGTAACTGTGATTCCACTGCACTGAACAGAATGTGTTTTAAACTACACTCTTATTAGCTTTCCTAAACATTCCAGTAGGTGGCGCTTTACTCTCGGTTTCAGTTCCCTCATCTGATCTCCTGTGCTCTCGCATCCATGTCTCTCTTCCCGTGTGCACCTTCTTGCAACTTGAATGTGTTAAAATGCTCAGGTCTTTCTGAGAGAATGGAGCATTATTAGTTTGTCCCACTTAGGGTTTTTCTCACAAACTGACACTTAAAGTAGCTTAGCACTGCGTTAATATCACATTGTACTTATTAAACACATCAGGGGGACATGGGTTTTATTAGGAATGGCAGGACAAGGTTGTCTTCAAATTTGCATCAAATGTTGCTTGGTTTAAACGATAGATTACAGTAGTAGTGTAAGTGTAAATTACAGCAGGCTAATTTATTGATTTCGCCTCTGTAAGGATACTGGTTGTTAGATTTGTTAGTAGTAAACACTGTAAACTTTAATAAATATGTTTGTTATTCAGCTGATTCTCCCCCATGCTTGGTGGGTTTCCTCCCACAGTCCAAAGACATGCAGGGTTGATTAAATGGTGTCTCCAAATTGCCTATAGTGTGTGCGTGCATGTCCCAAGGACACTTAAGGAGGACAGTTTGAGGGGCGCAGATACCTCTATGTAAAAAACAAAAGATGACATAAATCAATGGAAGGTGAAAACCCACTGACAACTTAAGGAATAGTGCCCATGGATAAGAAATAAAAATAAAATAATTGAGCTGTCAAGTGGCATCTTTGTAAAATTTTGACAATGTCAATTGTTAAAAGCGCTATACAAATAAACTAATTTTAACTGAATATTTGTGCTTATGTTAGCTAACTGACTTATGTCATATTCATGTTATCTCCCCAAAAAGTTTCTCACAAACGATTGCTAATTACAAACTATGTTAATCAGTCTAACTACCGTTTGTGTGGTACACAACACAAGACACAGGTTGTAAACAATTAATATACATATATATTTTTTTGCTGTTCCTGAAAATTAGTATCTAACAATTACAAGGTGGATGACATTCATCCTAGAGCCCTTTCAGAGTTCTCAGTGACAGTCAGGTAAAGGAAACAAACAAAAAATAAAAAACACAGGTAAATAAGGAACATTATTTTCTTGCGATTCCTTGCCATTTGCACTTGTTGAATTCATCACCACCTCTTTATGAGAGCAATGTCAGAGTTTTAGATCAAGCAGCCAGACGACTCACATAATTCTGACCATATGACAATGTGCTGGTTTTGGTGTCAGTTGAAAGCCAGACCTGCGGCCCAAACAACAGCAAACACGCTGACATTTGGTACAGGATCCAACAAGTGCAAGCATTCTCAGTCGCTTCCAGCTCCTCTTGTTGAAGATTGATCATACTGGACTTTTCTGCACTGTTGCTCCTGTGTGCGTGCTGATCCTCCACCCCAGCCGAGCGCTAACACACTGTAAAGTGCCGGTAGCTTATACGGAGATGATCAGGTCACACATAAATGCAGAATAGTTGGAGCTCAACATTACTGTCAAAACATCTACACAACAAATTGGACTAAGAGACTAAGATTAGACAGACATTACACAGTAGTTCATCAGGTCTGTGGTTATTTAAATGTAAAATCACAATACAAATTAATTGCAATGGAACATGCTTGCCATTTGAGATTCATTTTCTCATTGCTTATCAAGGTAAAGATCTAAAGCAGTCTTGACCCTATATTCAAAAATCACTTAATTTCCCTTTTTAGTTCAGGAAAAGTATGTTATTGAGAGACAAAGTTAACAATGCTAAAGAAAGCAAATGAATCTCACATGTTCAACTGTAATTCTACCTGAAGCCCGTGCTCTCAATTATACATTAGCATAGCTAGATCATAACAGTCTTACAATATTAGAAATTAAACATTATACCCATATATAACTTCAAAGTATTAGTGCATGTAGTCAGGTGTGATTCAAAAATAGAACAAGCCAAGGTCACGTGAAGGTTACTTCCTAATAATGCTCTGCATCTCTATTTCTGTTTGAGACATGAATGTGACCACACAGGTATCAAGTGTAGCCTCACTCTGATAAGTGTACATTGAAGGATGACATCAGCTCCTGCTGACGTTCGGTGCTCAAGCCTGCGTCAAGTGCTGGAATACAGTGCAGAGCCAACAAGATCTACTGGAAAATACTCTTAGGATGGCACTGTGAACGGGGACATCTAGACTATCTTTTGATTTAAAAAAAAAAAAAAAAACCTATATATATATATATTTTTTATATTTAAGCAGATCTGTGTTTATTTTATACATTTCAAGTTTCTAAAGATAAAGGCAAATCTCATGGTTGGAAATCTATCATTTATAATAAGCCAAAAAAATGGCTTTTATTTCTACCAAAAAATATTTAATAAGGCACTGTGGCAATGAAGGCCTTTGTCAGGTTATATTTTGGGAATTAGGATCTATATCACCACATTCTATACATTTAAAAACTTGCTATAACTGAAACACTTCTGATTTGTCATTAGCAAAGAGTATTATTATAAAGCATAAACTAACAGGAAGAGAAACTTTTACATATAAACCTATCAAAATATGCATCTTTCTTTCTTTCGATCTTTCTTTCCATCTCTCTTTCTTCCGCTGTCCCCACTGTGAAAAATACAGATCCTGGAAGGGATTCAGCTAGAAAAAATACTGTCAGCACCAAAACAGCTGAGTGAATTCTTCCCTGTGGAAAAAGCAGTGTCATTGCAGAGTCTACAGTTCATTGGTAAAATGGAAAGAATTGAGAAGAAATCGGGCGAGAAAGAAAACAAGACAATAAAATCAGCTGTCCATAGAGCTTGAAATTAGCAAATAAGGTTACTGTCTTTACACGAGCATTTAAAAGTGTGCACTGGAACAAAAAAGTTACAGCACCGGGCATTTCTGCTCTCCAGTGTGGAGTCAGATTTGAAGCGCATGGGACAAAGAACACTGTGATTAACTTGGGAGAGTGTTGGATACAGGGTGGTACATGTGGTTACGTGTCTGGTATAAATGCATCCGTCCACCAACCCACCTTGTTGTTTCCTGGTCAGCGTCACTGTGGTTTGAAATAACTTTTATATTTTGGGAAAATTATCCACTAAACTGATTAGAAAATTTTATAGATGTGTACAAACTAAATTAGCTGCGGTTAGCAGGTAGGATTGGTCAACCTTTCTGCTGGAGATAGTGGGTCAGAATTCTGCTCAAAAGTTGTGTTAAATCGAACCTGCAAAGTGAGCTCAGTGAGAAAGTAATTTTTTGTGAAAGCAATCAGCATTTGTGACGCATTTCATCTATCTATCGATCGATCTTATAGTGTCTGCGCTTCTAAGAAAAAATTTCAGGCGTCCATTTCCATTTATGTTGTTCCAAAAGAATAATAAAATCACCATTCACAGAATTTGCTAATTTCAAACCCTTTGAAGGAAAAACACGACACCACAACACTGTGACCGTAACTTAAGATAATGTTCCTAAAATAACAAAAGCGAAGGTTCTCTCCTCTCAGTCACTGCTATCGTCTTCGTCCTCATCCTCGGAGATGTTGTTGGTGCGGCTGTACGAGTTCGAGCGTTGTGGCAGAGTCGCCCCTGTGGAGAGCTGCTCAAAGCAGTACTCGCAAACACGCACAGGCTTGGATGATTGGCTGGGCAACAGGAACTTCTTCTCAGAGCAAGGGCCACACACGACAAAACCACACTTTCTGCAGTGGTGGCGTCTACTGACCGGCGTGAACTTCACCTTTTGGCACCGCATGCACACTGATGCCTCAGAGTCAGGCACCCAGACAGCAGCGTGCTCCCCTGTGGGGGATTTACCACTCTTCTCCAGCAGGTCTGACACACACTTGTTGATGTGATTCATCCACTCAGACTTCTCGGTGGCCGTGGCGGCGTATACCGCAAACGACTTGGTTGGTGTTTTGATGAGCCAGCCGTTACGCAGCTCGCCTTCATCGGCCACTGTGTCGATAGTAACGCTCTCTAGTGGGATGATGTGCTGCTTGTTGTACTTCTTCTTCTGGATGACGATGTTGCCGTACACCAAAATGTCATTGAAGAGGAAGAACTGCCGGGCCTTGGGCTTTTTGCGGCACAGCTTGGTCAGCACGCCCTCCCCGATAAGCACACGGCCCGGGATGGCCAGTGGTTGGCCAGCTGTGCCGAAGCAGCCCTCCACAACCCCAATGCGCTTGGAGTTAGCTTCGCTCTTTGCCAAGCGATCCACCATTTTCAGTAACCTAAAAAAAAGAGGACCAATGTTATACATGAAAGTTAGTACTTCATTGTATTTAATGATTCAGTATTCTTCTAGCGCATTTTTAAGCTAGCTTTAATATTTTTTTATATAAAATTTTTTTTATATCTAGCTATAATCAATAAGAAGCTTAATATGTATCCAGACCATGATAAGAACAAGATGTAAAAACACAAAAAATAAAAAACAAATATATTCAAATGGGTTCACAATTTATCCAAAGACTTGTTAACAAATAAAAAGCAGAAAAAGCAACTAAGAAGATTTAAAATTACTGCAATTATCTTAAGAAGTGTCCAACACATTGTTAAAATGACATGAAAGGAAGGTGGTGAACTGATGGTCTCTGCTGAAGGTATTGGAACACCAATTTGAAGGATTTGATTTTCATCCTTTATTTCCTCATGTTTACACGTGGACGCGTTAAAGGCTTTCGAACGTTTTTTTATTATTATTATTTTTTTTAACCCACCCATTTTCAAGTAATTAAAACACTGGAACAGGTGACTGACCAGTGTTTCTTGTTGGCCAGGTGAGCCCTTTTCGAGTGTTTTAAACAATTAACAGATCTCAACGTCTACGTCTGGTTTTAGCTCTGGGTTTTGCTAGTGAAGACTGCAAAATGATAAACCAATACGAAGACCAGAGAGCGGTCAACGGAAGAAAACCAAGACATTTTGAAGAGATAAGGAAAATAAATAAATAAATACACTGCTTAATCTAAAAAGTATCCAATTCAGAACAGTCAAATTATTGACCAGCATCAAGCAAAGAAACCATTAACGGCCCTGTCCTCGACAGCTGATCTCTGAGGACTTGTGACTTCAGTCACTCGATAGTTCAGGACTGGAGTTTCCTACAGTCTACCTGAGCCTCCAATAATGAACTGGACTCCATTTTAACTTAAACACATCTCCTGTTATACTGAACTTCCAGTCTCACACAGTATGATGCAGATCAATCCCTGCTATCCGTTCACCCAAATGAGGATGGGTTCCCTATTGAGTCTGGTTCCTCTCAAGGTTTCTTCCTATTACCATCTCAGGCCACTGTCGCGTGGTCCTTGGCTTGCTCATCAGGGACAATCTTATCATTTTGATTCATACACGTTCATATCTCATACAAACTTAAATAATTCTTTTGATTGTGTAAAGCTACTTTGCGACAATGTCAATTGTTAAAAGCGCTATACAAACAAAACTGAATTGAAATTTAATTGAATATAATTAAAATTACTTAAACCGAGTTAAAAAGACTGTCGAGTGCATTACTAAAAGCTAGAAGGATAGTGTCGAACCATCAACTTCATAGAGAATCCAAGTAGAAACCACAGCTATGTTTAAGAGTGAAAGTAAGAGAATTTCCACACACATAATATGACGATGAACTCACAGGATTGGATGTAAATTGTTGTGTGGCCATAAGAAAACCACTTCTTATTAACACTAATGTGGGAAAAAAAGGTTTTAATTTGCTACAGAGTATAAAGATTGGACTTTGGAGTAATGGAAAAGGTCATGGGGTCTAATAAACTCAGATTGACCCTATTCCAGAGTGATGGGTTCATCAGGGTAAGGAAATCATGCATAGTGCCCCTTGTAATAGCCTCTGGAGACAGTGTTATGATATGGGGTTACTTCAGTTGGTCAGGTCTAGGCTCAGCAACGTTGTGTGTCAACATCAACATGATGTCAGCCGATAATTTGAATGTACTGAATGACCAGGGTTTCATCGCTAGTGACACAGGCGTTCTGGGAGCATGACGAATCAATTTGACACATGAATTGGCCACATTGTGCTCTGCAATCAAGGCTAAAAGCAGTCGAAAGAAATCTAAAAGTGTGCAATTTTTGGCCAGGCAGTGTAATACAAGAAAGAAAAAACTAAAGGATTTCTAAATGCAACAGAAATCCGTTGCTTATCTGAGTTCAGTCTGCTAAAAGTTACTACAGAGTTCATCATTCCCCTTTTTAGTCATGAAGATTTTAATTTCAGTATGTGGTAAGCACTCAACTTTCAACATCAATCACAATACTACGCCTTAAAGGAGAAAGTGTTTCATCTTCACTGAACCGTGTTTTCACCAAATCTCCACTTCTTGCAACATACAGTAACTGTCCACAAAATAATGAGGAAAAGACCTGTGAATGCTGTTCTTTGCACACGGTACATGGAAAAATCTTCTACATCGAAAATATCATACTTATCCGACCTTTCGCACCTCATCCACTACCCTAGAGTACTAATGTTTTCAAATTAAAAACAAAACCATTTGGGGGGAGTCCCACGAGTGGGCAATGCAAGTCACAGTGCACTACTGCTCGTGTGTCTCTCAATCTGGGTTTGGATTAGAGTTTGACCTTTTCACTGCTACTTCACTGATCATTTCTAGTCTTCTAGAACTTTTAGTTCCACTTTCTACTGAGCTTATTTCATGTTTCTGATCCCGTGCCTGTTAGAGACGGGTAAAAAAATAAATAAATAAATAAATAACTCAGTTGATTCTGTCGATAACCCTACAGGTAGGCACCCAGGTATAATATCGTACAGGTGGTGACGGGTAATTTCCATCTCTAGTGTCTATGTAGTATACACAAGAATGAAATAGACACCCAGGATTTTATAACAAAACAAGCACCAAATTTCTTTTGAGCAAATAAGGTTATTAATAACCTGTGAATGCTGGTTACAAGTTGACACTTGTTTAGTGGCTGATTTAAAAATGCTGTTGACACTTGTTTAGTGGCTTTAAGAGCAACAACTCGCCCAGGCATAGAATGAGTGATTTGTTCTAAACATATCTTCACACAGCACAAAGATGTCTTTCACAAAGCCCAGGGTGACCAGGTTGTGACTTTGTTGATGTTTTGTCCTTTTATTTAAAGTGCACTATAATTTTGTTAACAGAAGAAAAGGATATTTTGATATACAAGATTCCCAGCCAGTTGTCTCTGGGACAGTTCATCTTCAGATTGATCAACAATCTGGGCCTCTTTAAAAGTCAGACTTCTTTCCAATAAAAAAAAAAAAAAAGTATGGCAAAACATTCTGGTACATATATTTTATCTTAAAACTACAGTCCCTTGAGAAAGTATTCATACCCCTTGAACTTTTCCACATTTTGTCACATTACAAACACAATGTAAATGTATTTTATTGGGCTTTTATGTTATAGACCAGCACAAAGTGGCACATAACTGAAGTAGAAGGAAAATTATAAATGTATTTCAAAGTTTTTACAAACACATATCTAAAAAGTGTGCCATGCATTTGTATTTAGCCCCCTTTATTCTGATACCTCTAACTAAAATCCAGTGAAACCAACTGTCTTTGGAACTGGTTGCAAAAAAAATTCATTTTCCTTCCACTTCACAATATGTGCCACTTTGTGTTGGTCCATCACAAAAAATCCCAATAAAATACATTTACGTTTGTTGTTGTAACGTGACAAAATGTGGAAAGGTTCAGGGGGTATGAATACTTTTGCAAGGCACTGTATGCGTGTATACAATAAGTATGCACGAAAGTATGTTGTTGATGTAAATCTACTGTACCCCATCAAACCACCATCACCACCACCGTAGCCAAATTTTTCTGTTAGAAAATGTTGCACAAGGAGTTGATTTGACAACAGGATTGCACATGCCCCCTTGCACAAAGCATGTTTGCTACAGTACATAAAGGCTAGTTTGATCATAGCACATTCCATGTTTTTATAACACAGTAATAATTTAAAAGGATTTTATTGCTTTGGTTTGTAGTGAAAAAAGAAACAGCATTTCTAAGGTGAGGAAATCAAGTTGTGTCAGATCATAATCAATTCTATGCAATTTCTGCTCATGGTGTCTATATTGTCTTTATGTGCATCCAGGGGGTCATTTAACAAGCATCTCCTGAAGTAATAAAGTAATAGAAGTACATATCAGCTTGCCAGCAGGCTTCAAGGGGAAATGTTGAGGACACGCCTCTTTCTTCTTAAAGACTCAAATTTACACCTAAAATGAGTAGAGGAAATCCCCCTTTTGATCAGTTTTGGTAAAAACTAAGGGCAATCTGTCTGAAACCAGGTGCTCTCGGCATCTCATACACACACACACACACACACCCCTAAACTCACTAGAAATATGAAATATGTATATTTTTAGCCTCTGTATTGTAGGCCTGTATTGTATAGTATTTGGTTTTATTTATATTGCATTTTCTTAATACCATGAGTAGCATTCTACACAATCCTGAAAGCAAGACTAGGACTGTATAAAAATAAAAAATTAAAATAAATGAAAAAAAAAAAAAAAAAGATAAAGACAGGTTTCCCCTACAGACTTTGGTGCTCTCACACCGATTCATTTCAGTACACTAATCAACATAATGGAAAAATGAATGAGTTTTCATCACACTTCTTAAACAACAGCACAATCAAACTCTGAGTGCACCCACACGGGTACATGTACAGGCTTGCTTCCAAAACTCTGTCTGTTATGTTCCATGCAGTGCGCAGAATGATGATAGGAAACATTTCTCTTCTTTTTAGAGGTCAGGTCAGAGGAGGCCTAAGTAGTGCTCATCATAAGAGTGATAATGATGTTAATTAGTGTTATTACGTGATGTCTGGGTCTGAACTGAGGAGGCTGCAAACTGTATTCCAGTAACCCACGAGACGTTCGGCCTGCATTTAGGACAACGCATTGTGGAGGTAGAAATAATAGTGGACAACAAACTAACTCAAAGAGAAATAAATGGTTGATTTGTGCATTACACTGTGTGGTTAAGGTTGTATTATAGGTGTGCGTCCAGTTCGTGTTACTGCACAGGTAATATAAACACCTAAATTCAGCTCACTGCAACTTTAAATCAATATATGTTAAAACACAAAAATACTAAGGGAATTTCATTTACCACTTTTATATATATTTTTTCCTAACAGCAAACCTTTCATGGTTGAAGGCAAAGAAACCTTTCCTTCTGCAAAACTCACAAAGGAGGGAAAAAGCAGTTATTTTCAAAGATGAACATTCATATAAATTTGCTGGAAAACCCAATGGAGCTCACCACATATAACTCCGAGTCATATAAATGACAATTTTCCATCTGCAGCTCCTCACCTCAACCAAGTCAAGGCAATGTGAAACAAGACATGTGGTGACAAGAATCTCCACACAGTTGACTCACTTCCCTCTCTCTAACGACATGAAAGTAACACATGGTAAACCAGTCAACCCTGAGAACTGGGCCGTAGAAACGTAAACACACTCTTATTACTCAAAGCAAATCAAATCTCCAAGAACCTGAAGGGATAGCATGATACCAGTTTTCTCTTCCAATACAGGGAAAAAAGCTAACCTCAGCATCAGTGTTTTAAAAGATTTCAAATTTAATTTTTACACTGAAGCACAGTGTAAAAATGTAATCATACATATAAATATAAATTGCAATTATAAATATAATGATAAGCATAAATACAATCTTAACTACAGAAAAAACTAGACACATTTCCTACAGTTTTAGTTCCAAAAACTTATCATCTAAATACAGTTTTTTATATTTGTTACAATATCTGATACTTGACATGATCGCTCTAACATCTGAGCCACCATTTTGTGCTGGCCTGATACACACACTGCGATCAATTCGCCTCCATCTCTAGATGTGCGCATGATGATTTCAGTATTTACAGTTGTACAGAATAAGATAAGTAAAGAATAAGACATGACCAAGCATGCTGTTCTAGTGAAAATGAGCAATGATGCAAAATGGAGGGCCCCTGCCACATGAAATGTAATTATTTTCCTATAAGCGCACATCTTGTAATTTTTAAAGCAACTGACCTTTTTTTTTTATAAATGAATAAATTATAATTATAATTTTGAATAGGACAAAAAAAAAAAAACTCAAGTTAAAAAAGTACAAAGTTATCTGTCCTATCTTGGCTCTGATACTCAAAAGTATAATTTAGCATTCCATACATGCTAAATAAATGGTTATCTAGAGAAAACCTTGCCATTGGGCAAGGGAAAATATAAAATATATCAATGTAAAAACACTAATATGTATCAATTGGTATCGTCAATATAGCTGTTGCCTCATTTACACCAGGAACTTTAACTTTCAGCTAAAGGAATTACCGGCAAGACTAGAAAGTATGTACTCCATATTAGAGAATGCAGAAGTAAAAACACATCTAAGTCTACAGAGAAATGCACCAATCAGTCATATCATTAAAAGCAAGTGGCAGCTTTGGCGGTGCCAAGGCTTGAACCCCCAACCTTCCGATCAGTAACGCAGAGCCTTAACCGTTTGATCCACCACTCATTTAAATCATTACTCCAGAGTTGGATTTCCAGTGTTGAGCCCAAATACTTTAAATACTCGATTCTTCACATAAAATCATTTCATAAATCAGCATATTTAGTAATATTTTAGAATATTTTGTTAATTCAGCACCAAGTTGATTGGAGTGAATTTCTAAATTTTTTCATCATATATGAAAAAAAGTTATTCTATTTATTTACGTTTGATTAATTTGACATAATTGAGTGCACAGTGAAGGCCACAGTAATGTAACAGCCACCACCGAAAGCGAGAAGCAGAAGTGGAACTGGCATTTTCACTGAAGCGTACTGTAGTCTTCAGAGATGCTGTTTCCCCTGTGTCTCTCTTCACGTAGAAGCCTATAACTAGAGTAAGCTCTTTCTTGTGGACTATAAAGCATTAAACCACAGAGCTAGTGAATTCTTGCTTCTTGCTGACTGGTCAGAAGGTAATGATGGAACTCTTCTACAATTCTCCTCAAAGAAGATGAAATTCTGCTCTGACATTGATTTATTTTCTATATCGCCTATCCTGTACAGGGTCGCTTGAGGTCTGGAGCCTTCAGGCAAATGCGCACATCCACACACTCCTTCATATTACTACTGACAATTAACCTAATCTGAATGTCTTTGGACTGTGGGAGGAAACTAGAGTACCCGGAGAACACCCACCAAGGATGCAAACTTCACCCACAGACCTGAGGCAGTCGAACAAAGTGAACCTCTACGTCACACTGCCAAAACAGTTCTGACAGTAGCTTTTAATACTCCAAAACCTGCAAGAAATACAGCTGTTTGAAATAACTAACTTTTAGTGCTACTGAATCAAATCGACAGTCTCCATATGACTCACGCCTCTTTCGTCGACCAGTAATCTAGTAGTCAAGTCATGTTTTCCATAGATGAAGTAAAAACTGTTTCAGGACATCACTATTTGTGAGGTCAGATGTGCCTCTCTGTATTGCCATGCACCACGAATCTGACTCTAAACTAGTTGAGTGAATATGAATGGACATGCAACCAATATGGGAAAAACGAAATATTTATTAATCTTAAAAAGAACGAAGAAGTGCCAAAAACTGGAAAATACTACAGTTTGGACACATTGGAGCATTTCTTAAATCATCCTTAACATTTGCAAAACTGTAAGTCCCTTTCACAAAACGATTAATATAACCAGCACAACACAACAGATTACCTGCAAAAGCAAATATTTATGTCAATGAACAGGTCAGAGCCATTAGAATGACAATCACAAACAACGTGGTCACAAGACTTAGTCATCTGGTCAGTATAACAGCGGCCTCTGCGAGGATTCTCTGATCAAAACTATGCCTAAGATGTGATGACAATGATTGAAAATGCACAAAGCCACTTTGTCTGTATGACATATAGCCATTACAGCAGTACAAAGTTGCACATTACACATTACTGTATATGAAAAACTGATTGCAAGAGATTTGACCGGATTCATTTTTATGATTTTTACTGATTGTACCAAATCTGTTTACTAGTCTAATTTTGTACAATCAGTATGCAAATATTCTCAGTCATCCAGGTGAGGTTATCTGGAAGGTGAATCATGTCGAATGTTTCACTACTCACCCAAATAGCTTCTAGTGAAACGTTTCTACTAGGTGACATGATTCACCTTACAGATAACCTCACCTGGATGACTGAAAATATTTACAGACTGATTGTACAAAATTAGACTAGTAAACATGGGAAACATTCCTTAGATAGAAACGTACATGCAGCACAGGATGGGAAATTACGCTGCTGTTATTCAACACTTCCTGACTTTCCTGTCTTACGAGACATATATAAAAACAAAGTCTAATAGAAATGTCTAGAAAATATGCTAAGTATGCTTGACTGGTTCAAATATTTTGCATGTAATAAAAATACAATGCTTTTTAATGTATTAATAATGATTTAATAATGTTTTAATTAGTGGTGGGCATAGATTAATTTTTTAAATCTAGATTAATCTCACTGTAATTTTGGAATTAATCTAGATTAATCTAGATTAAAATGGCTCATTTGAAGTCTGAAAACTGTATCACGATATCAGTGTTTCATATTGGTCGATATCGATAATTATTAATATTTTTTATGACCCATTTAAAATAAGGCCCAGGAGAAGAATATATTATATTTAA
>JAQMYL010000033.1:23906923-23918734 GCA_030014365.1 Clarias pachynema | reverse complement strand
ACACACACACACACACACACACACACACACACACACACACACACACACACACACACACACACACACACACTCCTCTCGCCTTCACGCACGCACACACACATACACGTGCACACATACAGACACAGCGCCTTATCTGTCAGGATTTATTTTAACTTTTTTTTTTTTTTTTAAGGTAAAGTGCAGGTTAATTTGTTTTATTTTTACTTTATATTTTGAATTAATTATTTTTTTGTATTGGGCTGTGGAATGAATAATTTATGTTTCCATTATTTCTTATGGGGAAATTCACTTTGGTTTACGAGCCTGTTGTGAAATTTTGGTTTACGAGGTTCCACTAATCTGATTGGACGATGGCCATTTTACAAGTGGTGATAATCGACGGTAACAGGATTAACTAGTTTAGCCATGTATAACACACCATGTAACAGGTGTTCTAATAACATTAACTGTGGTTTGCAGCATGGGTTAGGGGGAGGGGTGGGGGGCAACTGCCTGGCAAAACCCACATTCTGAACCAGTCACAGAAGCACTTTTAGCCAGAAATCACATCTGATAATGTCTAAGTCATTTTGAATTGCCTCTGCTTTGTTTAAAGCTTTCCGTTTAATACTATTTGGAATTTAACCCTGAAGTTAAAATTTCTGACATTATGAAGCAGAATAAGTGGAAATATAAAAAAAAAGACTTTAAGATTTACAAGCCTGTCCAACACCTTAATGGTTTATTTTGCTCATCTTATTTTCACTTTACCCCTGTTAATTACACTAACTGTTGGTCGCCAGCCGCGATTAGTCAAGAAGGATACGTGTTGACGGAGCAAAATATATAGTTGAATAAACATACAAATCATAATCTTTTGAGAATAAATGGTGGTTTTGAGAATAAATGGTCTTTATTACTATCTGAAAACTCTAAAAAATCCTCATCTTGTGTAATGACACCTTACTTTCTCTGCAACTACCTTGCATTATTGAATACTTATTGATTTTTCTATTTATAGCATTATTATTTATGCACTTGGATATTTTTGGAAAAAAACCCCTCTAAACTCTGTACTCTTCCTGTACTGTATAGGAGAGATGTACAGAAGGGAAAAATGAGTAACAGACTCACCCAAAGTCTCCAGAAGGAGGTAGAGGAGAGACGACTGGGTATTCTCTGCATACGCCTCCAGGTCCTGAAGATTCCTGTACGCTCGGTCCTCCATATCCTTTTCCTACAGAAAGCAACATTGTCAGTTCTTTACTTCTTCAATACTGAATAATGATGTGGTTACGATGTGGTTATTAATACACTAAACAAACAAAATAGTAGACCTACTTGAACACAAATTCAAAGAAATATAATATCTATAATATAATATCAAATGTGTTTCCAAATACTGTAGCTCCCACTTTAGTGTATAGATCTTTATATTACACTTCGCTGGTTTAACCTCGAGTTAATTCTCACACACATACAGACATACACATTTAATCAGTGATGCGCTTCCTGTGAGCAACATGAGATGAAATTATTGCGCGGTGACACTAAATGGCAGAACTTACCCTTTCAGCTATGATCCTCAAGAGCCATCTTCTCGTCAGTTTGTGTTTCTTCACTGCCTGCAAAGACCACATTTACATTCCGAATGCACTCACAAATTACCAATGAATTCACAAGATGAACTTTCAGTCAGACATGTAAGCAACATATAATCTGGTAAATAAGCAAAACAATTATTTCAATTATTTTTTATTAAAAGTTTAATTTTTATTTTTTTTAAACAGTTTATACACTGAGTGAAACTCACCCTCCACAACTCCGCACTAGCGGGCTGCACCGGCGGCTCGTCCCTGTAAATGTCCTCCACCGCTGTCTTCCAAAACTGCATTCGCATTAGACCAATAGTGTTCTGAGACACAGAGTCCTTTACCTACACATCAACAAAATCAGGTTATAATGTTACACTGACTTATCAAACACTGTATACACATTCACACAGTAGAAAGGTCGCATGCTCACTTTTTTAAAACTGGGTGTAATTATGTAATGACTCAGACAAAAATTGACATCTCTATAATGAGTTAAAGACGAAATTACAAAACTATTTATGGGAACTCATATTTGACATTGAAAACCTTTTGTTTTGACATTTGTCAAGCTACAAATTCATGGAGGTTTATTTAGTTTTCCCTACATATATTTCAATTTGTCTAAGTAAAACTAAATACCCATTACAAAGAAAAGGTAAAAAGCAAGGTTTGCACATATGCATATATTATTTATTAGTACTGTAAGGAGGATTTTGCAGGTTCTTTTTTAGAACCAAAGAAATCTAGGTTCTGATGCAACTTAGTGCAGTTGAAAGGGATTTTGTAAGACCTTATCGCATCATGAGTCAGAGGGGTCACTGAGTAATTTCAGCATAAAACAGATCAGCCTTGCTTCATTTCATGATTGCATTCAGTTGATGACAAAAACTGTATGAGTGGCTTCGTCTGGTCATCGATCTATTGAGAATCATGAAGAAAGGACTGAAGAGGTGCAGTATTGCAGTCCACCTTGACTCAACACGTCACTGAAAGCATTACTACCAAAAAACAACCTAGGAACAACAAAATCTGTAATAAGATTTTATCTCTAATAAAGAGACATAACCAGATTAACCTGAGAAATTCTGGAGACTTCATCAGAAAAGCCATTTTCTTGATAGAAATTAGAAAACAAGTGAATAAAAGATACACTAACTAAACAGACCTAAATTAAATTATAGGCCTAAATTAAAGTATAATGCTTAAACCTACAATGAATATCACATCACATGACCAGGGGAAAAAATGTTACCTTTGAATTTAAAAAATAATTCATCACTACATAGAAAAGTGCAAAGTCTTTATTAAAGTTCACTCTGTAGACCTGTACGCATTTTTATGAACTATGAGAGTTGTTCAGAATTGTGCGTAATAAAAGCTCCTTTAATAAAACCTTTACTTCTCTTATATCAGCCCCTGCTACACTGACGCACTTATCCTAATGCATCACTGCTGCTTGGATAACATCAAGGTAAAAGGTTTAGCCGTGATCAGACTGCCTGCTTCATCCCTGAAACGCTGGCCTCCCAGGAACACTTTTAACGGCCAAAACATGGAGCAAGGTCAACACTGTACAGGGGATGTGGCAAGAACTCCTAGTCGAGCTCCTGTAATGAGCAAGTGGTGTTCGTGAATGATTGACAGTTCCCATTCCACTAGTTGGAGACGAGCTATCCCTTGATTTTCAAGGATCAGGTGATCCACTTGCTAAATGTTCACTTTAACAACTGCAGTGTGCTCCCGAGCACCTCGGCCAGGATCGCCATTCATAACAGCCCTCATTAATATATTTGCACCGTTCACATGCTTTACTGCAGCTAACTTCATTCAAGAAAAATTTCATCATAAGTCCTGGTTTGACTTGAACACCTATTGCACAACAATTAAAAAGTTGAATAAAGCCCAATTTAAATAACCTTTTCAAAGGGCCCATAAAATTAGGACATAGTTACCAGGATGATTTGTTATACTTTTAAGTTATACTTTATGGCCAAAATTATGTTGACACCTGACCATCATATCCACATGTGCTTCTTCCTCAAATTGTTGTCACAGAGTCATAAGCAAACAAATTCAAGGGCTGCACAAAAAGACCCAAACATGATGTCCAAAATGCCATGTGTTGCCAAAGCTGGTACAGAAGAACTCAAATATACTGCACAGAGCCTTGACCTCAACCCCACTGAACATCCTCGTGATAAACTGGAATGTTGACAATATGTATTCAATACAGGTGTCGGATCTCACTAATGCTCTTTTGGATGAATAAACAAATCTATACAGCCGACAAGTAGGGGTTATTATTATACGAGCAAAGGGGTGGATTACAGTACGGGAACGGGATGATCAAAAAGCACATATTAGTGTGATGGTCAGGTGTTCAAAATCAGGAAGGTATTGACGATGTTTCTATAACCCTAACTGACTAGTCCCTGGAGTTATGAAAGCTTTCTTTCATTCCTTATCAGGGCCCTGTTTCAGAATTCTAGCATTATTTGTATTCTGGCAGAAGAACTCCATGACCTCAAGTACGTTTTGTGGTCACAGGTACTTGGTGAGGTATAAATATAGTGAGTTATTTGAACATTTGTAGTTTGGACTACAGTTCTGGTAAACTATCTTTTAGGTTGAATTTCAAGGTTCAGTCATTACATACTTATATATAGAAATATATGTATTAATAAATATATATGTTCTGCTAAATATGGTGCACCAAGTGCGAAATTATAAAATATGAATAATTTATAGGAATTATAGATTTCCTTTGATAGCTATTTACTTTAAATGGGGAAAAGCATAAATAAAATGGGGGTGTGGCCCATTGCAATGCATGCCTGTGGACTGTCAGTGTTGACTAAGAAAATACTGGTTTTTGTTTGTACGGAGAGATTAAGAGCGAGCAAGATGTGTGATTTCACTCAATGTTTATATCACCTGGATAGAAATCAAATAAGTTCAACCTTTATTCGTCACGTATACATTACTGCACAGTGAATAAATTCTTTATTCTTCGCATATCCCATGTTCTTGTTAGGAGGCCACACACTGAGCCAACACCTCAAAATATAATCTGAAGCAATTATTGGTTTGGTCATCATTGGTTCCTACCAGGGTTTCAATTTACCTCTAATAAGACATCTGTTATCTATATCTATAACTATCTATCTATCTATATCATATATATATATATATATATATATATATACACACAATCATACACATACGTACATTAGGAGACTTGAGCTTCCAGGGAAAAGAATTATCTTTTTCAGTAAACCCTGTGAGAATAACTCTTTCCGTTCAGATTAAATGCTTCACAGCAGGCAGAAACACTTTGCACAAGTCACGAAAATTATTAAAGATTCAAAATTCAAAGACCTTTTTAAGTCCCCGCGGGAAATGACTTTGCGCTTGTTAAAGTTCACATGTTACAGCTGCTTGTACATGCCACCTCATTCTTTCAGTCACTACCCAGTGCTCCTGACCACAGGTGAGTGCTACGACATGTATCAACCAATAAATTGATACCCTTGACCTTTCACTGGACCTGACACTGCATCCATCTCTTTTCCACTCTACTCTTACCAGATATCGAGATACAGTACTTAAACTCCTTTACTTGAAGCAGTGACTCGTTCCCAAACTGAAAGACACTTTGAAGCTACCAGGACCATATTATCTGCAAATAGCAAATGTGCAATCCCAGATTGGACTCCCTCTGTCCTGGAAATTGGCTCACTTTGGGGAAAAAATAAAGGAAGAAAGGAACCACATCAACAGAAATTGAAGAAAAGACTAAAAACTAAATGAGTGAGGATTACAGTTGATCATTTTTCATGTTATACACTGAAGTGGACGTTATTGATGGAATAACAAACATGGAGTATGGTAGTAGTCAATCACTACGTGTGGAAAAAGACAACTTGTATGTTTACAGTGTAATAAAGTGTTTAAATACTACAATATGTATTGCATATTCATAAAGATAATAAATAAATAGAATGGTTGTCAAGATCTTAGACTAGTTACACTCCCAGTCCCTCCACTTTCCAGAGTGGATGAAAGGATCTCCTGTGGCACACAGTGGAACACTTGGCAGCGAACAGATTCTGGCTGAATGTGAACTGTGTAGCGGGTGGGACAGATCGTCAAGGATTTATAGGATTTCAGACAGGATTCTCTTCTCGGCAACGACACGAACATGTGCTCAATCCCTAGAACAGAGCTGGCCCTCTTAATTCATTTGTCCAGTCTCTTTTTGTCTACCATTTTCATGATCCTAATCCAGCAGGCCACTTCATAAGAGATGACACTAGCTACCATATACTCATAGAACATCCTCAGCATAGTATTGTAGATGTTAAAAACCTTCAGCCGGATTGTCCAATCCAGTAAATCGTCTTAATAGTTTGCCAGGTATTTGTAATCCAAAACGACCTCAACGTCCTCGCTCTGGACAGACACAGGAGTGAGGGGGTCCTAGATTTTCTAAAGTCCACTACTAGTTTTCCCAATTGTCACCTATTGTGATTAAACGCTTAGAGCAGATAAACACTCATCTCATCGTATCAGCCTCTATGTGCACAGTTAAATTGGACTCTCTAATCGTCATTTTAATCGGATTGAAGAAATGTTGTCCCTGTAAACATGGCTAGTATTTCAGAAACTGCTGATCCCCTTAGCATTTTCACCCACAACTAGAGTTTAGAAAAAATTCTACAAAAACATCCAGTTTGTGGAGCGCCTGCATGCTGAAACACAGGTTCATGAATGTAAAACAATATTATAAATCTGTTTAATACTAGATGTTTGTACATAATCATCAGTTATTATAAATACCTGCCTGTGCCAGTTCCACATTAAAAGCCCGCAGTGCCATGGAGGAGCGACGCGCGGCCTCAGGGAGAAGCAAAGAACTCACGAACCCTTCATAGTCTCGCAGCCTGCCAGAGAGACAACAAAAAGCATTATTCGCTATTATATCTGCATTTTAGCCTGAGTAAAAGTTGGGCCAACAAATAGACATAAGGGCAATGTGTAAAATATTTGAGAGAAAGCTTGACCTTTCTTGATTTCTGAACAGAAATGCAGCTTCATATGCATAAGTTTGCATTATGACACAAATGGCAGAGCAACTTCTGCATGTGAAGGTTTTATTCATACGTGCCATGTGGAGGAGGACTAAAGTCATATCCCTCTCAAACGTCCTGCAGCACATAACCATAATCTATTATTTGTACAGCGTTTATATACAGTGTGATTGAGGAAGAATGACTCCTTCCGCCAACACCACAGCCTGGATAACGTATAAAGACAGTTGTGTTCTAAACAGTGGTGCGCGGAGGACACAAATCCCGTACTTGAGTAAGAGTAGAGATAAATGACTGGTTCTCACAATCCTGGCACTTATTAACGCCTTGGTTTCACATGACATGGCACTGCTACGAGAGTTTTGAGCACGCCAGAGATGTTGTCATGGCAGTACTTAAGGCTCTGCCTGCTTTCAGATTTTGATGATGCAAGAGAGTTTTATTTGGCCTACAGGAGGCTATGAATGTGCACAAGCAGAAATCTGATTCTTTTGGAAAACCAAATTTTTGGGCTTAAATGTTAGGCTTACAGGAGGCATGTAATCAGAGACAGCACCACCTCCTGGACAAAAAATGAAACTTTTAAAATAGTTTTAACTGAATTTTTTTCCACTGAAATAATAAAGAGCTTAGGACTCAAAAACAAATTTCTGTTACATATTTGTAATATAATTTACTGTAATCCAATCATTAGTTCAACAGGATGAGCTGCTGCAGGGGGAATGGATGGGCGGCACACTGTTGTAGTGGTTAGCACTTTCGCCTTGCAACTCCAGATTCTGGGATCGATTCCCACCTCGAGGTCTGTGTGCATGGACTTTGTATGTTCCAACCCTAACCCTGTTTGGTGGGGTTTTTTCCGGGTCCTCCGGTTTCCTCCCACACTCCAAAAGACATGCAGATTAGGCTAATTGGCGTTCCCAAATCAGCCATAGTGTGCAATGGATTCGCACTAGAGATGTGAGGGATCAATTCAGTTACATAGTACAATTCTTTTGTGTGCCAATTCATGTATTGCCACAATGACTCCAAAATCGATTATTATTTATTTTTTAATTCCTGTATGTGTGCATTTGAGGTGGGAAAACGGTGCTAAATCTCAATAATCCTACAGGTGGTGCACTCTAAAACAACTCACACATTGGCAGCACAGCTTCCTGTGTGGTAAAACCTGTGAAATTTTAAAATCAAATCTCGGCATACCAATTTAATCTGTTAATCCGAAAATGTTCCCATAAGAAACAATGTAAATGCACATAATTTAATCCGTTCCGGCCACCCAAAAAATTTTACTAATGTTACCAGTTTACAACACGATAATCATACTTTTGCATATAAAAAACAATCAAAATATTTAGAAAAGACATGTAAATTAAGTAAAATATGAAATAGACATTAAACCTGACTTAACCTTGATTTATGATGCTATGTCTTTACCAAATCTTGCACAAAATGAAAAAAAAAACTGCAAAAAAACATGGTTCACTTGGCTTTAAACTGACGCAAACAAATTTTAAACGACTCCCGAACGTACTGTACATACAACTTAGCCGGCATACGGATTGGCTCGCATATGAGCAATCGCTCATATGCTGAGGTAAATTTCTTGCAAACTTTCAGTTCTTAAGGCGAAAATGAGTGAGGCAGAGGGGCGTTCAGACGCCACGATACCACTGTACTTGTAGATGCGCAATACAAATTAAACCGATATCGCGATAACATTGTATCGGGTAATCCCTGGTGATTCTCATCCCTGGCACCCTGTCCGAGGTGTACCCCGCCTTGTGCCAGGGATAGGCTCCAGGCCCTCCTGAGACCCTGCACACAGGATAAAGCAGTGTAGATGATGAGTGAGTGAGTGATTGAGTGGACAATGTGGATGTCAAAAAAAAGCTAGAATAGCTTTATGCCTTTGCAAGGATGAAGGGATTAGGACATAAAAAATAAATAAGTTACCTCAAAACATCAGCTAATTTATTATAATCCAATCATGAGTTCAACATGGCGAGCTATTTCAGAAAATAAAAAGTTATGCAATGCACATTTTAGGATAAAGATCAAGACTTTCTCCTTCACTGACCCTGCTGAGTCTGTGTTGCTTACCTTACAAGATCAATACAGTATTTTTCATCGTGTTGTGATGATGATGAGGAGGATGAGGATAAATGTGTTGCCGCTCTCAAGCCCATGGTCTGAAATCGTACAGTACGTGGAAACGTTTTATTGCTAAATAAACCCCTATTGCTAAACAGTGCACATTTTATTCTGGCGCCTGGTGCCATATTTACACACACTACAGCAGACATGCTGCTCTCCTTCACATCCAGCCCAGTGCACCCGATATCACGTCCCCAAAATTACACCCGAGTGTTAATCGTTCCGCCTGCTGTTGAATTAAGCAAAATATATTTTTACATAATTTGTCACACAATATTTTTGATTGCGAGTGATTGTGGTTTAGATAAAAACAGCTACACACTACGCTATAAAGCTGTTTTAATAGTCGTCGTGATAGTGGTCATGACAGTCACATGACAAACACCCCGGAAGTTTCTTTTATGTCGGGAACTCACAAATGACTTGCGGTTTGAATATAAAGTGCACTAAATAGTGTAGACGAAAGCATTATGTCACTTCCTATGTAGTGCACAGATATAGGGATCAGAGCGGTATTTGAAATTTGGCTTGTAATAAGTTGGAAATGAAACTGTACCGTTTTGTAAATGTAGCTGCTGGAGTTTTTAGCACATGGCAACATTATTGTCCCGCATTTGTTTTCTCTTAACATGGCCTGCAGTGTGGATGACCGAGAGCAAACATGTGCGGTAAGGCATATACTGTATATTAATCATATTATTCAAAATAGTTTCGCTATATTAAAACAAGCAGTGGTGTATGGGCATGGCCCACACCTAGTCTGATAACATTAAGAGTCCATATACTGTAAGTTTTTAACTGGTGTTTACATTTGGATACTGTTTAATCACAAAGGTGTTCATGTAGTAGATCACCCCAAGACATTGTGAAAAAGATTTAAAAGTCAAAGGAATTTGCATACCATATTTTCAGTCCATAAAACTAGGATGAGGAAGCTCAGTCACAGGACACTTTCCCAGCACATATGCAAAGTTTAACTAACTGTGTGTTACTCCAACCTCTACACCATGAACTGATCAAAACTACAAAGTGCCTAAAAATGTTCAGTTTTGAAGCAGTTTTTGAAACCATAGGCTACTGAGATTGTGAGACAAGCCACAAGCCAAGCTAATGTAATAATGGAGCGCTGTTGCCTTGCACCTTCAGGGTCCGGGGTCAATTCCCGCCTCGGTTCTGTGTGAATGGAGTCTGTATTTTATTCATGTGCTTTGTGGGTTTTCCTGCAGGTACTCCGGCTTCCTCTCACAGTCCAAAGACATGCAGATTAGGCTAATTGGTGTTTCCAGATGGCTCAGAGTGTGTGTATCTGTTTGTGTGATCTCAATGGATTGGCACCCTATCCAGGGGGTACCCTGCCTTGTGCCCTAAGTCTCCTGGGATAAAGCCCATGTGACCCTGTATACAGGATAAAGCGGTATAGACGATGATGAAGGATTTAGCATGTGCACTCAGTTATAATAACCAGAATGGACATCGGTGGCTCAGTGGTAGGTTTCACACCCACTATGTTGAAGGCCCAAGTTCAATTCCCACCCAATGCCCAAAACCCAACCACTGGATCCAGTGCTGGTCCCAAGCGTGGATAAAATGAGAGGGTTCCGTCAGGAAGGGCATCTGATGTAAAACCTGTGGCAAGTTGACGGGAACAAAAAATCAGTTATAATCAGAGTTGCCAAGTCTGCATAACAATAATGACATCTTAGTTGGCATTAACAAAGTAGTTCAAATGATCAAACCAGGACAGGGATTAATAAAACCTGTGTAATTCAAAACATCTAACAGATAGTGATAGTGACATATGAAACTTTCCTTAGAAGATTAGAAAGAGATATAAAAATCTTTATCCTTATCTTCATTTTCAGTACCGCTTATCATGTGTACAGGATCGCAGGGGCCCGGAGCCTATCCCAGGAGACTTAGGGCATGTGGCGAGGTGCAACCAGGATGGGGTTATTGCGATACCTAGGGGCCGATTCGATTTTTTATTTTTATATAAAATGTCTATTGCGATTCTACAAATATAAATATTCTAATTAAAATTCATAAATAATTCTCTCCCACCACACGAACATATTTTTCATTTAATGCTGTGCCAAATGTTCTCTATAAGTGAAAGATTTAGACTACAGGCAGGCAAATTTAGCATCCAGACTCTTCTACTACGAAGCCTTGCTGTTGTAATAGCTGCAGTATGTGGTTTTGCATTGTCCTGCTGAAATACACAAGGCCTTCCCGGGAGCATATGTTGCTCTAAAACCTTTATATCCCTTTCAGCATTCAGTGCCATCCAAAACATGCTAGCTGTCCATACAATGTGCACTTGTGCACCCACATACCATCAGAGATGCTGGCTTTTGAATTGAATGCTGGTAACATGCTGGAAGGTCTTCTTCTTCTTTATCCCAGAGGACACGATGTCCGTGATTTCCAACAAGAATGTAAAATTTGGACTCGTCTTACCATAGAACACTTTTCCACTTTGAAACAGTCAATCTTAAATGAGCCTTGGCCCACAAGACACGACGGCGCTTCTGGAACATGTTCACATACGGTTTCCTTTTTGCATGATAGAGCTTTAGTCGGCATCTTCAGATGGCAAGGCAGATTGTGTTCCAACAGATTGTGGTCTGACAGTGGTTTCTTGAAGTATTCCTGGGCCCATTTAGTAACGTCAATAACACAATCACGCCGATGAGTGATGCAGTGTCACCTGAGGCCCGAACAAAGGTCTTCGGCCTTGTCCATTACACACAGAGATTTCTCCAGTTTCTCTCAATCTTTTTATGATGTTACGCACTGTAGATGATGA
This sequence comes from Clarias pachynema, assembly GCA_030014365.1. Classification (NCBI taxonomy): domain Eukaryota; kingdom Metazoa; phylum Chordata; class Actinopteri; order Siluriformes; family Clariidae; genus Clarias; species Clarias pachynema. The sequence goes on along the minus strand of JAQMYL010000033.1, from coordinate 23,907,104 downwards.
GATTGGCAAAGCCTTTGCAATTGGATGTTGAGGAGCGTTGTTTTTAAAGTATTCCACAATCTTTTTACGCACTCTTTCACAGATTGGAAAGTCCCTGCCCATCTTGTCTTAGAGAGGCAGAATCTCTCAGAAGTAATCTCTTTTATAGATAATCGTGTTACAGACATGATGTTAATTAAAG
>JAQMYL010000033.1:23856766-23902530 GCA_030014365.1 Clarias pachynema | reverse complement strand
TAGACACTACAGACCTTTCACTACAGATAGCCCAGATTCTGATGTACTCCAACACAAAATGGAATAAAAAACAGCTAGAAGGTGTGGAATTTAAAGACACCCATTTCCAGGTGTGTAAAAGTACAGAAGTTAAAAATAATGCTTTAAAGGCATGTACCTAATCATATGTTAATCTTTAAGATTTTCTCCTGTATCGAGAAGAAAAATCTCTGAAAAAGTTTGATTTTGTATAGCCGTCATGAATGGATTTTTGGAGAAAAGGGCAACAGACACTTTTTTTATTCATATTTGAAAAGTATATGCCAAATAAATCTTTCCAATGACAAATGAATCTTTGCTCCAGAAAGGTAGTCTTCCCTCGGTAGGCTTTCCTCCCTTCCTCTTTCCCTCTACTGTCTGTCACTATGATGCTCCTAAGCAGTGTTAACCTCAAATTTAAGCTTTTTTTTTCTTTTCCCGATTTTCTCCCTAATTTAGTTGTGTCCAATTCCTCCCCATCACTAGGGGTCTCCACATTAAGGCTACTACTACCACTCAGTCGGGAGGGGCGAAGACTATCACGTGTTTCCACCGAACCACGTGACGCCAGCCAACCGCATCTTTTCGAACTGCTCACTCACGCACCATTGGGGGCGGTGTAACACACTCGGAGGACAGCGCTATGCGCTCCTTCCGCTTGCGTGAGCTCACTGACGCCCCTGATTGGCTGTAGAGCTGTGATTAATGTGGGAGCACAACGTACTTCTCATCCCGCCCCTCTGAGAGCACTCGGCTAATCAGCTCTCTCTAGACCTCCGGCTGCGAGCTCAAATTTAATCTTAAGTCATCTTGTACAACAGTTAGTTCCGACTGAGCAATCTGATTGGACGAGAGGCATTCCACAAGTGCTCATAATAGAGTGTAACAGAACGGCGTCACACGGGTTCAAATAACTGTAGTTATGAAGGGAGAGCATCTGTCTGCCAAAGCCTACATTCAAAACTAGTCGCCAAAGCACTTTCATCAATAAATCGCATCTGATAATGTTCTCTGATCTTAAAAAAAAAAAAAAAAACATTTATCATTGCTTCAGGGTTGTTCTAAATCGCCTCTAAACTGTCAAGGCTCAATGTGTGTGCCCAGTATGAACCTATGGGAGGTGGCGAAGTTGTTGAAAGAACATGGAGTCATCAATGCCATTAACCTGGACGGAGGCGGCTCTTCCACTTATGTCCTCAATGGGTCACTGGCAAATTTCCCTTCAGATGAGTGGTATATAAATCCTACTTACTGTTCTACTATAAAATTATATTTATGTAACTATAAAATTATTTAAATTTGATTAATACTACTGACCATAAACTTTACTATGAACCACTATATACACTTCACACACTTTTATTAAACTTATCTCATGTTCTCTACCTGCTCTGTGAGTAGTAATGATAGGAGATGGCACTGTCCACGGGCCGTGTCCACTGTACTATGTGTGCATGAGCGTCTCTGTCAGCCTGAGGACTGCAGCCAGCATGGGACCTGTGTGAACGGCCAGTGTGAGTGCCAACCCGGCTGGGCCGCTCCCACATGTGCCAATCTAAAATGCCAGCCATCAGCCTGTGGAAAGCATGGGCTCTGCACTCCAGGTGACTTTCTGCATCTGAGGGAGTGTGTACATGAGTATGTTAATGTATAAGTGTCATTGTGTGTGTGTAAATTAGATAACCTTTTTCATGTACATTATAGTGTTAAATGTGTTATACAGTAATTACAAAAGTTCAGTATGTTTTGTAAATGCATCTGTCAAAATCACCATGGATTTTTTTTGTTTGTTTCCTCACAAGGTATTTCCTAAAAAATCTATTCGACATTTATAGATTAGTTCACGCATTACATTACGTTATATTTGTTCCATAATGCTTTAAACTTCATGCGTACAAAGACCACCACAGAAAGTGGTCTATCAGTTATTTTCTATTATTATTATTATTATGAATAATATGTTGTTATTTATAAATTACCTTTATTTTGGTAAAGTTTTCTTATTTTTAAAGACAAAGAATTGATACCAGGGGCCTCAATTATAAAGTAAGTTTTTAAAGCATGCCCACTTAAAGCTATATTCAACTTATATTATGTTCCCAAAAAAATTTATCACAATGACCTTTTCATGGTTGAATGTTTAAACAGTGATTGAAATATATATATTTTTTAAAACAATTTGCATGACATGACAAATCCCCCCGAAATAATTGTGTTAAAATGGCAAAAAATGGAAGTTTGCTTAATATGCAAATTCATGAAAATTCCCAAATGTTTCTAAAAGCCTTAGTCATAATATTTGAGGAAGAAGCGTAGTTGACAGGGCTGGAAGAAAGAGAAGCAAGCAAACAGTAACAGATTTTGTAAAGTAGAGACTTAAAGTTGCACTAAACATTTTTTATTCAGAGTATAGTTCACATGGGACAGCAGTCCGAATTATGTTGCTCAGGTGATTATCATTCAGTGTCGGAGTCATGCACGTTTTGAAAAAAAAAATAAAAAATGAACAAACCCTTTTTTCATGCATCATATTCACGTCAGATCTTTACAGTCCGGAAAGGCATTGCAATTCAATTAAATTCAATAAAATTTTATTTGTATAGCGCTTTCAACAATTGTCATTGTCACAAATCAAAAGAATTACAGAAATTTAACATGTCTTATTTCATGTACCTGTATTGTGCAAAAGTCATAGACACACTTTTCTTTTTTCTTTTTTTTTATTAAAAAAAGTTTATGCATGTTTATTTTACAACTTCATTATTATTTGTTTCATTCTTTACTGTTTATTGCTTTTTTCTAGAATTTTTGAATGTAGGAGCTGTTTCTTTTGAAGACAACCTTGCTCTACTGACTTTTGCACAATACTGTACAAGTGAAATTTTTAGAGGGTAAAAACATTTTATAACCTGAATCCATGTAAGCCTGTTATAGGCAAATTCAGTTTTGCCTGTTGCTAAAACGTAGTAAATACTTTAATTACATCAAGGTTTGTTTTTGTAGTTAATTAACTGCCTAATTGCATTTGTACTTGCTAGTATTTAATAAAGCTGTGTGTTCAGCTCTGAAGATGGTAACTATTTTTGAGAATGTCCTACTTACCCTGGTGTCTCTCTGAACAGATGGCTGTGTGTGCGATGCAGGGTGGAGAGGTGCGAACTGCAGTCAGGGTAAACACACCCAAACTCAATTCAGCACTCCACCTCTCACAGTATATGACAAAGGGGTATATTATTAAGCATGTTGAATGGAAATTTGCCTCACAAGTTTAATATTATAATCTATTGCAAGATGTATATTCTTTCATAATTTTATAGAAATATTTTTTATAAATATAGTTTCAGTTAAATCAGTGAAAGTGTTTCTGTCTCATATTACTTAATCTAGATGTGTATTATATCACAGACTCTGCAATGTGTTTTCTTTTTTTTTTTTATGTAGAGTGTACAGCGGGTTTCTATGGCGATGAGTGTAAGAAGACATGCACATGTGTAAATGGAGGAGACTGTGACCCTGTGCATGGGGGCTGCACATGTCCTGCTGGATTTCATGGAGATTCCTGTGAGCAAGGTGTGTAAAAGCAGTTAGTTGTGTTATATCACTTTTGCATTTATGGTTGTCATTTGCTGATTTAATATTAATATGTATACAAAAGTATGTGGACACCTTGCCATAGCACTCATATTTCGATTTTGAGCATCTTCCTCCAGATTTAAATACCCTTTGCTGTTTTAATAACGTCCACTCTCCTTTGAAGACTTTCCACTAGATTTTGGAGCATGGCTATTAGGCATTGGCCCCTTCAGACCCATTCAGGCCATGATGTTGGGTTCATTCCAAAGGTTGAAATCAAGTGGGGTTGAGATCAGTGCATTGTGAAGGTCACTCTAGTTCTTCTGCTCCAGCCTTGTCAAACATCTACATGTCCCTCTTTCCTGAACAGGGGTACCGTCATGCTCCAACACAGTCGGTCCTCTTGTCGGTCCAGTGAGGGAAAATAGTGATTCTGTATGATACAGAGACAGTCTATATCAGGTGTCTCCATCCTTATCCGCAAAAGGACTGAACCGGGTGCAGGTTTTCATTCTAATCAAGCAGAAGCCACACATGATTTCACCTGGTAAATTAGTTAATCTTGCCTTTGAGGATATTGAAAAGGTATGGCTTCGACTTGGTTGAAATGAACACCTGTACCCATACTGGCCATTTCTGGATAAGCCAATAAATGAGTGTGATGATCAGGTGTGCAAATAAAGTTGAGTCCTTAAAGATTTGGACACATTTTTGTACTTTTTTTTCCTTCCAAACCACCATAATGGATTTAAAATAAATTAAGCAATATATGATTTAAGTGCCTTTCAGGGTATTTCAAGGGGTTTAACAAAGAGCTGTATTACAGCAGTTTTTCGAAAAAGTTACAAAAGCTTAAAAAATAATTGGACAGTTGACTGATAAGCAGTTTAATGGCCAGTCATCTGTTTCATTAGTACTTTGTGACAAATTAAGGGGATAAAAGATCTGGAACTCATTCCAAGTGTTAAATTTACATTTGAGTGCTGTTTATTGTGCAAATCAAGGAGGTCTTAACATCATTAAGCTGAAAGAGCAAAACAGACCAGTCAGTGAGATAACAGAAATTCTAGACATCAGTGAGATAGCAGTTTAAGGAGAGTCAAATCAACACTTTTAATATTCTTAAAAAGGAAGAATATGCTGGCAGCAACACAAAGAGGACTTGAAGGCCACAAAAGAGAACTAAAATAATGATTGCAGATTTTTACTTCTTTACTTGATCTGGCCAGATCAAGAACTAACTAGTAACCCAGTGTAAGTATCTATCCAGTGACGGAAACTTCAGAGCACTTTTTGTAAGTCGCTCTGGATAAGAGCGTCTGCCAAATGCCTAAATGTAAATGTAAGAACACTTTTGTAAGAAATCAGGCATTTCCTTGTCAAAGTCTACAATCAAGAGACATCTTCATGAATTTGAATACAAAGGCTTTATCTCAAGATGCATTACACTGGGAACACTCATGAATAAAAGGACATCATTAGAAAACATTTTTAAAAATCAGGTCCAGACGTGAATCAAGATTCTTTGGGCAGGTGAAAGCAAGTTCAACTTGTACCAGAATAGTAAGAGCAGAATATGGGGAAAGTAAAAGTATGATCTAAAGCACATCACATCAGTGGTCAAACATGATGGAGGTAGTTTCGTGGCATAGGTGTGAATGGCGGGCAGTTTACCTGCGTCACTGGTGTTTAATGATGCTGTGACTGCTGATAGAAGTAGCAGGACGAATTCTGAAGTGCAGGGTGTATAATACAGTGGATCTACTGTTTGCTCAAATTCTATCAAAGGCTCAGTGCTTCACAGTACAGGTGACAAGTACAGGCAATGATTAAAAAAAATGCTGAGAAAGCACCCAAGACCTTTTTAAACCAAAGAAATGGAATGTTGTTAAAGGGCAGAACCAGGCACCTGACCTCAGTGTTCTCCACTTACTGAAGACAAAACAAAAAGACAGAGAAGCAAGCAGCAACCGAAGGCTTCAGTAAATGGACTGGCATTTTAAGGGAGGACACTAAGCATTTGATGTCTACGGTTTCCTGACTTTAGGCAGTCAAAGACTGCAAAAGTTTACATTTAACTAATGTCACTAACCCTAATAATCATTTTAAGCTTGTGAAATTGGATGCAACTCCTCAATTGATAATGCAATAAATCAGTTTGTTAATAACAAATTGATTTTTGACACAAAAATGTTTTAAAAGGTATCTGTCCAATATTTATGGAACCAACTACACTTTTGTCCATATGATGTATATAGACACATGACCAAAAAAAAAAAAAAGACGTCTATTATAATTATAGCAAATCTTTCATCATGTGAATGCATAGTTATGACTTGGAAGTTGCATGAGAATGACTAACATGTCACATTCTGTTCCATGGAAGATAGAATGAGTTGATAATGGACTATGTGCGTACTGGGTTTTCTCAGAATGTCCTCTAGGCTTCTACGGGCTGCGCTGTTTACAGGAGTGCCAGTGCAGTGACCTTTGCCCTTGTGACCCAGTAACGGGGAGCTGCAACGCCACATTCCGCAGCCAGAGAAATACCAGTCTGCACAGAGGTACTGATTATATCACACTGTTGAGCCAACAGCACCACTGAGTGTGTTCCACATCTTGTTTTTCTTAGATAAAGCCTTGGAAATAGCTCTATCCTTTTTTTTTGTGTGTGTACTGAGCTTCATGTGCATGAGGTTACATTTGCAGACTGACCTGCATGTATAGTACAGCTCTGTTTCATCTGGGGTTTTTTTTTTGTTGTTGTTGCTTTGAGATCTTTAAGAAGCAGGCATGAGTATCTTGAGAGTATCCTGAAAGTACTCAGGATTGAAGCACAAAATATTTTGTAATAAAAAATAGCTCTGGATGAGAGAGTTTGCCAGTCGCCTAAATGTGAATGTTAAATAGTTGTTCAGCCTTGTTGTGACCTTTACTGGCCTGGTAGAGGCAGTGAACTTTGAAGCTGCTGATTTGTGGCAAAACAGCTTATGCCAGGGTTCTTTCTGGTTGAAGGAATAACTAACAGCAGTTATGAGAGTAATGTCTGCTGCTAGGTTTATATAACTGCACTCGTGTTTTGCACATTTTCATTGTTTTAGGAACAACTTGCATAACAGCAGGGTGAAACAAAATAAGTGTATTTTTTTAATATTTAGTAGTAAGAAGTTAAGCTTTTGCAAGCTTTTTTCAGGGTGAACGGTTTTACACGTGTTCTCAGTAACATGACAAACATGGTGGTGTAGTGGTTATCACCGTCGCCTTGCACCTCTAGGGTCCGGGTTCGATTCCCGCCTCTGTGTGCATGGAGTCTGCATGTCCTCCCCGTGCTTGGTGGGTTTCCTCAGTTTCCTTCCACAGTCTAAAAATCTGCAGATTAGGCTAATTGGCATTCCCAAATTGCCCATAGTGTGTGAATGAGTGTGTATGTTTGTCGCATCCTGCGATGGATTGGCACGCTGTCCAGGGTGTACCCTGCCTCATGCCCTAAGTCTCCTGGGATAGTGTCCTGGGATAGGCTTCAAGCCTCCCACAACCTAGAATACAGGGTAAAGCGGTATAGATGATGAGTGAATGAGTGAGTAACAGAAACGTGTTTTGCAGATGGTCCTTAACATTACATAGTTATAAATTGTTAAAAAGCAAGTTGTATTCATTAACCCCTAAAATCTCGGGTGTCATTGATCCATACTGGAAACACATTAGATGATGACCAATTTAAAAAATAATAATAATTTAAAAAAAAAATTAATCTTCACATGGAAGTCCTGCTGGTGTGTGATGTCAAACTCTGTTTGGTTGCCCGAATAGATTATTTACAACCAATTGTAATCATTACGTTTAAAATGTGCAAATTTGACCTCTACCAGGAAATGGAAATTATCTCGAAAAAAATATAGAACTCACAACATGCCCTTATTATTATTTAGGTTATAAAATAATAAAACAACCGGAAACAACCATAAAATCACATGATTATGCGTCCATGCTATTTCTTTGCCTATATGACTTTTTTCCTCACTCCTGTTTATATAAGTTGTGCTGAGAAAAGCATATAAGACATTCCAACAATTCTGAAGCCTGTACATATTCAGTAAAACATAGTAATACAAAAAAAAAACACTCTGGGTTTTAAGGGTTAGTCTAAAAAAAAATTTCTCACTGACAAGTTGCAATGGATCAAGCGCAATAATTCACTTTGGAACATTCTCTTATTGGAAAATAATCTAATTTTGTGGCAGTAGTTCTGCTTTGCAACAGGCCACATGACATCACTCCAAACTGTATTATTTTAATGCAAATAAAATAATTCATAAAAAATGACTAAACAAATATAAAACATTAATTCTAACTACAGTATAAAGCTTTTAGGACGAGGCTGACATGAGCGAATGTCTTTCTTTAGCTCAGGTCCTGGCCTCGTGCCGTGATCTGGCTGCTTCAGTCATTCTCTCAAATGCAAGTTTTAAAATTAGCTCTCATCAAGCATCGCTGCCCTTACTCTTTAAAGCCTTGTCTGACTGTTTATCAGAAACACAAGTGCTTTTATTTAACCTTTTACTTCATCCCTGATTTGCACTTGAGAACTTTTCCATTCACTTCAGTGAATGACCACCTGCTCCTCTGTGTGAATGAAAAACACAGCTGTTTCTCTTTCTTATCACTTCTGTTTTGGATCCGAATCTAAACTAGTTAGAGGATCTGTGATTTTTACAGTTTGTAGCAATGCTGTACAAGGGGAGAAATGCTAGTTTGATGAGGAACTAAAATGTTTGTTTCCTCCCTTTCAGCTGGTCACTGCCTAGCCATCCAAATGTGGAAGGAGTGGAGAGAGAAAGAGAAGCCTTATCTGTCAGAGTAAGTGTTCACATCCAACTTCAGACTCCTCTTAGTTACCTTAGTTACCTATATTCTTTTAAAAAGAGTGCATAGTAAATATAAGATTATTGTTATGGAAGTTGGACCGAATGCCCCACACCTTTATAGGCAAGACAGCTTTGTTTTAGCAAATCTGCCTCAAGAGTCCCTATTGTGTATGTAAACGGCTCATGTAGTGCAGGGAGTCGCGCATTTATTAGCCAGACCTGCCTTTCAAATGCAACTGAGAGATTGTGAAGAGTTGCTATGGTTTTTGTGTAGTGCTTTGTGTAGGCCACAGTGGTCGATTTAAAAGATAAAGTCTCTCTCTCTCTCTCTCTCTCTCTCTCTCTTTCTCTCTCTCACTATTTGTTTATGTGTGTGGGTGTCTAGGCAGAGCTGGATGGTTATCACTGCTACCTTGGCTGCAGTCTTGCTGACCAGTCTCATTGGAAACTTAATCCAAGTGTGTGGAAAATGCAGAGGGTGTCCTCAGCAAAAGTATTCCTATGTACCTCTGAAGGAAGTTAACGGGCCAAGGGACAGTCCAAAACGCTCGACAATGCAACCTGCCAAAGCCCTCTTTCAACCAGATGACTCGGATTCAGAAGCATCCTTATAGCCTGTCTGTCTGTCTGTCTGTCTATATGTCTATATGTCTATATGTCTGTATGTCTGTATGTCTGTATGTATACATGCTTAACAACAACAAAGAAGTGTTCGTACATGCAGGTCTGTCCCTTACATGACTTGTGCTGTCAAGAGTGAGATGTCTCTTAGAGAACACCCTCAATGACAGTAACGTTTAATAAGATTATTACATAGGGAATATGTGTTGTTCTGCTGATATTCACCGAGTTCACACAGCTCCTCAAAATAAAAACCACAAGCAAACAGGAGTGTATAACAGAAGACCTGCTGTGTTACTAAATCCAACTAACCATAATTTTAGAATATGGACATCTGTGCATGACCTTAACAGCATTATCATGTAAGACATCATCATAGTCATTGGCATGTTGTGATTACTTTGTATTACTCAAGTCAGTTTCCATTAACTTAATAACTCAGGAACTGCTTGTTTTGTTCACCAGGCTTGAATATTAACCTCAGACATGAACATTGACGGCTGCTTCGTGTTCTTGATGTTTTTGTATTACTTGTTGCCATAGAAGCAGACCAGAAGTGAACTGCAAATCCCATAATAAGATATCCCACTGTATTTACTTTTTATTTTATTTTTACTTGGAAAACAGACTCACACGGCTTGGCTCACAGCCAAGTACATGTTGTCTTAAGCAATTTCCTTGGGCATACATTGTAAAAATAATGCCCTGATTTGTTTTTATAGACTTGAAAAAAACAAAACAAGGACATTTCAAATGGACTTTGACCTTGATACAGCGAGTCTGCTTAGCAGGACGTGTTCGCTCAAAAGAAGCAGCATTACACCTAAGTGAATGAGACGTGGAAGGGCAGGATTACCTGAGTCGACCCTTCAGTTTTAGTGCCTTATATTACCTGCTGACTCCAAGACAACAGCACTTTTATCAGTATCTCCTTTTTGTACACTATTACAACAGAGTACAATAGAATGGATTGATTAGTTTTGATATGAAATGTTTATGAATTTTCGGAATAGTTTTTTTAATGAGCTTCACAGTCTTTTGTTCTTATCATGATTACATACCCGACCAAAATTTTTTATTTACACCATATTACTAGCATTCTTATTTGTACTATGAAAAAGGAAAGGGGACCGTGAATTGATGTGATTGTTTAATACAGTAAAACGGTAATAACTGTTGGTTATTAATGTGCTTCCACTTAGTTATTACTTCTGACTGAAAATGTAAAGTCACCATTTCCCAACCCAAGCCTAAAAATGGAGCAAATGATGTGTGTCAAGTTTGGGGATATTTTGAGGGGTGTATTTCATTTTATTTCAGTTTATAATAAATTACCACAAAATTGAAAGCAAAAAAGGACTCGAACAGTTCATCAACAGTACTGAACTGTGCTGCAAAAGTTGAAACTTGAGCTAACCCTCATTTCGTCATATTTAGCTTCCAAAAAATTTCTTGTATTTTTAATGTAGTCTAATGACTACTCTCCAGGCTCTCCAGGCTTCCTGAAGGACTTTTGTGGCCAGTTTCAGAGGAATGTTTTTTGTTTGATAATCCACAAAGTGGCCTATGAATCATTCAAACATAATCTAATTTAAGGCATGGACCAGTGAGAAACGGGTGCAGATAATGACCGATGATTAGATTGGTGATCAGTATATTGCTGATGCTGAATGCTAAGAGGTTGGAACATGCGAGAGGAAATTTTACATGTTCAATTAGGCCCTTTGCAAAACATTTGTTCCCATTTCTCGAATTTAATTTAATAATTACATTTTATTTATTGAAGAAATTAGGGGTGGCTCAAAACTTTGCATAGTACTGTACATGCTAAAAAACAACAACTTTGCAAACCCTTTTCAGTTTTCCTGTTTTCACAAATTCTTCCGCATGATGTGAACCCAGAATGAGTCAGTGTGGTTAAAGCAGGCTAAGAAACCAGTGCTTTTGTTTGACCCAGTATACCTTTTTTGATTTTTTTTTTTTTTCCAGCTTTAGTAGTTCTGCTTGCTCTGAAAGCATTTATTTTCATTGAATGTTTTTTTTTATTTTTATGTTTCACAAAGATTGTCCTGATGCAGGGGACACCTTGAACTGCTTGAATGTACGCTTATGGCTTTTGTTTTAATGCTGCTGCTACTACTCTGAGTGCGTGTATGCTAGTTCTCTAATTTAATTTAAGGAATTTGTTTTATCTGGTGTTTTAGGTATTGAAATGTACTATTGAAATTTATACATGAGATTTTATACAAATTTGTTAGCATTAAGGAAATCGTTTTCCTAAGTTGGAACTGTATGTATGATTCATGTTTTAAGCATCCCAGTGACAATTATGACAATTTGATCAATTTAGTTTTGAGGTCCTGAATATTCAAGTGAAATTTTATACTGCAGTGTTCTTTAAAAGTCTGAAGCCATCAAATATTTGTATAGAAACTTATATTTGTGTAGCAAAACGCAGCATTCATGATGGTATTTTACTGTAATTTACTACTGTAATGTATATTGATTTGAGCTTGATATAACCATTTCTAATGATGCTATAATGTCTGATGTTTAAAACAGTAAATTTTTATTAATATTAAAAAGTGTTAAATTATGTAAAACAGTTTTTATTCTTGACTATTTCCACAAATTCAAGGTAGCTGTTTTTTTTCCACTCCCACCAACTTCTCATGAAATTTCAACAATACCATTGACCATACAGTTATTGAATTAGTTTCAGATTAAATTATCTAATGAATTTAGTTGGATACGTTTCCCAAAATGTGAATAAATAAGTAAGGGATTCGAGCTATTGCAATTCTGACTAGGATAAATTCATAACTAAAAATGAATGTATTCGCACCCTGCACAAGCTGTGTGCTTCTGTGTTAATGGTTGTGGCCATTCTTTGTTCTGAAAGCTCCACATGAGAGTAAAAGCTCCCCTCTCCTCCTGCTTTGTTGTGCCCCAATTAACTATTCTACAGTTCTTGCTTGATTACTGCTAATTTAGCAATTCTTCATTACACAATGTTACTAAAATCATATGTACTAGTGTGGGCTGGAAGTTGACCGGGTTGGGTATATTTGCATCAGGTTTCTTTCTCTCTGTCCTCTGCAATTGAAGCCTGGTTTTTCACTAATCATTCTGGCAAACCATAATAAAAGCTGCATTGTTGAGCTATTGGCATTAAATGACAGGATGTTGCACCTGTCAGGCTGGACTGCCTCAGGCTGGTCACTCCCACTTTGTGTATGCTGTTTAGCTGATGCAATTCTCCACCCAGATGTCAACTTGTAAGCTCATTTACATGTCTTCACACTTCTTTAGTGTGTGTTAAGTAGCTTTATTAATTTAGCAAATGTATGATACAGCACATGTTGGATTTGTAGTTGTCATATAGTGTACATGGCAACACATAGAGATCGATTAAGCAGTGACTGTCAAATTTCAGCTTTGTTAAACAACTGATTTGTTCCCTAGGGGTTCGATATTGCTCAATTAAACCTGCTTAAGTAACTATTTAGGTCTGATCATAAGTATTGGATCAGATGTTAGCTGTTTAATCTGTTTGCATTTTTTTTAAATCTGATAATTAAAGCTGATGTTTTTAAATATGTTTATTTATTTAGAAGATTTCACAAAATAAAACAATATCTGTCTTAAATCTTAGACATAATATGAATGCTGCATCAGGGTACTGCTACTATAGTGACATCAGCTGATTATATGTATTAAATAAACATTGAACTCTCGTCAGTGACCTTGCGCAAGAAGTCCAGAACATGACACAGACATCAACAAGATTGCATAAGCCAGATTCTCATGCTCAGAATGCTGTTGTACAGTACCACTGTTTATATCCTGCCTTTTAATTTGCTGAAAACACTATCATCAGCAAATTTTAGATTTGTTTGTAGCTACAAGATTTTTTTAGTACTCATGCTTAATTAAAAACTGAACAACAAATTGATTTGGTCACTGCACATCATTCATTCGTTCATTTGGCTCTATTAGAATGCATATGGATTGATTCTTATACTTTCTATTACTGTATGTAAACTGTGAAAGAGTGTATTGTATGAAGAGTTCTGCTTCATGAACTTGTTACTTTAGTAGGGAAACAAGGAAATAAGTGGAGTGCAAGAAAAATATTTACTTTGTAAGATGAGTACAAAAAAATAAAAAAATCAAGAACAGATCCAATACTGAGCTCTGTTTCATCAACAGGATATGATTCAGCAGCTCAAAGAATATGACTACGCTTTATTTTTATTGAATTTTATCACTTACATGAATAAACATTTAAACACTAGATTATTGGTGTATGATTTGCAAAATCCAATAAATTTGTAGGTCAAGTCATTAAAGAACCTAATTAACAAATGTCTTACACCATCCACTTTATTTATATAAGTCATTTATTAGTATTTGGAACAGTTTGACTCATGTTTAGTCTATATTGTTTGATTGTGCTGTGATTAATAAATGCCAAATTGCAAACCGTGGATGATTTGTGTTATCTGATAAGCTAAGTGAAATGATTCTTCTGGGGAAATAGAAGTGTAGTATTATTTTCATGATGTAGCATTATTATAGACTTTATATATGTATATAGTATATGTATATAGTAACCTCCCTCATTCTACTCTCCGTAACAATTTGCACACATTATTATAATATAGTATAGTACTATATACAATAATTATTTTGCACTGTGACAAATGCACTTCTGGTTAGATGCTAATTGTATTTTATCTATCTAATCTAATATATATTTATATAGAGGTTACTCGCGTGCAGATCCTAACTCCTGCTTGCTACCATTACTTGCAAAAGAAGTGTCAACTTAGTCAACTCGCTGCTGCTCCAAAGTTTTGGCAACCCTTAGTTCTGCCTGTCGCATGTGCTGTCACCGTAGACGCTCTGTGACATACTTGCTTTTGCATTAAACAATGCTGCCTACTGTTAAAGTCAGAGGAACACCTGTGACATGCTCGCAGTATGACATAAAAATTGGTGATAATGCTGGCTACCGCATGGCTATTTGATTTTGAGTGCTATTGTTAGTCATATATATATAATATACAAATTTTGAAAAGATTTGTTGATTAACAAATAGATATGATTTGTCAAAAACATCCTGCTGTCTCTAGCGTCCAGCTAGGCAGGCTGTCCAGATTGGTGCCTTTGTCTTTGCCTGAATGGGAAACTGAATTAACACCCTATTTGAATTGCTATTGTTATTCGTTCGTCGCCTTGCTCTTCTTACACAGCAGGTTGTTCTGATCCCCTGGTCTGAGTGACCTACGTCTTGGGCAGCTGTGTCTCTCAATTATAATTCTTTTGTTTGTCTCTCAGTGGACAACCTTAAGAGAAGTTCTCCCACCCTGTCAATTCACGTATATATCAAATCAATTTTGTACCATAAAATTGGTAATACTAATTACTCATTACTAACTCGCAACTGTATTATTTTTTGGCTCAAACTAAGAAGATCCAGATTATAAAGCGCGACATTTTAACACAATGTCAGACCCCCTTCTGTATTTTGTGAATATCAATATGTTGCCCCAAAAACTTGCCCAGTCTTGCCTTTCTTTGGACTGGTCACGTGCGTTGGTGACAGCCCGTCACAGCCCGACGCAGTCGCTGATTGGCTAGCCGAGTTTAAACACGCCCGTCCCATAGGCTGTCCAAGGTGACGTCACCAACGATCAGCTGCTCCCTTTGCACAACAATAACAAAGGAGCGCAGTGAGACCTCGGAGGGACTGAGAGAGAGAGAGAGACATATGTTCGCGTTTAAGGGTCCACAAAATAGTGTTTTCTTCAAAGAAGAAGTATTTATCTAGATATATATTTATATCGTCTAACACACACTACCTCAACCTTCAAGCAAGCTGATATTCTTTTGTTCTTTGCTTCTTTTTTTTTTCTTCACCATCTTCCTGTTTACAGTAACTCTCTCTACCGCAGGTGAGTCTTTGTTGTAGATGGTTATCGGTTTTCAGTGTTAAATAAAACGTATTGAGTTTGGTTAACGCTTGACATGTCAATTGTTAACCAGAATAGTAAGTGTTTGTCAGGAATTAGTTTAAAATGTATTGGGAGAAATATGCGAAAATATGTTTTGCCACTTGGTTTAGGACTTGAGATAAATGCGGCGCGTTTGCTGCGAAATCCTGTCAGATACGAGGAGTGTTGGCGGTTTATCCTCGCTCGGCTGTAGGCCTGCTGTGTCAATTCCAGCGCCGGTGGTGTAGAGTTTCTGCGCGGATCCTCCCTGTGTCGGTCCTCAGCGCAGAGACGCCTATATATAAATTCACCATTTTTAAACCTTCGGTAATCATTTATAAACACACAGGGGCGAGTTCTTGTAAACCCAAAGCCTCCCGAGGGGTTCACAGGTGTGTTGTTTTTAACACTCTACATCATTTTGACTTCTTGAGACTTTCCTTTGTTCTTACTTGCCTCCTGCGTTTGTTTTAATATCGCCGGAGTTCCTGGTGATAATGAGCTCTATGTAATGCAGTGTGGTTAAGGATATTTTGTTAAGGATTTTGTAAAAAAAAAAAAAAAAAAAGAGAGACTGGGGATGTCTACAAGGGTCCTAATGAGACAAACAGGGGCCCAAAAAGAGAGAGACCCTTCAGGACAATAAGCTTTGGAGCCGAATACGTTGTTTGTCTGTTGCTCCCTGCTGGTGAGATGCTGCACACGACACAACTGAATTTCCCACAGAGGTTCAATAGGTTGACGTTTCCTTCATGTCGACCTGTCTGTCTGTCTATCTTTCTATTTCCTTTAAAATACAGTATTCCTGTATTTTTCCTTCCCCAACCTTCTGTGTATGCTGTATTTACATTAGACAATATCTCATTTCCTTGTACTTGGGTAAGAGCTGAAAAACTATTTCCTTCTTCAGAAAGTGCGCTTTCATCAAGAAAGTTTGAAACAAACTTCTTTCTGTTCTTTTCTCAGTGAAAAGCTTGTTGTTATTTTTCTTTGATGTGCTACAGGTGCACAAGATATGTATATTGGGAGGTGGAGATGAGATGGGCTTGTCCCATTTGTGGTATTTGGCAGTCACCCTTATTTGGAGTGACGTATATTTTTATGTCATTATATCGTCTGGACAGTTGAGGGCCTTGCTCAAGGGCCCAACAGGGGCAACTTGCTGCTGCTGGGGTTCAAATGTGGGACCTTCAGATCAGTAGTATAACACCTTAACCAATGAGCTACCCTTGCCTGATTTTTGCATTTCGGTTTTCACTTTAGGACTCTACAGTGCTGTTCTTTTTGATATTCTGCAATGCAACGGCTACTTTCACAACAAAACAATGTAATGTACTAGTAGCAGCAAAACAAACTGTAGCAAGTATTTGTGAGACTGAGGTGTTTGTTGTCAAATAACACTGGATAGTTCTGGAGGCTAAGCGGTAGATAAGAGCTATGGATGATTATCTGAAGTGTTGGCTTCTTTTGAAATTTTAAGGTGTCACAATGTGGTCTGGGTGACTTCTGTTGAACTTCAAGTAATTCCAGACCAGATGGTGCTCATTTGTCAATCTGTGAGGTTGAACACATAATTTATCCTGATTATATTTTAGGTTTTCACATGCTTATATGCATAGCAGAGAACAGGTTTGCTGGATGTAGACTAAGCTTTGTTCTCTACTGTGAAGGATTTTCATTACACGATTCCGGTTAACCAAACAATGTAGTCTAGGACTAGGCTAAATCTCCCAAACTCAACATGGCTGTAATTTGCCAGATTTAGCAGGTGTGTTAGAGTAGGGCAATCACTGAACTGGGCTGGGTTCCAGCTTTCCAGTACAGAATGGTTTAAACATCTGCACATGAATAGCTTCTTGCAGTGCAAAGAGCTCTATAGGGCCATGTCTATTTCATAAACTCAGCTGGAGTTATTGATTGTATCTTTGTTAATAAATATTGACCTAACTATATGTTGTTGTCTTTCATGCATTGCTTGCTGCTGTAGTGACTAAATGTATGTTATTTCTCTCTTATCACTCTTTCACTTTTTTTTTCTTCTTCTTCTTTTTTTTACAGGGTCTTAACTTTTGCACACCCAATAAAAGCTATGGCTGAGCTTTAAGTGTTCCTAACACATGAAGGAGAAACTCATGCACTTCAGCACCTTTCCAGAGGCTTCTGTGAACAGCTGTAACAGCTGATGACCAAAGAGCTCCAGCCGCAAGAGACACTAGCAGGACTGATCCGGCCCCCTCCTCCTCCTCTCCCAGCTCCCTCATCATGTTCCAGAGGTTCACCAGCATCCTGTTTGGAGATGCCTTGGAGGAGGCCAGTGAATGTCCTGCGGGTGTGGGCTTTAACCGAAATGAAGTTGATAATGACTGGATCCTCGTCGATTATCTCGGTTTGTGAGGCTCCACATATAGTTTCCATTTTAATCTTTCATTTTGAGTACTTTATTTATTTATTTATTTATTTTGATATAAATTGCATTTTCAGACTTGAGTGTAAAGCCCAGTCTTTTTCAATACACGCACAGCTAGTGTTAAAGGCATGCCTGGAAAAAGCTAATTTGCTGGCTATTCAAAAAGTAGCACAAGTGACTGGACAGCCGTGTCTCGCACCATGCAGGGCGTGAATATTTTAGGCGCAAGAAGATCTGTCTAGCTCAGGTCTCTCCCCTGGGAGAGACCTGAGCTAGACAGCAAACCTCTTAATATATCATTGGTATTAAAAATAGCACTGTTTTGGTCACCCTAATCACCTGAGACCCAGCCAGGAGATATAAATGCATAGTACTTAGATGGGACACACTCACAAAGGTCTAGACACGTTCAGAGGGAGTTCTGTGCTAGTGACTGAAATGGTGTATTGTTAAATCCTAGGAGAGCCACTGTTTAAATCTTAATCAAGGCCACTAAGGCTCAAGGCGTGAAATCTCTCTTCTTCCCTTTTTTTTTTTCCTTTTTTGCACTGACAAATTACAGCCTTCTGTCCTTACGTTGGTGGCTTGCTCGCCTTTCTTCTGCCCTTCTGCTTGTAGTTTTCAGCTTGTTTCAGTTGCATGCACATTTTAAACTTGTATGCTTCAATAAGGATAAATAGAACTGTATAAATGTACATTTGTAATAAACATGCTGGCTTGTTGCCAGATATGCTGGGTGAGATAAAAAGAAAAACACCAAATATAATGTAATTAAGGTATCATGCAATCTTTCCACTGCTTTTTACTAGATCCACTGCCCAGTCTGTCCATGATAATGAAAGCATAGTGTTTCATTAGTTTTATAGATCAAGGAGCTAGTGCAGTTAAGATGAGTGCAGACTGTTTATCACTGGTGGATCGGGGTCACTTAGACCCTTTAAGAATTAGGAAACCAAGAAAACAGCCTGTACAAAAAAGTCCAGAGAAAATGAAGGGGTAAATCAAGAATGCATGGATAGATTGGCAGATGCAATTATAAGTTTAATCAATACAGACCAAGGGCTCAGAATGTCACAATAGTGAAGAATAAAATCTATAGAGAAATCGCAATGTACAAACAGATTCATGGCAGATCCCTGGCCATAAGTAAGGGTGCACTACAGCAGGCCAAGAATTTACAGCCAAGAATAAGCAATACTATATTCCCTGGGTATGTCTGCATAATAGTCAAGAGACAATGGATAGACTGTCAAGCTGTCTGTGTATTTTCCATTTATTATTAAGGTTGGTTCTCCAACAAAATCAATAAGAAATGCCAGCCTGTTAACTCCATAATCATCCTGTTGTTTGTCTCTCCAAAACAACGTCTAGACTAACTGACTGTCCAGGTTTGACCACTGCAACAGGATGCTTGCAAAAATTAAAATTATATAAAACATTTCATGATTGCATTAAAAGATGGTAGTATATGTAATGTGTAAGGTACACGGCCACTGATAGACAGGCAGTGATAAAAATAAAAAAAACCTGACGTACATAATTTCCCTGTTAGTTATACTTTCGTTTTATTTTTGCAGACTTGTAGGATTGCTCTGCAAATATATTTAGGTAAAAACCACTGATGGTTTACTGATTCGAGGTCTGCCCTCTACAGGTAATGTCATGTAATGCACCATATCAGGTTCCCCTTGTTTCCACCATTGGCTAAGAGGAGCAAAAATAACAATTAATTATAAAAACATGCCTGTTTACTAGGGTTGCTGACAAAACACAAACACCTGGCTTGGCTTTGTTTGATTTGTTTCTCATTTTGGAGGGATATTTCATAAATCCCATTCCTTTGTGTTTTCTGTCATTCTTGTTTCTTTTCATTTCTTTATGAAGATCTTTGTGTAGAATATTGAGTAAGACTATTAAATAGGAGTATAAATATTGCTGTCTTTTATGTGATCATCTAGCTGAAGCTTGCACCAGTGCCTGTGAGGATGAGTTGATAGAAATCTGCTCTGAGAACATGGATGCTCCTGACTGCCCTCTGCGCTGCTCCTCATGCTCGTCTCTGGACTCGGCAGCGGACACCGACCCGGAGGACAGAGCATTCTTGTGCCTGGATGAGGAGTGTGGTCTGGAGGAGAGCTGGTTTATCACACCCCCACCCTGCTTTACAGCTGGAGGAAGGAGTCCAGTGCTTTTGGAGACCAGCCCTCTAGAGAACCTGCTCATTGAGCACCCCAGCATGTCAGTCTATGCTGTGCATAGCTCACCCCACCGCCAGCTGAAGGAAAATACTTGTGAACCCAGCATCCTCAGGTAAAATTATTCGTTTGAAAATTGGACTGAATAGCAGAATGAGAGAAAAATGGTAATGCTGAGAAGACTATCAGGGGTCAAGGATTTAAGCCCTAGTACTAGATGCTAGTTTGCATATGTGACAAAATAAAGGCTTCTTCTAAATGCAGTGTTTTAAACTTGGCCTTATTTTAACTTTTCCCTTTTTTGCAACTTTGAACTGAAATAGACTTTGCAAAAAAGTTTAAATAAAATTGAAAAAAAAGTTAAAGGGGTGAACACTTTCACAGGATTCTGCTGCATGTCTCCCTCCAAAATTGCATTTATTCTCACTCAAGTAATAGGAATAGTCTACAGTAACTGTGGCATAACCGATAATTGCTACATGGTTGGCTAAATCATTCGTTTTTGTTCCCTGTCCAGGTCTGAAGTTCAGCACAGACCCAGTCACCCTACTGGCTGCTATGCAGCCGCTCTCACCACCACACGTGCCTGCTTCCTAGAGCAGGCAAAAAACGGGCGCCTAGCTCAAAGGATTCAGGACAACGTGCAGCGTCAGCAGCTGTCCCGTAACGCGCTTCGCCGCCTGAACCTGCTCCGTGACGGGGGAGCCAGGCAGGCCAAAGCCACCGCAGGTCATGTCCACCAGCCCGGACAGAGGCAGTACAACTACTGAGACCTTTGCCACTGTGCTCCCCAAATAATACACCCGTTCTCTTTCTCTCTCTGTCTCTTCCTCTCCCCCTCTCTCTTCCCAGCTCTGTTCTAGAAGTTAGTCTTTCTTATAGACATAGACACAATGGGATCCTTCAGAATCAATAGCATAGGTCACTTTACTTCAGTGCAGGTACCAATCTGCTTGAGCGTATGTCCAAATCAGGCTCTGTTTAGCTCTTGTTCTCCTACCTGGAGCTGACAGCATATTTTAATTGTGTCACAAGTCACGAGCGCACTTGCATAATGGTTCACATCTGTATGCACTTCTTGTACGGAGCATCATGTAGTGTGAATGTAGGTCTTTGTCATCATCATCATTATTATTATTTTCTTGCATGTTGTATATCAGTGGACATGCATGAATTGTATCATCCTGTGCCTACTTGCTTCAGGTGTAAAAATGTTTATGGCCATTTTTTGCATCACTAATTGCATTGTTGCTTAAGTGTATCTCAGTCGGATAGGCTTACTGTTTCAGAAAAATTCCTTTCGCTACTATATTTTAAGTCTAGCATTACTTGTCACTAAAAGCCTTTAGTAGGAAATTTCCAAATATGTAAGATGTATATTTAAAAAAATAACAAACTTATAAAATATTTTTTAAAAAGAAAAAAAATCACACATATAGTATATAATGTAAAGTACAAGGTTGTATGGGGTTGTGTTATCTGCAGTGTAAGGTATGTATGTAGTTTTTTTTATGGTAGCAGACATTTTAGTTTGACATTTATATTGTATAAAAACAGTTGATTGTTTTCTTATTGGTTTTGCTTTGAATCTGCCATACATGTCTCAGGGCCACAACACAGTCACTTGTTCTCTACTAAAATGCAGATTACTTGACAATTGTTAATTGTATTTGTACATACTGAAGAACTTCTTAACTTTGTCATTGAGTACATTGCCTTGTTGAAATATTTGTAATGAAATCACTTTTACCTTCGCCGAACGAAAGCGAAAGGCTTGCTCTGCCTAGGACTGTGAAAACAAAGTCTTTTTTTTTTCCGACTGTTAAAATCTGCAAACAAAGAGTCAAACTCTTTGTTTTGTTTTTTTTGTTTGTTTGTTTTTCTGAAATGTTCTTTTCAGAAATGATTTTTCTCATTGTACATGCTTTTGCATTTTTATGCCTCATGTTTTATTAGTTACATAAAAATTGTATTCGCTGAGGTAAATATTTAAACCTAATGTAGCAACAAACTTTGTCTTTTGGTAGTGTTATATACATATAATTTTTTTTCTATTTGTTATTTTGTTTGTATTTGTGTTTGTTGATCTGTCCAAAGTAACGCAGAATGGTGTTGAAACATGTTAAGTGTGTGTGGATGATCTAGACTGATCGATGTTAAGTGCAGGTTTTTAATTCATGGCAAACAATCACAGCTGGCGTTCATGAAAATGTTCACTGTACTTGGGTGAGCAAACTGATTAGCACATCTAAGATGGCTCTTTTTCAGGACACCGTAATGTGTTGTGTTATTTGGCTCATTTCACTTGACGTTAGTTTCTTTAACATTAATTTCTGCAGTTATAGGGATTTTTAGTAACATGGCAGCTTTGTCCAATTTCATGGTTTTGTCTGGAGGAGCAGCATTTCTTTTTTTTTTGTCTGCAGCAATTTAACTTTTCATGTTAACAACAGGGATTTTATTTGGCCTTGAAATCTGTTAAGGATCTCGTGCCTTCCAGGTGAACAGCGTGACAATGCATTAGTGAAGAACTTGAATTCTGTTCAAAGGGACTTGAACTCACTATGCACAGGCAAGTAAAATTGTCTCTGTGAGCCACTCATCCTGTCATTGTTTTCTTTTCTTTTCCCATATAAAAAAAAATGTAGCAAATGTTCTCTCTGTGTTTGTGTAGATAATTAATAATGCACCCTAGATGTCACAGTCAGACTGGAATATAAAACAGCACTTTGCCAAACTAGTAGGTTTAAGTACCTTCTGTTTTATTTGTTCTCTTTCTTACATTGTGGATTCATATTTAAAATAAATGTACACCCTCTTTTTTGTAACTAGCATAATATACAGTTGTAAAGCCTCTTGTTTGTATACTTTATGCTTGTTTATTTTTCAATAAATGCTTTGGTTTTTAAATGAGCTCACATGTTTTTGTCTTTCACTTTCACAAAGGAGGGGGCACACTTTGAAAATAGCACAACTGATCATGTTTCACATGCACAGTGATCGAAACAATGTTCAAAACAAATGATCACAAAACATCTGTCACAACCAGCATGAACCCTTTCATAGATTTTGGCTACAGTAGCTCTTCTGTTGCATCTGACTACACTGTGCATCAGTAGGCCTTTTTCCACCCATAACCCTGTCGCCAGTTCACTGGTTTTCCTTCCTTGGATTACTTTCGGTAGATCCTGACCAGTGCAGACTAGGAACATCCCACAAGAGCTGCACTTATGGGGTTGCTCTGATTCAGTCCTCCATCCATCACAATTTGGCCCTTGTCAAAGTCACTCAAATCCTCATGCTTACACGTTTTTTTCGGCTTCTCATGCATCAGTTTCAGGAAAAAGGTTCGTTTGCTGCCTAATGTATCCCACCCACTTCCAGACGCAATTGTAATGATATATTGAAAATATATTGTAGGTACTCTGAGAAGGGACACATTTTGCCTAGACAACTGGGTCAGAGCAACTCCAAGACAAGACCTCTGGTATGTTCTTGTGGAATTCCCCCAGCCAAAAACCTCCCCTAAAAAAACAGAAAACAAAAGAAAAAAACCTTCCCAGCAGTGGAAACTAAGACTGATGGTACTTAGTAAGTAACCCAGTGTAAAACACTTTTGTAAGTCGCTCTGGATAAGATAAGAGCGGCTGCCAAATGCCTAAATGTAAATGTTACCTGACTGCAGTGGTCAGGAGATAACAAAAGTGATCCAAGGATTAAAAACCTGTGAACTAGCAACTGGTCCCAAAAGAAAGTTGTCAAACTCATAGGTATCATTGGTGATTTGGTGGCAAAAGTAAGTACTTAATATTAGGCGGGTGGTCATAATTTTATGGCTGATCAGTGCATCTCAGTGGTTAGTCCGTATACTACTAACGGTGTGGACAATTATACACCAATTATACGCTTGAATTGGCAATAACAAAAATGAAAAATAGTCCACAGATTCTGAGTTGCACATGTGACAACTTTCTCTCTTTGGGTTTGTTTACATTTTGAAGCAGCAGCACGTTGTTTCTGCAACAATGTATGTGATTGGTCAGGCATATGCTAAGCTCCTCCTCTTTACCGACGTCATAAACTAGGAAGTGCCGACATACTAAAAAACATCGTGAAATAAGGTGTAAACTGTTTTTTCAGTAATGGAAAGTCCTCGAGATACGTGTATTGTGTCCTTGGGCGCCAGTTTCGTTTGACCGCGAAATCAGAAAAGCGCTCTTTTTAAATAAAATTCCTTCCGAGCACAGACACACCACAAACACGCATCCAGACTCCAGATTTGCGAAGAAAACACACTCAGATGTGATTTGACTGTTTAACATCGCTCCCTTTACATCATTTACACGTCTCATGTTAAGGATTAGTCTAAACACAAAAGCGCGAAAATTCCATATTTAAATATCTTACTGCTCGAGAGTGACCAGATCTCGCGCATGCGCACTCGCGCCCTATATAAAGGTTGGCGCCGGCGCCAGCTGATGTCTGTTCATTCTCTCTGCAGCTGGTGAGTAGATGCTTCTCTTACACGCAAATGGTTCAAATTGTAATTAATTTTTCTTTTTTTTAAAAATATAACTTCTTTTGTGCTCATAAACTGGATGCGCCCTGGAGATACTTTTGATAGATTCAATTTTTATAGCTGACTACTTAGCAACGCAGTAGTGAGCTAACCTAGGTGCATTGAACTGGTGCTAATTGGTCGAGTTCTCTTTATTTAACATAATATACGGTGTCTGTGAGCTACCCATCATAAAAATGTACAGCAGCTTTAAGTATATAAAGTGATTAGACTTATAGATGTGGACACAGAGAGGTTAGGTCGTAGTCCCGCCAGTCTAGAGTGCGGTTAAAAATTTGGGTCGACTGCTAGCTCCTTAGCTAATCAGGGAAATGGAGAAAGACACGAATAATTAGGGAGAAAATAAACTTTCAATCTCTGTAGGATTCGAAATATACATGTTGTATTGTTATATTTCGAGAAGGGATGGCTTTTAAAGGGGTTATAGCTGCTGTTTGGCTGGGTTTTGTTTCAGGCGGGTTGTCCTCCCGCTTCTTAAATTGGCGGGGAGTCGTCTTTCAAAACCTTCCCCGGGTTAAGAAAACTTATCATTTTATAATGATTTAACTACATGTTTATGCGATTCATATACATAAATACTTAACGAAGACCTTAATTTGTCAGTTTGTGCTCGACTATGGTGTGTTTTTTCGAAATTATTCATACAAAGGGCTGTTAAGACACAGACTGGTTAGGTTAGTTGTTCTGGATAATGCAGCCCTAGCAGCTAGCAGCAGTTTGGCCTGTTTTTAACGACTCTCTCTCCAAAATATACATGTATTTAATATTTAAGGTTATATAAATATTCCAAGCCTAACATTTGTTTTTTGTCTACCTTTCAGGCGTTTGAACTAACTTGATATTGGGAAAAAAAATGTCCAAACGCAGGTGAGAATTCGGTCCTATGTTAACTACAGATTATTAGCAAACGAACCATGACATAATCTACAGACATTAACCTTGTTATTTTGTATTTTGCCCCAGTTGCCGTAACACACTGCAAGAAAGAGATGAAAACACAACAGACCAAAATGCCACCTGTCCAAGGAAGAGAAAAGCTGAGGTATATGAGAATTTTTCCTGTTTCTCGGTGTTGAATTGCGTGCATTTTATTTTTTTTATATAATAGTGTTCGCGATGTTCGTGGTGTTGCGGCACAAGCTAACCCTGGGCTTTTCTCTTTATCATCAGCAGTGCAAAAGAAAAACTCCAGCAGCCAAGAAACAAAGTTATGAAATTCAGGTAAGTCATGTCATTAAAGCTTGCTTTACATTTGTACTGGTGCGACTCCGAGAAAAAAAAAAATATACGACTCAATATATAAAATATTTATCCGTTTGTTTTCTTAATCTTTTTCCTAATACACATAATAAATAAGTGTTGTGTCCGCGTGATGACGCAGCAGCTGGTCAGCGTCACCGCTAACCCCTCCCCCTTTTATCCCGCCTCCTCCCGCCAAATTGAGCTTTGTTTAGCTGGCCTGAGGGCTTTTGTTCCTCACTTTTATACGTTCATACAAACAAGCTAAAAGGATATGTTTGCTTTAAGGGTTGGTGTGTATGAATCTACGTTGCAATTAAAGTCTAAGTGGTACCCTGTCTCTTGGGTGCTTTGATTTTAGAATTAAATAATTGTACTTTATTTGTGACTGTTAACTTTAAGGTAATTATACAATGTGTGTTCTGTTGTAGAACCGGTGGGTGGAAGGAGATGTTAGCCCATGTGTCCTTGTCGAGACACCTCACAAGGAACTTGAAGAAACCAGTAACTTGTCCGGTTTTAAACACTTCCGGTTCAAGAATCTGTTCATCAAGCCCTCGCCACTGCCTTGTCTCAGGTAAGAACATGGGGAGGATGGCATTCTGACTTAAAGTTCCCTTTCCCAAGCAGATCTAGTATTCAAAACCACCTGTTTCTCAAATGTACCACTAAGTAGTACCTTATATAACAAACTCTCAGACTTCTTTCCGGGTGTTTGAAAAATAAACTTTTCTGTAGGAGACAGACTTCTATTAATATCCTTCAAAATATAGCTCCTAACTTGTAAAAAACGAAAGAAGTCCTGTTGTGATAGTTGATATTTTTGTCTCAAATCCTCAAAAGACATTAGGCCTTCTTCATCAAACACATCCTGAAGCCGAGAAATACCTTGGTTTTCCCAAAATCTAAACCTCCCATCAGATCTGCCTGGAAGGAAGTTCGGATTATTCACAATTGGCGTGAGGGCAGAAGTCATTTTCATTCTTCCCTCAAAACGATTAATGGCCCTCCATGCCTTAAGTGCATTTACAGTTACAGGGTTTTCACAGTTCTCCAATAAAAACTTTTTTTTTAAAAAACAGTAGTTAATAGATTTTATTTGTATACTTGCCTTTCTAGTCACCCCAAATTAAAGTTTTATATCTTTTTGTTCTACGTGCTTATACTGTAGTTTCAGCTGCATATCGTACTGTTTGACTGTGTATGTGACAAGTAAAATTTTGAATTGAATTTATTTCATAGTATAGCCCTAAATTTAAGTTTTCTTTGAAGCTTTAGTTCCTCAAATCTAACTTCACATCTTGCATGTATGTTTTGGACAGCTGGGCTAGCTCAGATGATGTCTGGATTAAAATGCTGAATAAAGAACTAAAGTACATCCATGATAAGAACTTCATGCAGCAGCACCCCAGCCTACAACCAAAAATGAGAGCCATTCTCCTTGACTGGCTTTTAGAGGTTTGTGATCAACATTTATATTTGATTTGAATTACTTGTTTGTGTTCAGGTCATAGCTGCTTGGCATAAGTATAAAATTTTGCTAAAATGCATGGCTGTGTCTTTTTTAGGTAAGTGAGGTGTATACACTTCACCGTGAGACTTTTTACCTGGCTCAAGACTTCTTTGATCGCTTCATGCTGACTCAGGTAGCCATTGGGAAGAACCAGTTGCAACTCATTGGCATTACTTCACTATTCATCGCATCTAAACTGGAGGTGAGATTTGTTTCGGTTGCCTGTAAAATGGAGGTTCATATAAATACGGACAATGGGTAACCCATTTGTTATATTTTGTAATTACAGGAAATCTACCCGCCAAAGCTTCAAGAGTTTGCATATGTCACAGATGGTGCCTGTGATGAAGATGAAATCCTTGAAATGGAGCTGATAATGCTGAAAGCGTTGAATTGGCACCTCTGTCCAGAAACTCCAATCTCTTGGTTGAAGCTTTATGCTCAAGTGGGCTCTCTGAAAGAAGGACCAAATTTTCTTGTGCCTCAGTTTTCTCAGGAAGCCTATATACAAATGACCCAGGTGTGTGACTATTGTGTGTGGCCATTTTCACTTGTAATTTCAGTAGTCCTACTTCTGTATACTGTTGCGCATTCTGAATGTAATATTTTTCTTTACAGTTGTTGGATCTTTGTATATTGGACATTAACTCATTGGATTACCAGTATGGAGTTTTGGCTGCTGCTGCGTTTTGTCACTTTACCTCAATTGAAGCTGTGCAGAAAGTATCTGGTATGTTCATGTACAAGTATTAAATGGCATCTTATTGACCTGTTTAGTTTGATTTTGAAGAAATTAAAGTGAACATGAATTAAAAATTCTTTCTCCCAGTTAAATAGTGCTTTTGCTAATTGGAACATAATTGGAACTATTAAGTTAGGCTTTCTGCTAACTAGTGTGTTGCCAATGTTTGTAAATGGAATGAAGCTCATTTTAGTCAGTATTTGGATTAAGTGAAATGATCAGTGATTAACAATAGCAGCTTGTGTATGTCCGTTTCTTGTATTAGGTCTGACATGGGACAGTATATCTAGCTGTGTGCGCTGGATGGCCCCGTTTGTGAGGACTGTGAATGAATATGGTCAGCCGAAACTGAAGGACTTCAAAAAGGTTGTAGCAGAGGATCGGCACAACATCCAGACTCATGTGGACTACCTGTCCATGTTGGTAAGTTGTTTTCTAAGTACACCTCGCTTGTGGTTAAAGTGAAAAACAGAAGTTGTTAACATGGATGCTTTGTGTGTTTTAGAATGATGCTCATCAGCGACAGCAGGAGAACCTGGATCGATTGTCTCCGGTGGCTGTAGGAGGCTTGCTGACTCCGCCCAAAAGCACAGAAAAGCCCACTAATATATGAAAGGCTCAAGAAAAAAAAAAAACTGCTTCTGATCGTCATAACTTGACAGTCAACAGGACAAGCATGCAATCCGTGGTGTGAAGAGCCCCTGGATTTGCAAAGAGCCTGCTGTATCAACACTTCCAGGACTTGTTTTATATCAGTGTTGAGAAGAGCATTCCAGGAGAAGACAGTCCTGTGTTTTTAAATAACATTGGTCATGACCTCACAAGATGGTGTTAACCATATGTGCCTTTCATCAAAGACTCTCTGAATGAGAAATTGTTTACAAGTATTTAAGCTCTATAAAAGATTTAGGGCTTTTCTCAAATATCCAGAGCAATGCAGTGTTTGTATTCAGGATTGCTCACTCATTTTTGTAGGATTTGTGTTTGTCTAATTTTATTTTTCTAGCTGTATAAAAGTGTGTTGAATGTTGATGGACTAAACTATGTTGCCATAGGATTACTAGTCAGTGCTGCTCTAAACCTTTGGTTATTGTGAAGCTGAATTGCAGCGTGGAGACACGGACCCTGGTATGGACAAGTTGAGTTGTTCTCAAATGTGCTGCATTGTTGGAGTTCTAATTCTTAGGAACCACATTCCTTAGACTGGTTATTTTATCGCTTGGAAAGATGTTCGAATTTACAATTGCAAGCGTATTTGCATATTTATGGTGCCACCTTTCTATTTTAAATTTATATAATTTTCATGATGCTATGAATTTCCTTTCATTTAATTGCCAAAGGCAAATATTTAATTCAGTAGGTGCTTATTTATGAAAGATTGTAAGATGCAGTATTGTACTGGACCTTACGATTGTAGCATAACCTGATTCTATTTTTAATGCTCAACTGGGAGCCAAATACAGTGCCTGTAAAGATGGTATAAAACTGTATATAAGAGAATGTGTACATATGGTAATGTCAAGACATGATTTCACTGTCCTAGTTAAATATGAAATATTAAAGGATTGGTTAAAATTTTGGTAATGTGTATTGAACGATTACTGACAAATTAGTTAATTGGTTTCATATTCAGTTTATATAACCTATATTGGTTGGCTCTGAAAATAGAAAAGATTATTGCTGGGCTAAACCACAATTTGATATTTAGCTTGTTTGACTTTGATACCTTATCTAAAGGGA
Source organism: Clarias pachynema (assembly GCA_030014365.1). Classification (NCBI taxonomy): domain Eukaryota; kingdom Metazoa; phylum Chordata; class Actinopteri; order Siluriformes; family Clariidae; genus Clarias; species Clarias pachynema. The sequence goes on along the minus strand of JAQMYL010000033.1, from coordinate 23,873,039 downwards.
TTTTATTCTGTGTTCATATTTGGTACACAAAATGGCTGCTCTTTAGCTTGAACATGCAAAACAGCAAAAGTTAAGGGCCAAGTTAAACATTTCATGGTAAACGTTCATTCAGACAGTATCCATGTTAAATATATCTAGAGTATCAAAGCTTGTTTGTTTGCAACATTTGGTCTTTTGATTTCTTTAGGTAAGCCTAAAATCCCAGACTTGTTAAACTTTGACTGCATTTAGGGCAAAGCATTACGCTAGCTTCACAATTGTCTCCTTAAAGCTGGTGTTGTTAAAATATCTATCATTTGCCAGTAGAACACACAAGATTTTCTTGTCAGGAAACTTTGAATTCAGTTTGTGTATATTTATGGTTAAAAGCTTGCCATTCCAGGTAATGTTGCACTTGTACTCCACACGAGTTTTGGGCCCTCGGCTTTTAGCCGTTTTCCCCTCAGACAGCTGGCTGGTGTTGAAGACACTGGGCTCACAAAGCCACTGTTGTACAAGTCTTTGTGTAGTTCTGAGACCTCAAATGGCTTCGGCTACCCTTAAACACCCCCTATACACACGTGCAGCAATCTCACAAAGAGGTGCTGCCTTTTTTTTTCTCCAAGTGTGCCACATGCAACTGTTTAGACAAAAAAAAAAAAAAGACACTTGTTCTCTATTATACTCTTCATTTATATTACGGGCAAGTCCTTTAAGCTGCATTAAGAAATTATGAGAAAAACTGCTTAGCTTAAGATAGTGACTGACTTTTTGGAATGCTTTAAGGAAAGCTTTATTTATTAAAATGTAAATGCAAAAAAGGAGTACTTGACATTAAATTCCTAGAAAACATACATATGTACATATATATATACACAAGGTCATAGGGTCAGTATTTAAATGTATGCAGTATTATGGCCACTATAATGGGAGAGGGTGGAATGTTGGTGCATGTGCCCTTGTTCCCACACTCGGACTCTGATTTGCATCAGTCTTCTGTGCTCCTGAACTGGATCTGGACTTTTTTCTTAACGGTAACCACTGAAACAGGATTAGTCTACTATACTCAACTTATGTATGCTTCAATGCTTGGTTTAAAAACTCTCACAATAAGTCACAATTTGAAGAGGTTAATGAAACAAGTGGAAATATCGAATAAACACCAGTTAATGGTAACATTGTTCTTTCGGGTTCATTGTTCATACAAAATATAAAGTTCGGAGAGGTTCTTCCATATAGCAAAAAATAGATCTATTTTCATTTAAAGCATCAAAAAGTTTTAAACAATGACAGATTTTTATGATTGTATTTTTCGCCTTTTTTTTTTTTTAAACACAAAATTCTGCAGCGTGCACACTGATGCAGGTTTGTCAGGAACGCAGAGTATTTTGTAGAATTGACAGTTCAGTTCATAAAGAGGATGTTTCAGCCCCTGAAATTTAACAAAAAGAAAAAAGGAAAAGGCAGATGACTTACTTTTTTATGGGGAAAAACAACCCCTATGACAGGATGCGTACCCTAGCTCGAGGTTACTAGTTGTTTTATGTGGTGCATTAGGAAACCTCATTAATAAAGCTATGATTTCATTCATCATCAGTAAGTGCTTTTATATTTTGTCTGGGGATCATTAGCAACAGGTACCCCTGGGTGGCATGCTGGTTCTTTGCACTCACCTAGGGGCAATTTAGAGCATCCGGGTAACTTACCGGCCTGTTGTTGGGAGTAAGAATCAGAGAACGAAACAGAATCAAAGCGAGGAGCTGTGAGGCAGTAATTCGCCGCAATGCCACATGGGAACATAAGAACACAATAAAGGACTCATTTACTACTGCTAGAGTGATTCACTTATCGATCTTCAACTGGAATGCAAAACCTAAGTTTTTTTTGTCAGTAATATGTATAACTCTGGTATCCTGACAGAAAATGCATTTCAGTGTAAAAATATACTGTGGCTTTGTTCCCTCTGTAAAACATCTGTCAAGGATAAAATAAATACAGCACATCTAACAGTTCACACTGAGTAAACTCAATAAATAAAGCACGCCTGCTTTCCAATCTCACGGCTTCTCTACCTCTTAAAGCTTTTCTGACAGTCCAGCAAGAGAAAAGACTCGCTCCTTGTAACACGTCGTTGCTCGGACTCAGTAAATAACGCACAATCGTGGCAAGTTGTGCTTTCACTGAGTTTGGTGTAGCTGCTCGAGGCTCCTACCCCCGGTGGGGCTGTGGCTCTGCATGACATCTGTGTTTGCGAAGCCCACTTCTGGCCTTCGATACAACTCCTCGAATTTGGGCCCCCAGTGCTGCAGAGAATCGTAGCTGAAGTCCTCCTCTGGGATTGCTGAGCTCAGAGAGCTTAGGCTGCCTGCGTTTGAGCCTGCACCTTCGACGCAGTACACATGGTAGGTGTCCATGGGGAAGGCCAGCACGTCATTATCAGCCTCCCAGATGATGCGCGCCACATAGTTCTTGAAGTCCACGGCGCAGTGGCCTGTAGCTGTGGGGATGTTGTGAGGGGTGGGCTGGACTCCGCCCGGGTGGACTTCCTCTTGAGAGCCCTGAGACGACTTGATAAGGGGAGCTGTGGTGCATGAGGAGGACTGAGACAAGCTGGAGCAGAATGGTCTCTTCAGCTCTGTGATGTCGTAGGCATTCTAATTGGAAAACAAAAAAAATACGGTTTCACTATGATTTAGAAACTATTAAAGAAATACCGATGCAACCTTACACCTCATTAGGCACTGACGTGGGTGTGGTGTTGATTTGAATGTTTGAGACCCAGCTGGAGTTTTAAGACACTGTGTATATTTACTGATCAATTAGACAAGTGGGTGTGGCCTAAACTACTCACTCATTCACAGTTTATATTGCTTTATCCTGTGTACAGGGTACTCCCTAGCAGGTTTGCCAGTCCCATATACACATACAGTACATACATGCTCACTGGCACACTATGGGGAATTTGGGAACGCCAATTAGCCTAATCTGCATGCTTTTGCACTGTCAGAGGAAACTGGAGCACTTGGCGGAAAGCCAAGCACAGGAAGAACATGCAAACTCCATGCATACAGACCCAAAGCGGAAATCAAACCAGGACCTTGGAGGTGTAAGGTGTTTTTTTTTGTAGTATCTGGTTACTGCCCATTGTCCTCGAAAGCAAATGGGTTATGCTAAATTGTCCTTATTCATGAACGAATGCATGATGCCCTATAATGGACTGCCATCTCATGCAGAATGAATTCTCCATCCTTGCACCTGATGTTATCCCTCACAATGTATATAATTTCAAACTTTCATTTTCATCATCATATTTCAGATCGATGAATGATTATGAGTTTTTAGCCATACGTGATTCTCAGGCAACATTAAAACGTCAATTGTTTGTTCACTGAATTATTTGATGAGCAAAACCAGACAAATAAACAACCAAAAGCACCAAATTAGAACAAAAGTTCTACAAGAGTCTGACTCACCCTCATACCCGTACCACACAAGATTTGTGGCTTTGCATCGTCACTTTCTTTTGCTCTGATACATTGACAAATTGAACACACACTTTTGCTCATCTCACAGTCTCATTAATATTATTATTTTTTTAAATTCCAGCTCTTCCATCTCAGTTTATCTACTGCCATGTAGTTTACTGTATAATACCCCTGCCTAAAACTGACACCATACTGCCATCTGGTGGACAATGGTACAAACAAGCCTCATGTTTAGATAAGACCAGTGGTTCTCAGCCCTAGTCCTGGAGGACCAGCCGTCCTGCATGTTTTGGTGTTTTCCATACTCTATCACCGCAGGATTAAACTCCTCATCTGTATATCATTCCTGCCAGTGCTCTGATTAAAATGTACCTGGTCCTGCTCTCCTCCGCCTTCCTCGTTGTAGTTGAGGATGTTCTCCCGGATGTCCTCCCAGCTCTCGTGCTCAGCTGGAATGTGGTACACACCGCGTTTCCTAAATTTATTCTCACTGCCCTTCTGGTTCCACACAGTCACCGCCACCAGCACAGCTACAACAGACAAAAGCAGAATATTACAACAGATGAAAAATAAAAAGGGATAAAACAATTGTCTAATTGTTCTTTCAGTCCCCTGTGTTACCAGAAAAAAGGGAAGAGCCACAGCTAATTGCATTCATTCATTTTGGTCACGTCCTCCTTTAGCTTTGATTATAATGTAGTGGTCAATTCATGTGTGATTTTTTTATTGCCACATAACATTGTTTAAACCTGACCCACTGAAGCAATCTCAGATCATATCACTGCTTCCAGAGGCTTGTACAGTGGCCACTATGCATGATGGGTGCATCTTACCCTGACACGACCATCACTCTGGAATAGGGTTAATCTGAACTCATCAGACCAGATTTTTTCATTGCTCCACAATCCTTATGCTCTTTATCAAACTGAAGGCTTCTTTCTGATTAGTCTCATTAACAAGAGGTTTAACTGATGTTTAATCCCAATTCAATGAGATCTCATCACATTGTACTGTACATGTGGAAATGCTCTTACTGTCAACATAGATGTCTTTTTTTTTTTTATGTGACCTCCAATCACAATCCAGTCAGACCAGAATATCTGGAGTAAAACCAAAATGAATAGGAAGATCACATACAGGACCAGAGGTGGGATTTGAACGCCCAACCCTCGAGGCGAAAGTGCTTACATCTGTACCCTGCCTCAAAGTTACTATGTCTTTAAATAATTTTAATATAATTTACACTTAAAGATGGGTGTTAATATGTAATTTAAAAAACCCTGTCTCCAATACAACAGCTATACACATTAAATAACATGCCTAATTTTTTAATAATGGTCCCCGATTGTAAAGGTTTAAGAATATCTGCCTTAATATATGGCACCCTCTGCTGGTAGTACACTGAACTGTTCCACCAACTATCATCTCCCCATTAAAAATGTTTCTGTTGAGTTTTATTTGCGTCTCATTAGAACTGGCATGAGGAAAGGTTCCGTCCATCTGTATTAGCATCGGGTTGATAAGATTGGTAAAGTGGAATCTCAATTAAATGTTAGCTTAGCTGTGTAGCTGTCACCTGTCAGAATCGACACACAAACAAAACTGTGTAGATGCACACGCACGCACACACACACACACATACACATTCTGGCTCTGCTCCATTGCTCCTCTCTCTATAATCACTCTTTCATCATCACATTACTGAGTTAGCTACATCTCAGCCACTCTCACAACACATCTGTGTGTTGTTGTTGGTCTTTCTGTGTGCAACTAGCTAATCATATTAGCTAATAACTGTACAAGCCCAATAGCACTATTTTCATGTTAAAGGGGTCACAAACATTAGATGGTTTAGGGATGGACAAAATAATGCTGTTCATCCAAAATCATGACAAGCAGCAACGGCCTTAGTGGCAAAAAATATTATCAACATATCACCACGTTTCTTTGATTAGAGCATTTTCTCATAAAAAACAAATGCTTGATAAAGGAATAAAAAAATAATAATAATAAATTAAACCACAAGATTCATTCATAAGAGTAAATGAGGTATGTTTCATATTTCATATTGTGATTAAAATTTTTTGTGAATTTGACTCAAATATTGCTTGGTGTAATATTGATAGTTTTCGGATTTGTTTGTGTGTATCTGTAACATGATTTTATAATGAAGAAATCTGATGATTAATTATTGGCTTTGTTTCCTTTGTATATTGATTTATACACATACACCTAGCCTAGTAATCAATCACTGATGTTCAAATACATATTCTATTACCTCCTGGCCATGACTTATTGATCTCATTATTATGCGTTAAGTTGTAGTCACACAATATTAATTGATAAGGAATGTCTCCAGAGGGACCCTGTAACCTAGAAAATTGCTTTTTTTGCCTGTTTAGTCAACCAGTTAATTAAAACATGTCGAAACAGCACATATAAATAGACAGCCGTGTAGGTATCGAAACTCTGATGCATGAAAAAGCTGAATCTAAAAGCTATGCATTTAGACTGTATGTATGAATAGGACTGAAGTGAGAATTAAAGCATTAGTTACCGAAAAACACGAGCAGGCACATGCTTATAGCGAGGATGGAGCTGGGGCTGAGTGCAGCCAGGTGCGATGTTTTAACTTGGCTGATTTCACACCATTGGCCACGGAAGTCCTTTGGGCAGCGACACTGATAGCTCTTGGTGGAATGAGCCAGGCATGTACCTCCATTACGGCAGGTGGACGGACCACAAGGCGACATGGCACAGCTCACCGATCCCGTGTGTTCATCCACCACAGCCAACTGACCTGCTGGACACCTGATTGGAGACAAGACAGAGATGTAGAGGATATTCGAAAGAAGCAGAACTTTATTAGTTATTAGTGGATACACGCTTAACACGAGTGATTATACAGTATATTTGTGTCATTTTATTGTATATGTTATTTAAATGTTTAATTTGGGTCTGCATGGAGTTTGCAAGTTCTCCCCGTGTTTGGTGGGTTTCCTCCGGTTACTCCGGTTTCCTCCAAAAGTCCAAAGACATGCAGATTAGGCTAACTGCCGTTCCCAAATTGCACATAGTGTGTGACTGAGTGTGTGAGTGTGTGTATGTGTTTGCTCTGCGATGGACTGGCACCCCGTCCAGGTTGTACCCTGCCTTGTGCCCTACTGTACGTCTCCTGGGATAGGCTCCAGGACCTCCGCGACCCTCTATACAGGATAAAGCGGTATAGACAACAAGGATGAATAATGCACTGCGTGGACAAACGCTGCACTTTGGATACGGCACATAATGTAGTGGTCATTTCATGTGTGAATCCTTATGCACTCAGCATCACTCTTTTATGGTCCTGGAATGTGGCTGTACCATCAGGGAAGAGAAAACGCATTGATGTAACACCCTGGTCTTTTAGTACATTCAAGTCATCGATTGACTTATTGCCACATGACGGCACAAAGCTATACCAGACCAATCAAGGCAGCACTGCCTCAAGAGGCTTGTAAAGTGTGCACTATGCATGACTGGTCCATCGCTTCATGTGCTGCCATCACTCTGGAATAGGGACAATCTGGACTCACCACACCATATGACCTTTTTCCCATTTCATTAAAGACAAGGCTTGTTCCAATCCTGCCAGTTCTCTTTCCGTTGTGTGTACATGGAAACGTTGTTACTTTTATAATTTAACTTAGCTATGATTTGGACAGGTCTTTACCGAATTCAAGTAAATTTTAAAGGTTTCTTTGCTTGATGCAGGCCAATAATTTGACCCTTCTGGATTGGTGCCTTTACAGTACATTTCTGGAAACACAAAAATGCCCTTCATATTTTTGGGGTATGTATACGGACCTTTGTGTGTGGACATTAAGAGTGACATATACTGTAAGTACTGCAGAGACTACAATCAAACATTTATTTTCTTATAACTTTTTAAAAAACGTTTGTTTTACCTTATATTTATTATTATAACAGAAATATAAAAATGACCATCTACAAATCTCTGTAGAGAAAATAGTTCATTTCCTGAGTTCATTTACAAAAACAAAGACAGTATAAATAGTACAATCATACTGCACGTATTCAGTGCTTTTTAAAACCCTAGTCACGTACAGTATATAAATTTTGTGATGTACGCTCGTGTCTCACCTGCACTCGTGTTTCCTCCACAGATCCACACAGTACAGTGGCTTCTGGCATGGTTTGGCACGACAGGCATCAGAATGGCATCCTGCCTGAATTCCCTGCCGCTCTAATACCGTGACAAACTCACTGCTCTGACCATCCAGGGATAGAGAGTGACCGTTCAGCCTTACGTCTCGCATACAGCCTACACAGCATCACACACAAACATACAGGCGTCACGAAGAGTTCAACATGTGCATGCTGTATGGTGTGAATTCAACTGTAACAGTCTGTGGTGCTTTCTATGGACAGCAGAACATCATTTCAATGATTCACCAACGGAAAATGTGCAGCTCATACAAAAATTAAGATTAATGCGTTAGGAGGCTGTGTTTGAGCTGCTTGCAATCATTAAAACAAGCTCACTGTGTCTTGTTCATTCTGTGAGATGGACATGCGTTAGATACAGATTAGACAGAGACAGGTGGAGGAGGAGACTGAGACTGAGCCGCACCTTGGAAGTCTCCCTGCGTGCTGTGTGAGGCAGCGTTTCCCAGAAGCACGTTGGAGGAATACACTACAATCTCACGTTTAGTTCCCAGCACCCTGGTGACCTCTCGCGAGCCCCCGCCTTGCTCTAGTTGCAGGGTGAACACGTTGTCATGACGACTCAAGCTGACCAGGACCCACTGGCCGTGATCCACTCGTTGGCTCCCCAGCTTCAGTGTGTGTGGGCCATCACCCAGGTTGGTGCGAACGCGCACGTAGCCGTCTACTATCTACGGGAACACACAAGTGTGGATATTAAGTCATGGTGAATTCAACATACATCTATTTTTATCTCCTTTTAAATATTTAGCATGACATTTTGGTATTTCAGGTAAGAGGAATGAATGAACTGATCTACTCTCTAAAGGACCTAAACTAAAAACTTTGCCTGTTAAAAAAATTGATAGGGAAGAATACAAGATCTGCATTTACGATGAGCCTGGAAAGCCCCTGGGTGTCTATATAATTGTGTATGTTTGTGTAACACACTGGGAGTGTGTGTGTATGTGTGTGTATTCACCCCTCACCTCCAGGATGATGAACTCACTGGAGTCCCGGGAGCTCATGCTGAGCAGGATGCCTGATGGGGAGCGCGTTCTGATGAGGAACTGTGCGTGTGTCCTGCGTGGACTGATTCCTGTTCTCAACTGATACCTGAGCATGCTCTCCTTCTCAAAGGACCACTCAGGAAGAGCTAACGTACACACACACACAGACTTTAAACCATGCCAGGAAACTATTTAAACACAAAATAAATATAGCACTGTAACTTTTTTATGAAAACAAATGTGTTTACAAATGTGGTTGATATGATGCCATAGTTTTAATACTACTGCTACTACCTTCTAATAAAAACAAAACTGAATTGAGGTGTTAATATATTACTGTACAATCATGGTAATGTATCTATTTGTGCATTCAAAAATCTTTTGCAATTGTACGCTTTCAATGCAATAAACTTCTAAAATGTATGCCGACTCACCCTTGTCACACTTGTGCCCGCTGTACCCGGGGTGGCAGTCACAGCTGAAGGAGCCCCACTCCCCAAGGCACTTTCCACGCAGGCCACAGGAGGGCCCTCCTGCTGTCACACACACTCCATCAGTCAGACTGCACCCGGGAGCACTGTTCATACTCTCCGCTGCGCTGCTCAGGTCATACACCTGATCAAGGACACACACACACACACAAGTCTGAGTCAGCACTATGGGTGGCATAGTTCGCATCCTCCAATCCTCAAAAATAGAAGTTAGTCTAATTTTACCATGTTTTAATGATCTTTCCATGTCTTCAAGTAGGTGTAAGACACTGACAAGAAAAGCTCTCCATCATGGTTCACGCCATTTTAAAAATATTATTAAGTGTCAGTTGGCACAGGCAGTCAAACTGCACAATTATGCACCCGATTTTGGCAATAAAAAAAAAAAAAATTCTCTTGAGATCATCACAAATTGTCATGCTACGCTGCAAACTTCTACACACTTGACAAAAATGTCTGACATCTCAGACAATAGTATGTGTGAGTCAGACTCGGCACAAGGTGGGAAATAAATCCCTCACCCACACATCTAAAGAGTGTCAAGTCTGTATATGTGAAAACCGATGAAAAAGATAATGGGTGTAAAGCGTATCCAAGAAGGGACGAGTGGATCCGGTCAGATACTTGTAGCTAGCTAGCCATTACTTTTATTTAATTCTTGATTTTGTCATCTATAAGTCATGGACTTGGTTTGCAATTTACTAGTTCTGCTTACTCAAAGAGGAGAGAGCTTTTTCACTACATTTTGGAACATTTGTTGAAAAGGAGGAAACTGGCATGAATGCCCATCATCACATATCGAACAATTGTTAAGATGCTTGAACTTTCAAATTAAGTGATAGTCAGGGGTGGCTCAGTGGTTAAGGCATTGGACTACGTTTTGGAATGTCCCAGGTTCAAACCCCACGTCCACCTAGTTACCACTAGCATGGCACTTAACCCTCAACTGCTCAGATATATGATGAGATTAAAAAGAAAAAAAAAAAGAAAAAAAATCGCACTGGATAAGGGTGTCTGCCAAATGCCTAAATGTACAGATATTAACGGCCAGAAAAATAACCCTGTTTGTATTTTAAGCGCATGTGCCAGCTGACACTTGTGATAACACTAACATTTCTCTGACACACAATGGATATTTTTAATAAGACAAAATCTCATACATATACATATACAGTATACTATACATACATTCTGTTAATGTACAATTCTTAGCCGTTTTATATTTTATTAATTTTGCAGTTCTACCATTTTGGACCAAAGAATGCTTAAACAGTGTGTGTAGATGCCCTTGCAATGGTTCTACATCATTAACATTTCGATAAAATTAGATTTGGTCCAATTGGGAATTAGGATTGCGGTTAATATAATATCGTAAAAGCAAACATTTATCACAGCAGGTGTTTTTAGAGGAAAGTGTCTTGGGATGTTCCTGGCTGGTTAATCTTTTTAGAAACTGAAAAAAGAATACTTCTTAAAGTTTTTACTATTCACACATACTTCTCCCAGTTTAACTCACTATCTAATTCTAAAGACACTGGGACATGGGATGCAAACATTTGCTTCTTCAGAGTTTTATAAATCTTATATAACATTATTGGGCAGCACAACATAATAGGAGGAGATGCTCACGAGCAAATTCATTCTGATGCATTGTGATTTAAAGCCACTATTATATTTGTATTATTATTTTTATTATATATTATTATTATTATTATTATTATTATTATTATTATATTTTAATTAACATATTGTGGTTAAATACAGAACAACCTTCACATTTGGCCATGGATACGCTTCCTTTATTAAACATTTAATTCGGACGTCATTAATTAGCTCCAGCTTGGAGAAACACCAGGATGTGTGATATCTGTGTACTATGTGACATTGTTGCCAGATTTGATAGAAATGAGATATTACATGATGTCTATTTACTGAGGAGAAGGTTAATATCTCCTGACCCTGTGCATGTAATGCTGAGAGTTTTCTGTCTGATAGATGACAAGAGAAGATACAAAGTTATCAATATATACACAGTTAATCATACTGTAGCATTTACTACTGTGATGACAATACAGGAGTCACCTGCAAGCTATACATTCTGCTTTTTTAGCTAAAATAGCTAATTCACCTAGCGTAAAGGCCAATGTAAGGAGTGAGAAACAACAAAATATTAAAGATGGATTTCTGGCAAAGGTTTGTCTGGGTGAACTGTGAATTCCTAAGCCCACAGTAAAGAAGTGGATAGGACTGTGGTATTCTTTTCAATAAAAAAGAGAAGTTACTTATTACTAAATAATGGTCACACCAGGCTATTGTCACATTGCTTCTTATTGTTGCTTGAAGCATACCTAAATTGTCTTGTTTTTTTTCTCACCCTTCTTGCTAGGATCTTTGTGCTAGCAATATTAACACCTTGGATAAGGAAGAGATACTCTAGGGCATGAGAATCTAAATAATACAGAGTTATTATAGGGCTTTAAAAGCAAGTAAGATCTGCACACCTGAGTGTCCACCACCAGGTTTCTGATGCAGCCCACAAACCCTTTATAGTTGGTGTGTGTGTGACGCAGTGGATAAGTGTCCTTCACTCCTCCTAGCTGTAGAGGCTGATTCATATTCAGGAATCTACAGAGAAAATGAACCATACAGTAATATTACTGATACAGTCACATTATATAAACTAATTGTGCCTGAATTACATGTAACATTTAAACATTTAAACAATAGCAGTGTGAGCCTTTTATTTTACCTCTCAGTGCCTGGAGTGTGTCCAGACACCTTGCACCCTGACTGGTCCGTCTCGAATATGTCCACTCCCAAACCCTCCACCTCGTTCACTATGGCTCCAGAGCAATGGTCCACAATCAGGTGTACTTCCTGTAAAGTATATTTACTCAGTCAATAAATATACAAATGTATTTACACTCACTAGTTGTAGAGCGTAACAGACATTTTGCCTATTAAAGTGCATTTAACTTGTGAGTTTTGCAAAGTTATAATAGTGTGTTATTTGACACGCTTTCATCAAACTCTGCTGGAAAAGTTCCCAAAACTTTAGGCAAGCTGATCCGAATGGTAAACTATGTAACTGACAAAGCTGAAATAAAAACAATAATAATTTTTTAAAAATCCATATAATTAAGGCCAAAATGGCCAAACACATAAATGTTATTACATTTTACACAAACAGCTAGTTTTAGTATGCGGCACGGTGGTGTAGTGGTTAGCACTGTTGCCTTGCACCTCCTGGGATCGATTCCCGTCTCTGAGTGCATGGAGTTTGCATGTTCTCCCTTTGCTTGGTGGGTTTCCTCCAGGTATTCCAGTTTCCTCCCACAGTCCAAATATAGGCAGGTTAGGCTAATTGGCGTTCCCAAATTGCCCATAGTGTGTGAGTGTGTGTATGTGCCCTGCGATGGATTGGCACCCTGTCCGGGGTGTACCATGCCTCGTGCCTTAAGCCTCCTGGGATAGGCTCCAGGTCCCTGTGACCCTGAATACAGGATAAAGCGCTATAGAAGGTGAGTGAGAGCGAGCTAGTTTTAGTGATGTTTAATACTGGATGTTTAGTTGATGTATAGTCTGGTCAATTCAATTCAATTTTATTTGTATAGCGCTAGTTAACCTAGGCTAGACTTTAGCTTGCTGGCAATCAGTAGCAGCTATGAGACAAATTTAGCTAAATTAGAACTTTTCCCCTAATTCATTAGCATATAAATCTTGATTTGATGCACCTGCATCATTAGGGTTCATAGCTTCCGTTCTGATTCCATTTACCTCCACTTCACATCTTTTCACTTGACTTTACATGAACCCAAGTTTGAGCGGTGGTTGTGATTAGCCATCTGCTGAGTTACTCTGAACGAGTCTACTTTTACAGGAGAATGCCAGCTCTTCACCTGTGGACCAATTTACATAGAAATCTGTATTTCTGCGATTTAAATAATATTTCCCCCTAATTTCTAATTGCCTTTCTGTTGTGTTATTTCCTTAAAACAGCATGTGTGCGATGTTTCATTAGTATTTGTAATTAACCCATAACTGGTGAGACCAAATTGGATTTTTTTTTTTTTTAGCAGTGCTGCCAATTTGGGTTGAATTCAGACTTCAAGACTTGTTTTAGCATAGAACCCAATTCTGTTTGAAATTTTAAGTCATGGTCATACCTTTCCATCGCTGATGATGTCGATGTGATGCCAGCGCCGGTCAGACAAAGACGAATGTGCAGGAAGCTGCAGTGTGACAGTGCCTGAGCCGTGATTTACACTCAGCACTGGTATACCTTTCTGCAGCTCTAGAAAGAGACAGAGATGACATCATTTCAGAGGGAAGGATGGAAACCTGATGATGAGGTGCGATGTTGGCTTTTGGATTCCTGGGATCTGAAACTTTTACTAACTGAGTCAATCTATCACTTTTAAGTGTGTTAATGTCCCGGCCAATGTCTCACTACTGTCAACTCTTAATGCATACTCTTAAATGCTTCAACGGTGATGCTATTTCTCATTTTGCCCAGACTAATTTATCACATACTGACAGTGCATCAAGTCCTGTAGCATTTAGGTTTGAGCCAGACCCCTGGTGGCAAAAAAAAATGCTTCAGTGCAATCAATTTGTGGTCAAGTTCGATTTTTTTCCCATCCAATCAGGACAGCACAAGGCCAGCTCGATAATTAAGTGCCTACAGGCAGTACAGAGCGTACTGACGATCTAAGCTCTTTTAAGGCCTGTTCAGGTTATCCTCTTAAGGCATGTGAGGTCAGGACAGGACAGATACGACAGCATGTGTGCAAGGTTTGACCTTTATTACAGGACCTTGACTCTGATCCCTATTTACCATTACACTGCTGACCACAGACATTTCCATTCAGATCAATTCATCACTAAGTATTCAGCCTTCGTCATCATCATCATCTTCATCATCTATTGACTCTAATTCCCACATATAATTGTTAAGGAATATTAATTTCTTGCATGGCCAATGTAGAAACCCTTGATCATGATGGTATTGATTGCATGTTTTTTTTATTATTAAGATTACAACTGGTTGTCCTTTAGGACTAGAAATAAAAACTAAACACGGCACAAGCTAAATATGTAACATTTTGGTATTTGTTTAACATACCAAGTGCAATGAAGTCCCCCTTGTCTCCATGTTGGAGGGCACCTACGGGGCCATTGTACAGCAGCAGGCCATCATCTGACTCGGTGATAAACTCCAGAGAGATGTGGCTCCTGAAGCAAGGCTTTATTGGAGGAAACCAAGCATAGCCATCTCCCAGAAATGTGTGCTTAGTTTGCTGGCACTCAGGGCCATCAAACAAGGGTGGACATTGGCACCTAGGACACGTGTAGCAGAAATAGCAGAAAATATGTAACATTTGCACAGGACATGAGAGATTTTCATAATATACATTATAAATCATGATATTTATTGTCGCTCATAATGTGAACAAAAAAACTTAAAAAAAAACTAAAACTATAAAACATATATAGTTCTATAAAACAGTTTTAACAAATACTGTAAAATAAAGGCACTGATCAGTTTACTTTTATAAAACTACACTGTGATATGTATTACTAAATCAATACATCATATTGTCCACGCTATTTCGATGATATATTACCTGTAGCCCATGTCTGTATCCACGCAGCTGCCTCCATTTAGACAGGGGGTATGGGGGTAAGAGGAGCAGGACATGTGCTTGCTCTCTCTGGCCAAGCATCCACACAGAGCTGCGGCTGTGGCTGAGACAGAAACCAGAGAAGCATTCCCAGCGTTCAGGACTGAAGGTGCATCACTAAACGTAACCCTGCTAGAACAGCCACCTGCAGGACTACAGTCTGCGTAGGCACATTCATCCACCCCAACCTGCAGAATGGTCACACCCAGGGCTGACTCCAACTGAAAGAGATGAAAAGGCACAGACTGCAGATTACAGTATAGGTGGAGTATGTGAGAACCATGCAGGTGTAATGCGGTGACTCCAGATATGAAGGATTCAAGCTTTTGTAGCAGCTTATTTGTTGAAGCTTATCACATGCATTTACTGTATGTAAGGCACCGTAATAAGGAAGAAAAACATTTCACAGATTTTTTTTTTGTGTGATGGCGGGGCTTGTAAAAAAATTCAACCACAAAAACTGAAGGATATAATTATTACCCGCTTCAAAACCATATACAGTATATGTATACACACACACACACACACACACACACACACACACACACACGATATAAATGATTCATTTATGGTTACTGTAGAAGGTTAAAAGGTCACATTCAGTCATTTTAGAAGGCTTTCCCACAGTCCCAAATTTGACCCCGAGTTTGACATCATAAGAAATCCTAGGGAGATACTCAGGAAGTTTGTCAGAGTTCTGCATGATTTGCTGCGCCATCAAAAATAAAATGTGATCGTGCTTCTAACTGAAAAGCATCACAGCAGTGTGTCAGTTATATATAGGTGCAGCCTTTGTGGCTGATCCATGCCTTTTTGTAATTGATCATAGAGTCCAAACATACTGTATGATGAATTCCTATGATTTGCTGTTATTTAACTATGAACCTTCCAAAACTTTCATGATTTCAACTCGACATTAGTCGACAACTCCTACGCTTCTACTAAGAAAAACTTGCAATGATACCCAACCAATGAAGCTAGCTACTTAGCCTTGGCAACGGCATTTTAAATAGTCATATAGTGTAGTATATAAGGTGATAGGGATGCTTTATTTCCACCAACAATGTACAGTAGTATTCTTAAAAGGGGAGGCTCTCTGAAAATGGTTGTCTTTTACATGATTCATGACAAAAACATAGGCTTTTTTTTTTTTTTTTTTTTAAAGTCTTGCCAATTCTAAGGGGTTTGTGATAAATAGTAGTGGTTCTTGAAAGGTCTTGACAATTCATAACAAATTGTAAGGTGTGGTAGGTACTCTGTAGGTGAATTGTGAAATTTCCTTAACAGTTTGTGATAGTTCGTTACCAGGCTTGTGCACAATTCAGAATTTGAGAATTGGCTGCCATTCAATTCATGAGTTGGAATTTGAATTGAATTGACTCCGCCCCACAGGAAGTTGAATTTGAATTGGAGTTGGA
>JAQMYL010000033.1:23830711-23856666 GCA_030014365.1 Clarias pachynema | reverse complement strand
TTCTAGATCCTGTTTTTGACATCAATTCAAATTCAATTCAAATTCAAGAATTGAATTGGAATTTAGGAGTCATTCTCAATTCAATTCTGAATTGTGCACAAGCCTGTTTGTTACAAGTTTGGTACGATTTGTAGTTGAGTCAAAAGTACATTGTATGTGTTGAGCAGTTGTTCATCCTGATGTTCTGTAAGCACAGAATGTTATGTAGCTGGACTTTCACACATTTTAGTTCAGTTAGAAATATGAAACAGTTTAATGTGAGAAAACATAAAATGAATGAGATAATTTTAATTGCAATATCCACATTGGTTTATGTGATACAGTATGACATCACTGTCTACTGACATACACAGAGATATGGAGTTAATGACAGTGAAGTCTGCTCTGTGGAACAAATATATGAAGGTGCCTTATGGCATCTCATAACAGATGTGCATGTGTGTGTGTGTGTGTGAGTGAGAGAGAGAGAGAAAGAGAGTTGGCCGAAATCCATTTCCAAGTGCAATATGTGACATTCATTACAAGCCTTTGTAAAACTTTCAGAGCAGCCTCCAGCACTAGGCATAAACAAAAGTCAGACGCTTCACACAGCTCCCACTCACACCTGATTTACAGATCCATTTATTCCCTCCCTCTTTCCCTCCTTCATTCCCTCCCTTCTCGGCTGACTGGCCACGGCCGCACTTCACCGTGTCAGACCTTACAAGGCCATGAAATATTCATAATTCCTCATGCAGATTGTCACTCCATGTACAAGTGTCATTTATTAGAAGTCGACTGAATGTACTGTATGTGTCGAAGGATGTAAATACAAACTCTGATGTGTGTAGTTGTTGTTACCTTGGCCTTGTGCATAGCCACACTGCCATGCAGTCTCTCCGGCTTGTAGTAAGGGGAGCCACTGGCGGCAAACCACAAGCTGAGGTGCTGCTGGGTAGAATGACTGCTGCTGGCCAGGCTGAAGATTTGCACTTTATCCAGATCTGTTTGTAAGACCTCTGAGAGCAGACGCTGCAGACGCGTATACAAACTCTCCTCGCCATCAGACGCCCTGAACAACTCCTCTGCTGTTATATCTGCACACAGTAAACAGTAAAACTTATACACAGGTTAAACAGACACCACTGGTAAACACTTAATGAGGATGTTTGCTTGGATGTTAAAGTTATCCAAGTCAGACTAAAAAAATGGTAGTAGGAAATAAAAATAATAGAAAAACAAAAACTAGTCTAGTGGTGTAATATTAAAACCATACATTATCGATAAAGCTTATAAACACAAGTGCTGTTGCTCTTAAACTTGATCTAATGCAAACATTACAGTAGTGGATATCAAAATTACCATTATCAAAGTTATTGTACAGTACCTATAAATAGTGTTAGATGGATTTATAATTACAGTGGAACCTCGGATTACGAGTAGCGCGGTTTACGAGTGTTCCGCAAGATGAGCAAAGATTTTTAATACATTTTGACTTGAAAAACGAGCATTGTCTTGGTTTACGAGCACCAAGTATCATGTATCACGCATGCGCTTCTTGTTTTGAAGCCGAGCGTCACGTGATCACAACTGAGCCAACGGTTTTTCTCTCTCTTGTGCTGGTACAGGTTCCACTGTATAATATACACACAAATTAAGGATGTGAATTTACTGGCTCCACTAAAAGCCCAAACTATTACTGTGTACACATACTGGACCTAATGGATTTTTTAAACAGATTGAACAGTTAATGTATGCTGAGGGGGGCTAGATTTTTTTTGCATTTAAAGGGATAAAAAAAGGATTTTGTCAATATGGAAGTCTAAGGGCAGTTATCGGAACTGATAACATTTTCTGTAATATACATATTTAGGAAGAATATGTTTATGAATTCACCAGTCAAAAGCATAGACACTAATTTTAGACATTTTTAGAGGAAAGAATTTACAGTTGTATGTTAACAATGTAAATTCAAACCCCCTGCCCTTAGGCATTTACATCAAAATCCTTGTCCATATACTGCCTGTGCCGTGAATAAAAATGAGCTTGTATCCATAATAATAATAATAATAATAATAATAATAATATCCGGTTCAGCGTAACACAGTGGATGCAAACGTTACAGTGAATCACGCACTGGAGAATCTGAGTGAGCCAGCATTGAGCAGTGCCTCCTCCTTCAGCTCTCTGACTGTAATCTCCACCGTTGAGGTGACATCAGGCCAACTCTTATCGGCTACTCGCACCTGCAGGCTGTATGTCCCAGCCGGGGTGCCACTTTTTATGCTTAGCTGACCAGAGTTCTGGTTCAGGATAAACTGCCTGTAAGACACAGAGAGAGAGAGAGAGAGAGAGAGAGAGAGAGAGAGAGAGAGAAAGGATGTGTATATAAGGGGTGCAGTGGTGATAAAAACCAACAGCTAATTAAACAAAGTAGACATTTTGAATTGCATGAATTGCACTTTCACCAGACATACTAATAACTAAGCAGACTATTTAAAAGGCTTTATGTTTCCATGTTTCCATCACACCCTCTAATTCCTTAGCCCTCATACAAGGGCCTCACTGTTGGCATTAAAAATGTCAGCTTTTAGACAGGAGTAACAGAAACACTTGCCTACTGGCTCACAGTAATGTGCTTTTAGTACATCCCAGCACTTCAGCTACATACAGGCACTGTCAGCTTGGACAGTCTAAGCCAAATACTGACTCAGATTAGAGAAGGTCACTGTGGTAAGGTGGCAAATATGTCACTGCTGTACCTTCCATGTCAAAGCTGCTTGGCTGAATACATCCAGAGCACGGACGTTCACCAGCAGGATCACCCGATACCATCCAAGGTTCCAACTTGTGAAATTTTGTGTAAGTCCTTATGACCTTCATAAATACCATTTCCCCCATCCCAAGTATATCGCTAGAGGAATAATTCTACTTAAAGCAAACACATTTCTGTTTGCAATACTACTCACCATGGTTTCCCTGCTGGTGCTTGACTAATCCCCATCCCCTATGTAGCCACTGCATAGCTGAAGGACATTTAATTTTTTAGAGAGAAGACATCTGACAAACAACACATATCTTCTCACTAAAAGTTAATCATATTGCCCCTTTTGACCAAAAATCAAATGTGTATTAGTCTTTCAGAATGAGCATAAAAACATGTTTGTTATTCACAAACACTATTGACTAAGTGCAATAAAAACACTGACATCATTCAGTTTGAGCAATCAACACTTCAATCCTGTAGCAGCAATGTAGCTCAGGAGCTGTGATAAAAAAGGGAAAAAAATCTGTTTAAAATTGTCTTATAAATATTACACTTCGTGTGTGCATCATGGCTTGCAAATAAACAAAACCAGTGCAAGTTAGCAGGTGCAAGAGGAGAAAAAAAAGTATTGATTTGGAAGTGAAATACGTAGAAGGCTACACTACAGTATCCTACATAGATTTTAAAGATGTCCCATGTAACAGAACATGTCATGGATGTTACATCATGTATACCTGTAGTTCATTAGTGCTGGGTTAACCGCACTGGCAGTAACAAAGTGTGAATGTAATTTTTCTTTGCTTCAACATTCTCCAAAAATTAACTGAATGCGCCTAGTTCACCCAAGACACAGCAGGTAGATCCGTTTCACAGATCACGTGAAAGAATGAAGTGATATTACTGGCTTGAAAATGGAGCCACTTTCAGAATCATAAATTAAGGTTAAGTAAAGTTTAATGTTGGGTTGATCCATAGAACAACTCTTCAGATCGCTTTATGTGAACCAAGAAGCCACAACGAGAACTGTGTGTGGTGATAAGGAGTGGCTCAAGATTGGGAAATGGACAAGACAAGGCTGTATTCTATCACCACCATTCTTCAACCTGTATCCAGAAGCAGTCATAATAAAAGCACTACCAGAAGACATAGAAAGTGGAGTGAAAATTGGCATCAACAATCTCGGATATGCAACCAACACCACCCTACTGGCCGAAAGCAGACAAAACCTGGAGTGAGTCATGCTGAAAGTGTTTATGCCACCGAATATGTTTTTAAGTGTAGGAGCACCAACGCAGGAATTAGAGGGGAGCATTGAGACGTGGGGTGATTATGTGTACTTTGGCAGGAATTAATCGGTTAGGACAAGCACTTGTGCTAAGTGCTAAAAATATGGCAACTCAAATAAAGCCGGGTATGTCTTGTGAACCATGTGCCTCTAAACCTATATATCCCCTCCCCTTTCTTGTCAAATGACAAATGTTTATTTATTTACTTATTTCATTACTTTATTCAATATTTTGTTTTATTTTCAGTTTTCTCTTTTCTTAATCTTTTCACCTTTCCTCTCAGTTTTCTCCTTTCTTTATCTTTTTACTTCTCTTTATATTTTCAGTTTTCTCTTTTCTGTTCAGTTTTCTCTTTTCTTTTATCTTTCCACTTCTCTTTTCAGTTTTCTCTTTTCCTATACTGGAGCAATGCTCTCAGCCCTGGTTCTCTCTAAATGTTTGTACATATTGTGCTGGTTTCTGGAGGGTTTAAATAACCTAGCGGACAGGTGTAGCGCATTTACTCTGATTGCCAACATGGCGGGGTTGCCTAGCAACCGTGGCCGTCCGCCGCTCTGCCTGCCTATAAATCCGGGTAGTTGTCCGCAGATTTGCCCTTCGCGCGGGCGGCCATGTTAGAGAAAGTGCAAGAAGAAAGTGAGAAAGTGGGGTTGTGCTTGAACATCAAGCAGATAAAGGTAATGCTGACCTCCAAAAATGGAAGATGCAGCATAAATATTCACAATGAAGAAATCGAGTCGGTACAGTACTTTATATTCCTTGAGAAATGGTCGCCCAAGAACTCGATGGCGCGGTCCTGGCAAATCTGATCAGTAGAACTGTGTTGAGGGGAATGATTCACAGAACGACTAAAAATCTACCTCGACTGAACAGATAAATGATTGAAAGTTTAATGTCTATTTATCTCATATTTTTCTTAATTTACATGTCTTTTGACAAACAATCTGACAAACTACTTGTTTTTATATGCAGAAATATGATTATAGTGTAGGAAATTATTCATATTGGTAATATTATTTGGGTGGCTGGAACAGATTATCTGCATTTACGTTATTTCCTATGGGAAAATGTGTTTTACAATACGAAATTTCGCCTTACGAGCGGCTCCGGAACGGATTGAATTCGTACACTGAGGTACCACTGTATGGAGGTTTTCAAATCAAGCGTTCTGTTATAGACAACATTAAGTGTCAGAAAAAAATGAGTACAAATCCGAAAATGGCGTTTATCGCGTTGTGCTGTCAAACTGTTCATCTGTGACACATACAAAAGCTTCTAATATTGATCAACAGACAGCGGAAATATACCTTTAATATTACTCTACTGACACTCAACAATATGATTCATGTACTACAAAAGCGCTTAACTATGTTTATCACCCCGGACAGACACACCAAGGTCGCAAAACTCACGCTGGCTGGTGTTCAAATTAGAATTTAAAAGCTGCAATCATGTTCACATAATGGCAGTGGAGTTCCATGTGGCTAGTGACCTCCAGCTCCTGTGCCAAATGAGGTAATTACCCATCAAGTAGGCAAATGAAAAACTGCCAAGGTTGAAGTGATGCAATGTGTGCCAAACATCACGCCACACAAGCCTGTGATAAACTGCTAATCTATTCATGTGTTACTTCTTTTAATTAACAGGAAGCAAACACTTTCCAAAACACCTCAAGAAGGTTAATTTTTAGTTTTGGATAAACTATATTCGAAGAGACAGGCCTCATCTCAGCAGGCTGCATGTGACATTTGTTATTTGTATGAATATTGCATATGCATATTTTTCCTTAGTTTTGAGAAGTGTCATGTCTGTCACAGCTTGTACAGCGGGCTCAGTATGAAGCTCGTCACTATTTCATGCGCTGCTCATTAGAGTCTGTCACACATCGATTTTCTAATCAACTACAACACAAGAATGTGTCTCTCCAGAAGAAATTCTGAAACAAAGTTTGATTAACTATTAAAGGTATCCAATATAATTTAATGTGATACTCTTCGCGTTGTCCCATTCTGATTTATTCTTATCAGAGTGAGTGTCAGCTTCCAGTACAAAAGTTCAATAAAAGATCAAAGTACCTAGGGAGTCTGTCTTCAAATTTGTAAACCTTTTCACTCCAGTCATCAACATCAGGTGACTGAACTTGCCCAAGTACCGTGGTAGGAAGAGTACCTGCAAAAAAGGCAAAATACATCATTATAGAAAAGTCACCTCGAACAGACTGCAGTACCTGAGGCGATGTGTGTTTGAGGATGGAGAGTAGAAAGACTCGCTCCCTCCTTTTTTAATAGAACCCCCCCTATCCCCACTCATTTCATTGGCAGATAAGGACTTGCTTAAGCTGCATGGTAGGGGGGCAATGCTATTAGTTACCAAAAGGCAAAACGGAGAACTGCAATCCTGTTAAGCATGAAATCAACAGCTTTTATATGGCTCCTGTGTATGTGCCTATTAAACATACGACTTAAATAAATAATTAGCTTCATGCCATCATTTTGAATTACATGATAAGTTCTTGTTAGAAGGAAATGCTCTAAATATACATAAAACAAAAACCAAATATCCCAATCAAAGTTGGTGACCAGCTAACAAATGCTAAATGCATCTTAGATGCTCAATAATGTTAAATGCTAAATTGAAAAGATTCAATTTTAAGCCATTCATACAAAATGACAAGTCACCATTTCATAGGAACATACCTTCATAATTGTAGACTATAAACTCTGAGTGGCCAGGTGAATGTGGATGGTCATTCTTATCCCCAATAACAACAGTCAGTGTACTGGTGGAGCTCATTGGAGGAGAACCACTGTCAGTCATCAGAATGGGGAGCAGGTACTCTTTCTGCTGTTCCCTATCAAAGGTGCGAAGAGCTGTAATCATGGCACTGCCATTGCGCAGATCGGTCAGGTTAAAGTTTGTAGCATCTGAGGTGATCATCAGCAGATGAATGGAAAAAGGTCCTGTGTTATGTAAGCTATCTCTGTCCATGACATGTAGCAGAATAGATGTTTCATTCATATGGACAAGCTGTGGCGCAATCGTGTTTTCCCATACAATAGGGCGATATGGCACCTCAAACTCTGGACCATTATCGTTAACATCCTGAACAGCCACTAGAACAATAGCAGAGCCAGTAAGAGAAGGGTTGCCCATGTCTGTAGCCAAGATTATGAGTCTGTGTTGTGATACCTTTTCTCTATCTAAAGAGTTTGCTATCACCACCCATCCACTCCTATCCACCAGGAACTGCTGAAAAGGGTCAGACTCCGGGGCAATGCTATATGAATACTTTCCATTTTGCCCTGAATCCAGGTCTGTGGCAGTCACTTGGGTCACAATGGTGCCCAAAGGAACATCCTCAAACATGGACCCTGCATCATAGAATTGGGGGAAGAACACAGGTGCATGGTCATTTGAGTCTTCGACATGTATGACACAGTAGGCCAAGCTATAGAAATCTGCATCTTCAACTTTGACTGTGAGATTGAAGGTCCGCTCATGGGGCTTTTCAAAATCAATCTTTTTCTTCAGTCGGACCACACCCTGTCGATTCCCCTTGTCTGTTTCAATAAAAAACTTGCGGTCATCATCTCCACCTATAATGCTGAAAGTCATCACAGAGTTCTCTCCCTCATCCCCATCTGTAGCAGCCACTACCAGAACTTCACTGTTGATGTCCAGGTCTTCTGCCATGGTGGCCATGTAGACTCTCTGTGTGAAAACTGGAGGGTGATCATTAACATCTGAAACTACAATTGTGGCTGTTCCTGTCCCAGAGAGGCCTCCTCCATCCCTTGCCTCCACAACTACATAGTAATGGTCCTCGACCTCCCTGTCCAAAGATCTGAGCACTGTATAGATGGTGCCCGTTGCTGGATTGATAGAGAATAGGTTGAGATTGATCTCATTACGTACATTCTGGACAATCCTGTAGGTAAGAACAGCATTCTTGCTGGTTTTAGGGTCATCCAGGTCAGTGGCTTGCATCTCCATGATGGAGGTATCAGCTGGGGAGTTTTCAGGCACATGGCCCATAAAGCATCCTTCTGAGGCACACAGGAATTGAGGAGCGTTGTCATTTATGTCACGCACTTCTACCAACACATCAGCAAAGCCAGTTAAGCCATCACCATTTTCGTCAGTGGCCAACACTAGAAACCGCCAAGCTGAACGTTCCTCTCGGTCAAGACGCTTCTGGGCATAAATCTTTCCAGTCAGCTCCTCTATAGTAAATTCACTCCCAGCACCCTGTCCATGTAATGAATATCGGACTGCACTCTGGTCTGCCTCCTGGTCTGGATCTGTAGCTGAAACCTGGACAATAACCAACAAGTAGCTGTAACAACCCCATTTAATATCAAGAACAAATATTAATATACAATTTAAACAATAATAAATATAGTTCTTCATCTCACAACAGGTTGGTTTCAATAAGGCTATAGACCTTGTATCACAACATATTAACTTCAAAGGATTTTCTCTGTCTAAACTCAGAGGTTATTATTAAAACAACAAATCTTCCAAGAAACTAGAACATAAATCTACAAGCAGGAGGGCCAAATCAAATCGGTTTCCCCCTATAAGAAACAAATCTTCGTAAATTAGCTGTATGTGTATTTTAATGTTTATCGCCCACTCACCTCCAGTACAAGAACAGGCAGCTCGATCAGTTCCTCTGTTACACTGGTATGATACTCTGTCTGGCTAAAGATAGGCGCTTCGTCATTTTGGTTGATGATGTTGATGACCACTACTGTTTGGTTCTCCCACTTTCCATCTGATGCGACCAAACGTAGGTGGTAGCGCTGCACTCGCTCATAATCCAGCCGCTGGGCGATAAAGATGGTGCCAATCTCTGGCTCAACGTCAAAGGTGCCCATGGTGTTTCCTGAGGTAATCTGGTAGCGCAGCTTTGCATTAGCACCTGTTAGAGATGGGGAATGTGTCAGAACTTTTTTATGGGGTGGTGGCATGTTGAGCCAACTCAAGAGATCAATCTAAAGCTTTTTGGATTGGAAAATGAGTAAGAAAGGACTGAAACGGTGCAAGTTCACGGTGGGATTATGAGTTTTAAGTTGAATTATTGCAATGTAAAAACAAGCTGTTCTAGTACTCTTACTAATTAACACGAGTTAAAAGAAAAGCTAAAGTTTTAAGCCACCAAAAAATACTCCAAAGGAGAAATATTAGATTACTCACACAATGTTTCTACCACACTTTTTCATAGCTTTCATTAAGGCTAGCTGCTATGTGATGAAAAGGTGATGTTATATATGTCTCCTCATTTAGTAGTAAGATTTAACGAAATTCTTTAGATCTCTAGAAAGGGATTTTCTTTTAAGTGAATATAAAAAGCCAGCACACACCCTATCCCTCCAATTAAGTCTAAAATTTCTTGTGACCTTTTTGCATAACTCTTTGCTGTGTATGCAAACAGGCTTAGTTCTGCTATTAATTTCTTTGGCTGTTGCCCAGCATCAGAGGTACATCAGAAGTCGAAAATCCTTTCATCCCCTTTTCTGTTCTTTTCTATCTCATCATTAATCCCACACAGTTGGTGTCACACAATCACATGTTACGCTATCCTTTCATGTTACAGCAAGTTTCCCTGTAGGACGACAGAAGCTAACTAGCTAGCTGGTTAAAATAAAATAAATTGGATAGGTAATGAAAAATAGTCTGTAGGTCTGTCTGTCTATCTATCCATCAGGCCTTAGGAAAGGTTTTAATTACACTTGCATCAGGGAATAGATACGGTACGTTAAGAAGGAACTGTAGATGCAGATGATGAAAAAGACAAAAAAAAAGTTTTCACCCTGCCTTAGGGAAGCTCCCCTCCCTGCCCTGCTTACCCTCCATATACAGAAAGGAAAACAAATTGTACTCTGGCTCTGTTTACCAGCCTGGATCAGATTTTATGAGACAAACACCATCTGTGTGTGATGTGAAAGAATGTGTGAGAATTTCATTAAGATGTGTCGTACTCATCGTGGCCCCAGACATCAGGATTGTAGAGCATAATGTGTCCCGGCAAGGCATCTAGGGTGCTTTGGCCCAAAGCAGTTTCTTTAATGACCAGCTGCCTCATATGGTGCATCTCCCTAGAGCACTATGGGATGAAAAACCTACACACTGCCACCCTGCACTGCACGCTGCCCAAGAATGCAAAGCTGGGATAAAATTCAATTTACCTAGTGCATTCACTGAACTCGGCTGTCCATCCCCTGTTTTCGTTATGAGCTTTAAGATGATTTTAAAATTAAGAACAAATCTCTTAAAGTTTGCAAAACATTTAATAAATAATGTTCATACATCAGGCATCAATGAATCCACCTAGTCTGTGGATTAAACTAAAATGTGTTCTAAAGAATGAGATCGGGCTCTGATTTGCATTACTGAACATGACAAGTCTGAAATAATAGCTGTCCGGAGGAACTGTGCTGTCCATCCAGGCATGGCAAGCAATCTTGACACCTTCACCTCTATGCAATGGCTAGTGTTGCATTCGTAATCAGCTTTTGGCCACATTTACTGGTTGCTTGCACTGTCCCCCCCAGGCTTTGCCCCTCCTCTTCTCTTGCTGATGGTGGCTACATGCCACAACATATTTGTCAAACATGTGTACCGTATTTAACAGGTGAAGCTCTGCCATGGGGACGAGAGCGCTCACAGCCCTGTATGTTTGCCTATGATGACAGACGAGATTGGGTCACCTTCTGTGTAAATCAGGATAGGAAATATCAAGCACATTAATCTGTTAGTGAACCATCTAGGTATGATGAGACAGAAGTGAAGTGACACAGGAGACAAAAAACAGGCAGACTGCCATATTAGGTTGGACAGAACACTGACCTGGCTAAACCTGTCTCAGTCAGAATGACAGAGGCCATGCTGTGTGTGTCAGTATTACATCGCAGATATTTTCTTATTATTAAGGGTAGACTGTTACAGCTACCTGGCCAAAAAAGTCATTGTTTTCTAGGTCAATGTACTGTATTGCCCTTCATTAAACAAAGAAAACAACAAAGGAGATTTGAATCATTTTACACATGAATTGGCCACCACATTGCATACCGTCATCAAAGCTAAAGGCTGTCAAAATAAATCCTGATATCTTAGATCTAATGTGTAAACATCTGCTAAACAATAATTTACCATAGCCATAATTGAAGTGAAGTTTGTATTGCTCAGAGATGTTTCGACATATTGTGTCAGTGAGAATATTGATCTTTCTAAATAAAGCAGCTAGGAATTATTTCAGAGGTTAGGTATTGCTTCACAAGAAGGAATCCTCATCTAGCAAACAATGGCCAAATGATTTCAGTCCTTACTTTTTTCTTTTTCTTTTCAACTTTCTGTAGGCACGTTTTCCCCGTAGGAGCATTTAGGGGACTTACATGATGTTTTTCTTAGAAATAAAATTAGAAACAGCACCAGAACAACCAGGAGGAACATTCAGCTGTAATCAGAGGAAATGCAAGCTCCAAAGAAAGCCAAACCTGACTGATAGCAAATCTTCCAGAAGACATGCCTGATCAGCAAGCCAACAGCTTAATGCGATTGTTTTATGTTTTAAGGATTATCTCTGGTTAATACAGATAATCTGCCTGCCTGGATACCTATGCCAAGAGCCTAAAAAAACGGCTGAGTTTATCCTTATGATAGTCCTTTTTAGTTAAATGCACATGTTCTTGGCAGCAACAGATTAAATCTTAAAAACTTGCTTTTAAGTGTTGTGCCTAATACTGTACATGCCTTTCATTTTTTGAGTGATTCCTAAATCATCTTCCAATAAAATAGATCTAAATATTATAAGAAGAAATCTGTACGCTGAATGAGGTAGTCGGGGGTAGTTCAGTGATTAGAACATTGAACTACAGTTTGGAAGGTCACAGGTTCAAACCCTGTGGACACCAAGTTGCCCCTGTGGGGCCCTTGAGCAAGGCCCTTAACCCTCATCTGCTCAGATGTTCAATGAGAAAATCTCTGGATAAGGATGTCTGCCAAATGCTGAAAATATAAATGGAAATGTGGATTAAGGTCTGTAACGAGCAATTCAGAGGTAAAAGTGAAAAGGGAAAATCTAACTGAAATGATAGGAATACTGTCTATCCACACCAAATAGTGAGCTTATGAATCATTACCCTTCTACAGTTGTATACTATTTTTCAAAACATTTAACTGTACTATGCCTGTTGAAAGGATAATTAGAAAGATAATATTGTGAATAAGAGTCAAGAAATAACCACAGGACATTCTGTATGATTACAGTGACAGGTACAAATCTACAGTATTCTGGTAAAATGATGCACTGAAGCAATGGTTGGCCATAAACTGTTTTGAGGAAGAGTAAACCTTTAGGGTATCCATTTGGAACCAGAAGATGAATGACAAGCAAAGAAAACTCCACAAAG
Source organism: Clarias pachynema (assembly GCA_030014365.1). Classification (NCBI taxonomy): domain Eukaryota; kingdom Metazoa; phylum Chordata; class Actinopteri; order Siluriformes; family Clariidae; genus Clarias; species Clarias pachynema. The sequence goes on along the minus strand of JAQMYL010000033.1, from coordinate 23,844,220 downwards.
AAGTAGAGTTAGAGCAGTCCTTGGGCACCGCTACAGACATACGGAAAGCACTATTCTGTGTTATGGCAAATGTGGAATCTGTCTACTTTACACAGAATATTACGTTTTGAAAATTTGCCTGAGTGCTTGGTAAAGGTGATCTTGGCAAAGAATGATAAAATGTGCTTTCTCTGGTTCTCAGCATCCTTCCCACAAAGGGTTTACCTGTCATTACAGCAGCCTGCTTTATTTATTTATTTCTTTTGTAAAACAGCTTGAGACAAACAAAAGAAAGGCGCCAACATCAAATAGCTACCTCAGGGGCCTGAATGTGTCACTCCCACAATCACCATAGAGATTTGCTAACAAGCTCAGTGGGGAAAAATGCATTTTCCACCCAGGTTTACCTCACACTATGATTATTTTTTCCAGCCTTCAGCTGTCAAAAATAACATTACAGATTCATGCAGTATGAGAAATCCGCATTAAAAATCAGACAGGTGACAGTATCCGTAAATAAGCTGTGTTCTGTAGGGAGGGCCTGGAGCGATCTCACCTCTACACTAGTATATATTGCAGGTGCAAATTGTTCTACTATGTAAAGTTATGGAACAGGGATGGACTTTTCTAGCAATACCATTTCGACAGCAATCAAAGGTCTTACCCTCATCTTCGTCATTAGCGGTGACGGTAATGACTACGTAGCCCACTTCCTTGTCCTCCTCCACACTAATCTCGTATACAGGCAGGGAGAAGGCTGGGGCATTGTCATTTACATCCGTGACAAAAATCCTGACATAGGCTGTGTCTGTGCAGAAAGAGAACATACCAAGGACATTAATGTTAGTGAGTACTAATATGGATTATGCAATAAATATCGCTGAATAGCGTATTGTGGCCTTTTATATTACATAACAGAATTAGGCCCGCAAGTTTTGATGGTGCCATTACTTTTCCCTGTGTAGGACATTGCTCACTCACTCATCTTCTATACCGCTTTATCCTGTATTCAGGGTCGCGAGGACCTGGAGCCTATCCCAGGAGACTTAGGGCACAAGGCACACTGGACAGGGTGCCAATCCATCGCAGGGCACACACACACACTCATTCACACCGTACGGGCAATTTGGGAACATCAATTAGCCTAACCTACATGTCTTTGGAATGTGGAAGGTACCCGGAGTACCCGGAGGAAATTCACCAAGCATGGGGAGAACATGCAAACTCCATGCACACAGAGACGGGAATCGAACCCGGATCCTGGAGGTGCAAGGCAACAGTGCTAACCGCTACACCACCGTGCCGCCTAGGACATTGCTGTAGTGTTATAAATTGAAGTTGGGATGTGGATGAATAATGATTGAATAAAATCACCTGAATTTGGTTGACCCTGCTGTCCGGGACGGGCCGACTCTGAGCTGTCCTGGGACTGAACCTCAATCAGGTAAGAACTCTTCTGTTCACGGTCAAAAGTGGCTCGGGTGTGTATGATGCCTGTGTATGGGTTAATGCTAAAAAACTGAGAGTCTCCACTCTGGTCTTTCAGGATGATGTAATTCACCTTGATGGGAATAATATAGTTTTGTCATGTCATGAACAATCGGACGATTTAATAATATCAATATCAACATCTTGATACCATCATACATCAACATAATTTTCTGACTTTCACAATTATCGTATACTGTCATGGCATTTAAAAAGCCTTTGCTTATCAAGGATGTTAGAAACGATTTGGGGGGCAGGAAATATTAATAATGACATAGCCTCAAACAAGATTATATGGAAAGGTTATCACACCTGATAAGTAAGCTCCTACTGTATGTAGTTAATTTTAATCACATTTAATCACAAGTCCCCAAAATAGCCAACTGAAAACTGATGTGAACTTGAACAAATTAACAATGTGCACCCATTTTTATTTTATTTTATGAGAGATGTAGTCTAATCATTCTTATCTAACCTCTCTCATTTTTTGCACCAGTCTAATATTTGATATAAAACATTAACTGAAGCTCTTGACCTGCCTCTGTATGATTTTATGCATTGTGCTCCTGACTGAATAATTAAATGAGAAGGTGTACAGCTGTTTCTAAGCGGCCAGTTAGTGTAAACGCTTTGACTCTGCCCCACCTGCCCATAAGGACAAGCTGTCACTGCCCTGCTATCCAAGTTTGAAATCCTCATCAGTGAATGCCAGTGTGGCAGACATTAAGTAGGTAAACATTGCTACTGTGGACTTCTAGATGGCAGATAAATATTTCTCCTTAGCACGTCATCATAGTATCAATACCACTGAATGATCGGTGTTGAAAAATACAATCACGTCTCATGATACAAGTAACCAATCATGAATGAATTCCTCAATGGCACTACATTGATTTAGGGTTAGAGCTTGGCATCAAACCTATATAGTAATAGCCTATAGACAGAAGGGTGCAAGATTTTATTTTTATTTTTATTTAAAAAAAAACTACATAAACATATCATTAAATAACTATAATTAGTTCCGAACAAAGGATGTATACTTATTCCTTGTCCAAAAAACCCAGGCAGAAGTTAAAGCTTTAACTCTCAAAAAGATGAGGTCATTGTGTCTTCAGGATGCAAGAAAGATACATACACTGTGCACTTTTCCAAAAGTGTTAGTCAAAGTATTCAAAGTCCCAACTTAGTTCTGAGTTAATCAACGATTTCATCTGTCATAATTAATAATTGAAAACAATGCTCTAACAGGTGTCTCAGCAGAAGAGCAATGCATGCAGAGCTGGAATTTGCTCAGTGGGAGCTTACCATGCCGTGAAGACCAGAGTCTAGGTCAGAGGCTGAAACCTGGGCCACTGAAGTGCCAATCTCAGCCCCTTCAGGTACTGTGGCTTCGTACGTGCTCGACATAAAAAATGGAACATTGTCATTCACATCTGTGTGACGGATGGAAAAAAGCGGGAGGTGGGAGAGAGAGAGAGAGAGAGAAAGAGATAGAGAAGGGGCAGAATCTGTTATTGCTGTAGAGAGCGCACACATAATATACTGGACACTACAGATTTCATAATGATGTGTGACATGAATAAAATCCCTTTTTCTACTGAGTGGTGCAGCATGTGGTTTCCACATGAGAGTGGCATCTGAGAAGAAGGCTGCTAAGTTCACAGCAGGCAGGGGTGGTGTGTGGGTGAGTGGCTGTAAGAGGAGAGGAGCTTGTCTCTTCCCTGCAGAGCGCTGATTACAAAGTCTCTCAAACGAGCTTTCTGAGGGCTTTTGTCTGCCTTTCATTCCATTTCAATCTCCATTTTCCTCCTAATTAATGCTGATGTGGTCTCAAGTGTTGTTCTTCCCTGCTGTAGATGCTTACTGCTTCTTTGCTGCCCCATCCTCAAACATGCACACACACACTATCCTACCATGGACATATTTATTAATAGAGCTAATTCCTGCTATCCGTACAATAATCTAATCATAGCCTTAAATTCAATAACAAAAGAATTCTCTCTCATTTAGTTTTTATAAAATAATAATTAAATATGCATATTTTGTTAAGCATTTTTTCCCCACAACGATGGAAACACACATCCAATGGCATTAAAATGCAAATCTAAGTCTATATAATAATCTGACATTATCTGTCAAAGTGTGTTAAGTTAGTTCCTACCTGTGATGTTGACATAGACAGTGGTGAAAGAGGCAAGTGGGACTGCTGCAACATTCTGCACACGAACACGCAGGGTGAAGAAGCGAGTGGTCTCATAGTCCAGTGGCTCAGCTACTAGAATAGAGGCTGAACTGTCCCTTCGGTTGGGTTTGATGTAGAAACGCACAGGCATGTTAGTTTCGGGAACTTGACCCTCCTCAAGGTTATAGGTCACACGTGGGTCACCAAGAGGAGACGTTGCTTTAATGGTCTGTGAGTAGAAGAGATAACAGTTTTTTATTGTGCAGGTAGGAAGTACTTTAATTACCTGGCAACCCAGCATATCTATCTGCATGTCTCTGTATGTGGCTGGTAATAAATCTGTGTGTGTGAGGTTGAGTGAGAATGAGTGACAGTATGAGCTAATTGAGTGAAATTTTCTTGGAAGTGCTATAATTGTTCAGGGAAGGGAGTTTTTTAATTTTACTTTACAAGGCAAAGCATGGGTGCTGCGGAAAAGTGCCGCTTTTGCTTAAGTTCATAGAGGATAATTAACATTGTATGTGAAAGGGCATTATAAATCAGCAGAAATGTCAGTTAGAGCACTTCTGACTCCAGCACATGAATTCATTAAACACAGTTCACCTGTAATCCATCTAATTTCCTATTGAATTCATATTGACATTTATAGAGTAACTTTCTCTGGAAGTCTCTGGACTTCCTCCTGATCAAGCTTCATCTCAATTTCTCACCCTTACATCACTCCAAGCTACAGCACAGAGAAACTAGAGTATTCACAAGTATAATAAGGGGACAGGCACCAGTGTAACACGCAGCCGGGCTCACGGAACGGTAAAAAAGACATTTTTATGCCTTTATGAGAATTAAGTGAAAGTAAACATCAGTAAGAAAATCCAAAGTGTCTTTTTAATCTGTGAGAATTATGACAAATATCATAAGTTACCATTACGCTTTTGTGGGTGTCATCATCGTGACCCAAGTAAATGCCAAATTCCTGCAGTGCTGATAGTTAACTCTGACTTTACCTTCATGGCTTAAAGTAAAACTAAAAAATTGGCAGAAGAGGAAAATAGCTCACTTCATACACATTGCTCAAGCATAAAAAAGGGAGAGGAAATGCAAAGTGTTAAAAGCATTATAGCAAGTTTGGTTTAGGGAAATGCAATCAAAAGCTGCAGCTGCAAACTGTCTGTTCAGGAACTGAGTTGTCTAGTGTAAGGGGAAAAACATGTAACCCCAAACTACTATCCAACAACTGACACTGTAGAGTAAACACATTCCAGCACAATGTAGATGACGGTCATGGCAAAGCCAACACAGGCCCAAATAAATGGAAATCTAACTTCCATACCATCTAAGGAAGTCCTGTAACATGATGAATGCATAATGTGGAAAATAGTTTGAAACCAAGACAAGCGAGTGGGAATAGAAACAAGAGAAATACGAAGAAGCAAAGTGTTCAAAGGAAAGAGTTACAGTGTTCAGGCAGACATGACAACTTCCATGGCCAAGGTTCTGACTGACTCTGGGAAGGACATGTTCTCAACTGAGACACATGGAACATGAACCTTAAAAGCTCTGCGGCTTGTGCTTTCTGCTTTCATGCCTCTGACATCCAGGATGTTCCCACTCCAGGCTGACCTATTCACTCACCTTCCCTGTCGTAGTCAGACAAGAGTCTGTTGCCTTGAGACAAATCAGCTTCTCCTGAACTATCAACCCAAAATTTTAAGCACATGGAACAGTGAAGCCAAGCAACACCTCTGCTTTATTTCTACATAAAGGGGATGTGCCAATAAAGTAGGGATGCAACAGAATGTGAATACATTATTCAGAATGAACAGATATTACAGTATGTCCTAAGTTGAGAAAAAACACACTCACTGGACAGCTTTTCAGGAACACCTTTAGACCTGCACACTGCACAGTCATACAGTTCATAACTAATCTGATAATCAATCGGTCATATGTCAGCAGTGCAATGCAAACAATCATGCAGATACAGGTCAAGGACTTTACCTAATTATTTACATTTACTTAATTATTTTTTAAAAATCCTCAGAATGGAGAAAAAAATTGTGATTTAGGTAAGTTTAACTGGTTGATCAGTTCAATCAACAGATTGGTTGATTTGAGTATTTTAGAAACTACTTATCTCCTGAGATTTTCATACTAACCCTCCATAGAGCTTACACAGATGATGCCAAAAAAAAAGAACAAAAACCATCCTGTGAGTGGAGAGTCTGTAGAATGATGTATAAAAATCTGTAGAAAAATCTAATTTAAGCAACTCCTACTTCTGGTTTGGGTCCAAATCAAGGAGCTACTTCCAGCACTGAGTCCAAAATGTGCAATTCCTTGAATGACCACTAGGAACTGGCCTCATTCCCCATAGACCTCTACAGTATGTTTAAAATATACAACTTTACAACAGAAATAAAGGTTTGCAACCTGGCACCTAAAAAAAGGTTTTAATAACTAGATTTTCCATTCATGACTAATGTCTCGGGTGAATTTGTATTTAAAGTAATGTAAAGTAGCTAAGCTAAAGTTAAGCTTGTTGTAACTTGGGTATGTAGGTATATTTTAACCAATAGCCAGGTTCCGTTTGTTCTGCCCATTTGCCCATGTATGGGTAATCTATAGATGACATCTCAGATGGTTTGTCCAGTTCTTATACAGTCTATGGTCCAAACACAGATAAAGAAATGGTTATTTGCAGCACATGCCAGATAAAGATTGTCTCTACTACATATAAAACAGAGCGATTACGTCATGAAATAAAAGTAGACGCTGTATGGCACAGGGATCTTGATGAATTCAGCTAAATCAGGCATTGTTATAGGTTTACTTTAAAGAGCACATCAAGCACACGCATGTATTCTCCACTTCCGCAAATGGAACAGAAAAACAGACAGCACTGGTATACCAAAAAGCTCTTGCATGCAACTGGAGGTCTTTTTCTCTCCTCCCTTTCTTGATCCGTCTACCAAAAAGGTGTTCATTCGTTTTTCCCTAGCACAGAAACATCCTTACGAGTATGCATTAGCTAAATCATGAATTTTGATGATGTTTTGAGAAATGCAAGCTTAGCTGACCTGTGAATTCACACCTAATTAATCTCCCCCCTGAGTTTATTATTGAGCAGCACTGGGGCTTGATGAGAATGATATCCCCATTATGGCCTCCGTGTACAAGAACAAGGCCTCTTAATTATTTCTTCAAGGTTGCAATTACTGCATTTGAAAATTCGCTAATTGTCATTCCTTGAGATGATTCCGCACTGAGCCGACTGATATTTGCATTTTTAATTAAGGTAACAGATATACAGATTGATGGATGGTGAAGGAAGAAAAAAAGAGAAATGAATAAGAGCACTTGGTGCACAACAAGGAAGCTTGGTGTACCTAATGAATGCATTATACTGTTTAACGAGCCTAATTTGTATTTAGAGTTCTAAGGATAAATTAGCATGAAGGCTCCCAATGCACGGAACAGATTTGAACAGTCAGAGTCAGTTGCTGTAGTTTCCTCAGCACTAGGGAGTAAAACCGTGCACTTGGAGAGAGAGAGGGATGAAGTGGAGCAGGGAGAAAATGTCTGTAATTGCTCTGAAGTGCTTTGTTGTTCAAGGCATATTACCAGTAACATGACTATGTACATGTGTGTAAGAGGATATAGAGGGAATAGATGATACAGAGTGGTCACGACATAAACGCTTGAAATTTTATTTTCCATTAAAGCACATACCATAGATATCTACGAAACAGAATTCTCTTCTCAGTCTGAAACTTAGCATGTTGTCTAATTTTGAGCCGTTCAATGATGGTAATCACATTCGGAGATTTTTATTTGCAGAACCTATTCACTAGGAGCTGTTACTTTGAATTCTACCCATTAAAACATATTTTTAGAAAAATGTAGAGTGGTTCCGTTGCAGTGGTTCAGGTAGAAGCCTAAGCTGTGTACCTAAAAGCTGAAAGTGAATGTGAATATGAATGGTGAAGACAGAAAAGTGAAAGTAAACACAGAATGAATAGAGAAGCTCAGATACCACAGGCGACACTTATGTATCATCTCTATTAGACAGAGTATGAGTGTGGACACAGGTGTACAAGTGTATTTGAGCCAATAGTACTGTAGGTACCACCTTAACATACATGGTGAAAGGCAAATACATTTAAACACAAAAAAACTGCAGGAATGAAGCACTAAGTTATAACAGACTTCAGTGTACAAAGACAAGAAAGACATACACTAAGGATAAAATAATAATAAAAAAATATTCTCATACTCAATTTTACTTTATTTTTACTAGATTTTTTAAAAATAATGTTTTGATTGATATAATAGTCAGTATTTTACATTAGGCAGACACCCTTATCCAGAGCAACTTAGATTTTTAGCTTATTCTATATATATATTATCTATATTCTATATCTGAGCAGTGGCAAGGCCCTTAATTGGCTGGGGTTTGAACCTGGGACCTTCTAAACTGTAGTCTAGCACCTTAACCACTGAGCTACCTCTGACCCTGATGCTTTTATCAACCATGTACTGTAAATGTGGCCTACAGTACCACCTGTGAGTGTCCTTTACATGTAAAGCTACAAAGACATCCCAAAATGCCCAAATCTTAAAAAAAAAAAAAAAAAAAAGTATGTTTATGAGAGGTGTTCAAGTCAAACCAGGACTTTTGATCTTGCAGAATTATTTGCACACAGTTATGAGTGTAAAAACTAACTTTATTTCTCTATATAATCCCCTGCTACACTAATACACTTATCCCAGTGTTCCACTATTGCTTAGATACCATCAAAGTTAAAAGTTTACTCAATAGGCCAGAGCCATGAACAGACTGCCTGCTTCACATCTGAAACGCTGGCTGCCCAAGAACTTCTTTAATGGACCAAATATATAGACATTTCTTGGAGTGAGTTAATCAGGACTGTTTGTGGGATGTGGCAAAAACTCCTAGCTGAGTTCTGGTAATGTGAGCGTGGTACTCGCAAATGGTTATGTGTACACTTCCTATAGACAGATGTCTCTTCTGTAAGTTGGTGACAAGTTATCCATTGATTTTCATGGATCAGTCGTTCTACTTGCATAGTGTTCATGGGAATGACAGCAGTGGGCTGTCCTGGTTTGAATTGTACACCCCTTGTAACTGATTGTATTACCAGACATCACATACCTACAAAAATATATACACCTGTCTCCACAGAATTAATAAAGACTGATTCGTCCAGAATTTATAACATTCTAAAAACAACCAAAGGCATTTTCATTGAAATCAAGCCGGTCAGGCTTAGTAATAGATCTGTACGGATGTCACAGCAACATTGTTACTGGTTAAATCGACACAACCAGGCCCCAAAGCCCCAAAGAGGATTTCAGTTACTGAGACACCATAATACAGAGCTCATGTAGACAAAACCATTACAATAAAAGCGCACCATGTTGTACTAATAAGTCCATCCATCACCGTCATAACAGTGGTTGGGTTTGGTGACCTATGATTTTACATCAACAGTCACTGCTGAAAGGGTAAGTCACATTGCTGAGGACCCCAGCCTCTGGCAAACCACAGGTGCACGCAAACATGCACACAGAATCATAATGCCAATCACAATAAAATACATGGCTCTGGACTATGGTGGAAATCCACTAAACAGGAGGACACATGCAATCTTCACACACGTTGCGAACCCCCAACCCTGGAGGTGCTGACCAATAATCCACTGTGGCGCCTTTTATACTGTACACAAATACACCAGAAAAACCCATGATTAAAAGTTTAATAGTCAGATCTGGAAAAAACGAATGCATCTCATCAACTCTTTGTGTAAGCTGGTGTGTAGGATACTGTAATGACCCTTCAGTCATAAGTCAGAGGCTCAGCATTACAGTAATTCGTAATTACACAGAGGGTTAGAGGCGAATAAGCTGATCAGAGACGCCATGCCAGAATTCTAATATGGAATATGTTTTAGTTGTGAAAAAGTACTTAATCAAGTCTGCGTGCAGTTGTGGGTGTTTCCATATGGAAATATAATTGAAGAGATATTTTAGAGTGTCTAATTATGTACGTCTGAAAATCCGACCAGAACAAGAAACCCAGGGAACACAAAAGGTGTACAGCATGAGTAAGAGACCCATTGATATGGAGATTAAGCGTCCGCAACCGTGCCTTGGCACAGTGTAATTAACGCATCAGATTAGTGCTGCTAAATTTAAACAAAAATCTACCTGGGTACTTGGTGCCGAAGGATGGTGGAGTGCGGGAATGAACATGAGAAAGAGTGAGACAGACAGAAAAAGGGCTGAGGAAGGCAGTAATATCATCATTAAAATATGGAAAATGTGATGCATGGATTAAACCAGGAATCATTATCCATGGTAAGAGCAATCTCTAGAGTTACCAGGAGATGGGAGTGCTGTCAGGAAATGAATACATTTATTAACTATTCTTCCTCTGCATGGTAGAGATGTATTTTAAGCGCTTCTGTGATCCTCTGTGCCAGTTTTCCACAGATTTCACTTAGTATTAGCAAAAAACCCGAAGCAAGGCATTTGCCTTAATTGGTAGGCCAATTCAAAATGACGTCCAACTGCATCATCCTCGCAATGCTCCTTCAGCTCTAACATTGCACCTAAGCAACTTTCATATCCCTTGGCAACTTAAAGAGCTGAGTTCTTCTGCTTATAAACAGAATCAGCGGCTGGAGCTAGAAAAAGCTGCTGATAGAGGAGGGAATCCTCCTACAAGCACTGTTTCTGATCATTTTTCTGTGCTCTCAAAGGTGCTGGATGTCTCTCAGACATCTGAAGTTTTTACTTTTTGTGAAGACAAAGTCTGACAAGCATGCTCTATGAGTTAGGTAGACAGACGAGGGTCGTCTGTGATCGTGGAGGTGATTGTAAAAGCTGACGGTAGATAAAACAAGCTGAAATTGCAAACATGACACAAGATGAGATGTGAAAAGGTTCAGCTACAAACCCACTAGTCCACCTGAGGTATTTTACCCAAAAGGCCACTGCACACAGGCTACATACTTGACAGATTTGTATGTGTAATTCTAAACAAACATGCAACATTAAAGACAACTTACACACCTAGCTGATTATTTCTGCAACATATAATACTTTTAACTACACCAAAATTAATTTCTTTTTTTGAATGCATTAAGACTTGATCATTAAAAGCAATATGGTTTTGACTTTTTTGACTTCTGAATTGCATTCTGACAATATTGTACATCTATAGTGGGTTTAAATCAGCGTGTGGATCTTAATGAATTTTTCTATGCTCCAAAATCAGGTGGATGAATTAATGAGATTTTCGCTTCCATTAGCTTCTTATCCTGTAATGCAATGCCAATTCCAGGGCTCGTCTTGCTCTTCTTGCTCTCTGGACCTGATGCTCTAATCTTTCCCCATTCCTCCTGCTTCTTCAATTATTCTGCAATATGACTCTTTCTGTTGTCAAGGATATTTCCTCATACATTAGATAACCAAAAGACTTCTAAAGGCTAGATTCTCATTACAAGCCAGATTGTTCAATTACGATTTTTGGTCAGATCAGATTTGCGTGTCAAGATGGTTCACATTTATAATTACAAGTGACTTTTATCTGATTTTAATGAAGACGTGTCTGTCCTTTGAAACGGTACGCATGTGGACAACGATTCATCTTTATGTTCACGTTCACATTGTCTGGGTTGAAACACATCATATTTGAATATTTTCATATTCAATTCTCATGATTCACATTATTAAAGTAGTACATGTAGTTTACCCAAAGATTTAACCAAAGAAAGTTTTAGCAGCAGGAATGAAATGAATGATGTTGAGATGGAATGGTAGTTTGTCAGGAACTCACCACTATCTTGCTGTCGCGCACAGTGTTCTCAGGAATGGTGACCCAGTATTCTTCCTGTTCCCACTGTGGTGGCTGGTTGTGCATGTTGGTGATGATGACAGTGAGGTCTACTGAGTTGCTGCGGTTTCCTCCATCTGTAGCCTTGATTTGTTGACTGATCCGTGAGGTCTGATAATCCAAGAACAGAAAGATCTGATGAGCCGAGAACTTTTTTAAGCCCTAGCCTGTTTAAAGATGCTCAAATGTTTTAAATAATAGCTGGAGAACGAGGTGAGCATGCTATTTCCATTAGTGCTAGATTACCTAGTTCGTTTTTTAAAATTAGTGTCAGATTATAGGGCTTTGTTTAAAAATTATAACAATGACAGAGAACGAAAATGGAAAATTGTCAGCATTATTCATTGGACAAAGGAGCTACATCTTCAAAAGTACAGCATGTACGAACAGGCCTGGTCTCCATCTATATTTTACCTTTTGATTTGATTTTCAAGACTGAGGCCTTGTGGAACAAAGGCAGAGTACACTTGTTCTACATATTCCACATCATTTCATTTAAATTACCATTGGATTATTAATGGAGAAGCACATCTGAAGCCGAGTCAGCAGTAAAACTTCACTTAACACACTTTGAAAGACTGCCTCTTTTTAGGTCATGTAGCAAGAAAATGTAAGACACATAGAGACAGAGAAAGACAGAGAGAGAAAGAGAAAGAGAGAGAGGTACATGAAGATGGAGAGAGAGAGAGAGAGAGATAATAGAAGTTGTTTGTTTGAAGGCAGGTAAACTAAATGTAGGTGACATCTCTTGGCTCTCCAGCCGTGATCCATTCTGACAAATGTGATGTGGGGAGTTCGGCTGAGTTAATGGAAAAAATGGCTCAGAACTACACATCCATGATGACCTGCACTGACATAATCACTGTAGAAAGCGAGAAGAAGGTGGGAGGCATCAGCAGGCAAAATTAGAGAGAAGGGGGTTTAATGCCTTCAACCTTTCGTCACCTCCCCAACAACTCCTCGAGCCCTGCTTAAATCTAGACAAGTTAAAAGCAAAAAGGTGTTGGATGTGAACTCAGCATTAATAATTCACCACGTGTAATGCTTCACCTGAGGTACTCCCCTACCACCCAGTCTCTGTCTTATTGTCGGTAGTGATTGGTATGTGTGTGGGTGTGTGAGAGCAGGGATTTGGGTTTCTTTAAAAGCTCTGCCGAATAGGGAGAAAATCCATGATCCACACTCCCGCTCTGACACTCCACAATGCAACTAATTCATCATGGCTGCTGCTGTAGCTTGCCTGGCCAAATCGTGCTGTCAACATCATCTGAGTATAGCCTGTCTCTGTGTGTGTGTGTGTGTGTGTGTATGTGTGTCCTTAATGTCAGACAGTGGAGCCTGAGGTTTTATATAGCCTGCACTGAAATGACAGGGCTAGCCAGTGCTAGGCTGAGAAACACAGGGATATGGCATTTCTGCACAAGTCAAATCAACAAGAATACACCACACACACACAAATATACACACACGTGCACATACATACAGACACAGAACTGATACAATGAAAGGGAAACAAAAATATATGAAAAAAGGGCTGAAAAAAACTGAGACAGAAAAAATGGAGCAAATGAAGGATATGAGGAAAGCCCTGCTCATAAATAAACAGTATCATGTAGAGGAAATTGTCAGAAATAGCTTTGTGTGAATGTATTTATGCAAGCGAGAATGCAGTTGTTTCTACCAGTGCCACATCTATCTATCTATCTATCTATCTATCTATCTATCTATCTATCTATCTATCTATATACACTACCGTTCAAAAGTTTTAGAACACTTGCAGATTTCTTTGTTTTTGTTTACTGATTTATTTTCTACATTCTACAACAATACTGGGGATTTCAAAACTATAAAATAACACATATGGGATTAGGTATTTACGTAACAACAACAAAAACAACAGTTAGTTGTTATTTTAAGACACAGAGGTCAGCCTTTCTGTAAT
>JAQMYL010000033.1:23810603-23824227 GCA_030014365.1 Clarias pachynema | reverse complement strand
TTGGATTTTTACAACATTATTGTTGAAATACACAGTCCTGAAAAAGGGGCGTTACTTTTTTTGCTGAGTATATATAGGCTACATGGGAAGCAAAGGCTAGCCTGTTTCGGCCAATCCTACAGAACGATTGGCCGAAACCGGCTAGCCTTTGCTTCCATTGTGCTCTTTTACAAGTTCACGATTTGTCCTTCCTTGGAGTACTTTTGGTGGGTACTATCCACTGCATACCCCAGGAACACCCCAGGAGACCTGCTATGTCAGAGATGCTCTAACTCAGCTTTTTAACCATCACAATATGGCCCTTGTTAAAGTCTCTCTGGTCCTTATGGTTGCCCATTTTACTTGTGTCTAGCAAGTCAACTTTGAGAATGGACTGTTCACTTGCTGCCTAATACTGTATATCCCACCACTTCACAAATGTCAATTCACGTTAAAGATAATCAATGTTAATCACCCCACCTAAGATTAAATTGCTTGTACTGTAACATAATTTTCTGTAAGCATTCAATATCACATTTGTTTGTAATTCCAAGTGCTATTCTGAATGAGTAAGATGACATGACATCATGTACTGTAATATTTCAGCAAAAAAATATATTTCAACTACAAAACTACATTTATCGATTGTAATTATTTGCTTGTATGTGTGTATGTGAGATTTTTTGCTAAGTGTGTGAAATATCTGTGTCTTACCTCCTCAAAGACAGGTTTGTTGTTGTTAATGTCATTAATGCCAACGATGACCTGTGCTGAGCTACTGAGGGGCAACGGGCCGCCGGCTGCATTGTCGTCCGTTGCTGTGATGTTGAGGACATACTGAAGCCCGCGCAGCTTAGGAGGAGGACTACGGCGCAGTCTTATGATGCCTGTCACAAGCAAAATACAGAGAAAGTTATATCGCTGTAAAAATATAAAGCTTCCCAATACTGATAAGGCGCTCCCTGTGAGGAAAATGGCTCTCATGAGAATCCATTACAATCTAAAGCAGGCAGGCCATAGCTAGCTGCCAATAAGTTATTATAGAAGAAAACATATAAAGGTGAACACAATAAACCCACACAAACACAGTTGTTATCTTCACAACAGGGAGCTATTGCTAACAAATTGAATGTGTGGGGTCGTGACAGAAGACAGCACAAAGAACATTTGTTTTCCTCATAAAAGTCAGCAAGATATGAATGAAAGAAAATCATAAGGAGGAGGGTAAAAGATCTCATTTATTACAGGATCAAGATAAATGTAATCATCAATACATCTGTGGTAAACACGTCCATTCATCTCTAACAGCATTGGCGCAGAGATACTACAGTTTGAATAATAGGAATCCCACTGCCTGGGCTCATATTTTTCGAGCCAAGTTATGGGCAGATTGTTTGAATGGTTTTGCTAGCTACGTTAAAGGCTAATGCAGAAGAAAGCTGAATATTTAACAAAGGCTCATTCAAGAGAATATTCATATTTTCCCTTTGTGATAGCCACTACCTTCTTTTTGTTAAATGTGTTTTTTTCATAGAAAAAAGTAGAATAACAACACCATCAGTAACTGCCTGTAAATATCTTCTATACCGCGTACCGTTGAACTCTTCACATTCTTCATCACTGATCATTATCTTTGACACATCTATCGCAAACAGGATCCTGATAAATAACAGCTCCTGCACTGCTGACGAGTAGTTCTTCCCCAGGAACTCCACATCACTTGGCAGGTCTCAGGGAGAATTCACAATGAGTGTAAGATGCATGTGTGTAATGCATTCTGGGTTTTATAGTGAGAGAAGGTGGATGGACATAAACACCTTACAAACAAACGTACAAAGCTGTCAGAGATCCAATACTGTGCTACTGTATACAACAAGGGAGTTATTGCCTCATCCTGCATATAGCCCTGTCCTCGCTCCAAGCCATTTCCACATGTTTGGCCCATTAAAGTTCCTGGGGGGCCAGCGTTTCAGATGTGAAGTGTAATGAAAAAACTTTTTACCTTAATGTTAGATGCCTGGTATTCATGCATTAATGAAACGGTGGGGTAAGTGTATTAGTGTAACAGTGGATGATATAGAGAAATAAAGGTATTTTTAATCTTATAAATGTGTTTTATTATTCTGCACAATCAAAAGTCAAAATCTGATTTGACCACAAATTATTTTTTAATGCTTTATTGTGTGTCTGTGTGCATGGTTGTGTGTGTGTCTGTTTGTGTATCTGTCATGACCTCTTCTACCCACCTTTCTGGTTGTCCAGCTCAAAGTTACTGTCCTCATTTCCCCCAGTGATGGCATACGTCACCCCGTCCCCGTCTGGGTCCTTGGCATGCACAGTGGCCACCAGAGTCTCGGGACCAGCATCCTCTGACAGAAAGGTCTTATAGCTGCAGACAGCAACAGAGAAAAGTCGAGACAGTGAGGGATCAGGCTATGAACATCACAGATATACCATCTGTTTCCTCTAAAACTTGTCCCAGACCACTCACAAGCGACCATGCAGTCTCTGCTCTATTATTTATACTGGATTTATACAGCAACTATATATAAACATAACCTTAAACTTTACTGAACATAAGCCAAATAAATGAAAATCCAAAAGCAAGGGTTATATGTGCTAGTGTCAAGAGCAAACATTGAATTAAGTATTAATAATAAAATTTAAATTAAAAGAAGACCTGGAGATTTGTGTATCCTAGTCTTCACATTTCTGACATTATAAGTAAAATAGCCATGTAAACCGATAGACAAAACAGAAAACTATCTCCATTTTATAAAGATAATGTGAAGAGGTGATTTAACTACGTTAGCCCATGTTCAGCATTAATATCAAGTACACTCAAGACTGTCCATCACATCATGCTTGCCACCTCGGTAATACTGTTCCTAACACCAAGTCATCAATTTACACTGACATATATACTATATGAATGGCCCGGCGAGGAAGTGCAACATCAAGCTCAAGACACGGTTCTAGTGGCAGTGGTCTCCTTTTTGGCAGTGGCTCCTTTTTTTCACCGGGGTCTTCTCCTCACCTCTTCCCTCAGACCTGTATACCAAGTGACACCTGTGACACCAACATGAGCATCACTAAAATACACAAGCTCCATCACATCCATCAGGACAAGCCCTCAATTTATGAAGGGGACAAAACAACCATAAATAAAAATACCAAAAATATACCTGTCACATCTATAGTACATGCCTCCATGCTGCGCTTTATTTTTGGGTTTGCATTATGATCGCAGAAACAAGGTTACATTCAGCAATAACAGCCACCCTCTCCTCAGTTCTTTGTCCTTCTCCCACTCAGACACTCTGAAATGCAGATCTGGTGAATCAGCAGCTCATCTCTGCTGCTCTCATTCCACTGAATCTGTCCAAATGACTGCTTCTCACTGTAGCTACTCTCAGGAAATGCATGCCCCATCAAGCCTGATGCCAACCTGCCTGCTGCTGCCTACCCGGTCCCACCCTAAAGCATCAGTGTGAGAATGACTGATGTGATCGCGACTACTAACCGCAACTAAGTCAGGAAAAATTAGAAGTGACATAAGGGATAGAAGGAGAATATGAAATGATTATATACAGTATAAGGACTCTAGACAATTCAAACAAAGTCATGCTTGAACATACATTTAACGCCGTAACTGGCATCCCAGACAGATTTTAGACAAGAAAATGAACTCATTATTTTACAAAACTACTGAGAAAAGCATTCTAATAGCCCAAAACATGCAGAATACTCCTAATTTAAATGTACACTTTATAATGACAATAAAGGCTACTTGTTCTTCTTCTTCCTTCTTCTTCTTCTTCTTCAATACATGAACATTGGCAGATTCAGAAAGTGTAACACAATGTGGTAGGTTTCTCAAATCTGATTGGTCAGAAGCTATTGATTTTTTACAACAGCATGGCTCAAACAGTGGTCTAGCTGCAATGCTCTATTCCTCAAAGTTTGCCTTTGTTGAGGTTAACATTTCATAACATGAAATGTAACTTGCAATCAATAAAAGTTGTGACGTATAAGTAATTAATAAATAACCAGTTGTAATAATTGCCAAATACCAGTAGTATATACTTTTGGATATGCTTCTATTGGATAATAACCAGGTTTGACAGATAATCACAGAACATCCTATCGTGCTGTATTCCTTAGTCGCATAACTGATTACTGATTGGATTATCCACTTTTTGCTATATCAATTAGTTCATCTCAGTAGGTGTACAGTAGTCCACATTACAGTGACCAATACTCTGACCAAGCTATAAATGAATGGATTTGATGTGTGTTAAAGCAGGCAGAAGACAGTGTGCAGTACATACACAGTCTGGGTGAAGACAGGAGCCTCATCGTTGACGTTGGCCATGCGGATGCGGATGGAGGCGGTGCCTGTGCGGGAGGGTGTGCCCTTATCTACAGCCACCACCACGAACTCATACATGTGATTGGGTCTCTCGTAGTCCAGCTTCCTGCTGGGGCTGACCACGCCTTGAGATGAAACAGAAAAGTCCTGACTCTGGGTGAAGTAGGATATCTCTGCGTTCAGACCAGTGTCACAGTCTCTGGCTAGCACTGAGAGATAGAGAGAGAGAGAGATAGAAAATGCAGGTTAAATAAGCGACTAAGGGGTTATTTACATTTGAATATGCAACAGAAGTCTGTGCGCATGTGTATGTGAGTTTCTCTGGTCTTGGACGAGCCAAAGGATCCTCATGTCGTGGCTGTGGTCGGCTGGATTTGTGCGTTCCTTTTTAATTAAGTACTCTCATGTTAAAAGAGTCGATATTAATTAAAACTCTGTCGCTGTGGCCAATCTTTTATTTGACAAATTTAAGAGCCCATCTGTTAGTGGCGGACGAGAAAGAGGCTGGTGCAGATCAAAAGTAAAATTCGAAGATGGCTTTGCAGTCATTAGGCAGCGAGCCAGAGGAAGAGTCCTGCATCATTCTACCTCAGGCAAGCTGTCACTGCACCCAGCCAGCACCCTCATTTGGTAGCAGCAGATGAAGACCCTCTAATCTCCAAGGCAAATAGTGATCTGCGTGCTTACAGCTGTGGCACACACACACACATACGCACATGCACATCATTTGCAGTGTTTTCTCACTATTTCTCTGCATGCAGACTGGTTGTGGACAGATAGAGTTTTGTCAGGAACAGGACTCAAGCAGACAGTTCATTAAAACACAAAGCCTGATAGCAAATCTCTGCAGGCTGCTATTTCCATTTTTAATCCATGTGTGTGAGGACCTGGGTTCACAGCTCTGGATAATTTAAAACACATCGCTTCTTCGCCTGTGCCAGTTTGACGTTATGTTAAATCCTCGCCAAGGAAGTTTCATTGCGATAATTGGAGCGTCTTGCACTTCTCTTCCTGTTAGCTCCTATTAAAAGTCCACACCCAATTTACAGCATAATCCCAATTTAAGGTAAACAACAATAATAATCTTCATTGCCTTCTGCTCAGCTTTTCTGTACAGAGAGTGAATGCTCGGTTCTTATGCTTTTTTCCCCCCACACAACAGAACACATTTTGATAAGCAAATATCAGATCCATCTGCTGTTTATGTGAATCTGTGGCTTCCTCAGTGCTAAGAGAGAGAGAGTTAAAAAAAAAAAAAAAAAAGCATATAAAGTTGTTTCCAAAGCGGCAACAAAAAGAGAAGACGTCAGCCGAATCAGAGGCAGGGTTTGTTCTGTTTGTATACAGAGGAGAGCAAGTGCAATAGCTAAAAAAAGAGGCAATGTTTCTGCTCTGCATGGCAATATGTGAACCTAATTGAATTTCATAAATCGGGTTGGCACTCCTGATACGTGCATCTGCTTCACAAGACATGTATATTTTTTAAAACTCCCACGCCTCACTTTGTCTCTGAGGCTCCGGCTAGTGCAGAACAAGGCAAAATTAAAGATCATTAATCATGAGGAATTTATTCTACTAGACGGTAGACAAAAAAATTGTGGACATTCTTTTGGTTTGGATATCAGAGCAGCGTCTTATTCTCCTGACGGGTGGTCTCAAAGCTTCATACCGTCTACTTAATACTAGATAACTATCAGCGATAACAATGTTAATTCATTCATTACTGGTGCGTGTAGACATGAATTCTCCAAAATGCACACATATCTTTCATTCAGGCATGTCCCTGTGCTCGTCTGTGAGTTTTTATTCACATTTCCCTGTGTTTCTGTCGACATGTATTTAACGTCTAATATGTCTCCTGTCTCCTCAATCCTTCTTTATCAAATCACAACATCCATTTTTAGGAATCCCGAAAACATCGTCCATTACAGTGATCGGATCACTGTGCAGGCCGCTATCATTTTACGTTAGTGTTTAACAAAGATTATAGTCCTCTCTAACTCCATCACGTTTTCATTCTCTCATTCCCTCTTATTCGTCCAAGTCTAACTAATGAGCATAATAAACAAGCTGGATCATTTCCTAGGGAAGAGTAGAATACTCTAAAAACACCATATCCAGGACTTAATATTGAATACAGAATAAACTTCCTAAATATAGTCAGAAACCACGACTGCTAACAAAGTGAAATGTAGTAGTGTGATGCCCGGCCAAGAAAAATCACCATTTGGATTTGAATATCAAATACTTAATAGCCTGGAGTTAGGATGTTAAATGTTCCAACATGTTAAATGTTCCAACATTCCATTCACAATACAAACTTTGTGGCAGTTTACCATGGCTCTGCCCTTTTTTTTTATTTTTATTTTTTTTTTTGATCTTGCTTTTGTTAAATGGATAATTACTGCAGTGATTAATGTGTTTCAGCTGGCAACAAGTCCTTTAACTTTAATTGATAACGAGTACCTTTTCCCTTCTTAAATAACCATGTCAGAGGATGTATCCTGTAATCATGGAAAAGATGTTACTATGTTTCAGAAAAGTTAAATTATTTGCATCAAGCAAAGAAAACAACTAAGGAAATTGTGAAAATTACTGTACGTATAATATTAAGTGTCTTAGATAGGTCCATAAGAACACAACTTGTTAATGAGACCAATAAGAAAATGCTTCACTTTGCTAGAGAGCATAAAGATTGAACTTGAGATTTGCCCAATTCCAAAGCAATGGGTGCATTAGAGTAAGAAAGCAATGTACCCATGATGCATAGTCCCGTCACGAGTGCATTGTTATGCATACTGTAATGCCCACTGCTAATTGCCTATCTTGGTTATGATTTTTGTCTCATGTTCTGGATTTGTTCGTCTGTCCTAATTGTTTTAATAGCACTTTTTCAACTGCTGCATGACAACTGAATACGTGAGAAAGCTCAAGCTGTTTTAACAAACTTACAATTTTTAAATGTACAATTAGTAAGCTGGTATGTGAGTAATTTCTTAATTAGAAGCCTGTGTTAAACATGCTCACAGCCACAAGCAGTGCACCTGCCACAATACCAGGAATACCACAGAAGAAACATGTATAGAGACAAGCAGAGTGTGTCCACTGAGGGTGCACATAGAGTTCCTGAACGATTTTATGTTTTGCATAAACATTTAACATCACATAAAGGTACAGAAATGTCCCAAGTAGAAAAACTGCAACAATAAAACATGTTATGATGTTACAACATTTTAATATTTTATATAGGATCATACAAATGTTAGTTCAGATTAAGTAATATGATTGGGAAAGAGGCATTTCAGGAGTGGTGATAATAGATTGTAACAGCACTGCGATGTTTAACTATATATATCACTCAGCATCACAGGTGTTCTAATAACGTTTAATTTTCCTAACTCTCAGTCAGTGGGTGAAAGTAAGTCATTACAGACAACAGTACTGGAGGGAGAGCAACCGCCTGCCAAAACCAACAATCAATACCAGTCACAGAAGCGCTTTCAATAAGAAAATACATCTTAAACAACACTTTGTCTCCTTAAGAATTACATCTAAGTCGTTCTGAATTGCCCCTGAACTGTTCGTGTTGTTTTGTTTATACAACTAGCTTCTAAGACAAGGCCAAACTCCAAATCCCTCACTAACCCTCCCAAACTCCAGTCATGGTTAGTTAGTTCTGCCAGTTGCAGAAGGATATACTGTATGTTGGGGAACAAAACAACTGGTTAAATAAACAATTCATAACTTGTTGATAATAAATGATGTTTGTTCACAGCTGTGATATTTTTGGCACTCAGGCTGGGTCCTCGTGCTTACGACCGCTTCATAGCCGTGCTGATATTCGCTACAACAGCATTCCTTCTCATGTGATATTGCTTAAGTGATGCACACAAACAGAAAATCCATAATCCATCCAATCAAATTACACTTCTGGTTAAGCTTTTAATTTGCAGCTTGTGTAAAAACAAAATAACGATTAGGCAACATTCAAGAGGAGAACATACATAGTTCCCTGTGTCCTTCACTCACCCTGCAGTAAAGATGTTCCGGGCGGCGTTGTCTCTGGAATATTATCTCTGCTGTAGATGGAATGCATGAACTCTGGAGTGCAGTCATTCTCATCCGTGATATGCACCACCACCTGCATGGACAGAACCGGAGAGACAGAGATGTCTGTTATATAAAAGAACCGAATATGAGCACAAGGGAAATAACTAAAAACACTGAGGAACTGAACACTGAAGATCTGCTTGATGCTCTATAATTGAGACCATGGTGCATGTGCATGCTGGTGTTTAAATGGTCAAGTTAAAATGGAGAATCTTCAGGATGACTGTGGACAAATGTTTGAAAAACAGACCACGGCAGAGACAGAAATGATGGAAGGAGATTAAATGGGAGAGAAAAGCTTGAGGTAAAGAGAGAATGAAAATTTCACAAAAGGTGAAAGAGAATTGTAATATATAAAGAGAGAGAGAGAGAGAGAGAGAGAGAGAGAGAGAGAGAGCGAGTGTGTTAGTCATGCCGAGGACAGCGTCCCAGAGAACAGCTTATCTTTGAGGAACAGCACTGCCAAAAGGGAAGAAAAGTTGCCTCTCTCTCTCCCTCCCTTTCTCTCTCTCTCACACACACATACACGTATTTACATCCCTCTCAGGACCTTACACTGACATAATAAAAAATTAAACATCACCAAATCTCAACCGTTTCACTATTTTTATTCCCTTTAAACTCCACTTCAACCAGGAAGAAAGTTATTGAAGAAAAACTATTTTAGAGATTTGTCCTTGCTGCAATATTGACCCTGATTGGACTGATTCCCAAATGTTATGAATTCATCTGATAATTTCGTATCAGGTTTACAATCATTAAACCACTCAGCACTAGCGAGAATTTCAACCAGATGTACAACCAACTCAAAAACATAATGCCTCCATCTGATGCCCAGGTGCGAAGACATAAAAAAGCCTGACGGGGTCATAACTATCAGCCATTTCTTGCCCTGTGGGGAGATTTGGTCTGCACTTAGATATAAAAGCATGAGCACACACACTCACAGATAGTTGACCACTGCAGTTCCACTGTTGTTTCTTGTCTATGTCAGGGAGAGACAGTAATGACTCTAGCCCACTGCTGTCCACTTGTAGAAGAGCTATTACTGCTAATAAGAGCTGCGAGTGCTTAAACCAGATTAAGAGCCTCAGTAGGAGTGAGATCACTGTTAAATATTTATGTCTCACAAAGAGGGCACCGACATTCTCTGTCTACTGGACAGCAATCAGACAGAGCGAGAGAAGAGGCTTGTAAACAGACTGTGTGGGCGTCAGGCAGGTCATCAGACACCGTTATTCTACCAGTTAATGCTGATCTTATTGCATGTAATATACAAGATAATCAACGCATTGAACTCATTCACAAGAGATTCTGAAAACCTCCAGGTTTCATCTGATGTATGTTCCAAAAATATATATACAGTGTTTGTACTAAGATGTTTGATGGTCCCCATTTTGCCTTTAGATCAATTAAACACCCAATTTAAGCAAAGGTTACATTATTCTGAATTATATTTTATAGGTACTTATATTTAAGAACAAAGTGAAGCAATGAGACATAATCATACAGTACTTTGGTTATTTGGGGGATTATTTTTTCCCCATGATTTTCTCCCTAATTTACATTTAGGCATTTGGCAGACTTTTTATCTCATTATACATCTGAGCAGTTGAGGGTTAAGGGCCTTGCATAAGGGCCCAACTTGGTGGTCGTGGGGTTTTAACCTGGGATCTTCTGAACCATAGTCCAATGCCTCAACCCATGGGTCTCTCTGTTTGGGCAAAGACTATCACATACCCCCTCACACTGTCAATATGATTGATGTGTGAATACAAGTGTGCCGCCCTATACCCAAGGACAGCGCGGCCAATCTGCTCTCTATACTTCTCCGATTTTTCTCCCTAATTTAGTCGTGGCCAATTCCTCCCCGTCACTAGGGGGCTCCCACTACCATTCAGCCGGGAGGGCCGAAGACTATCACGTGTCTCCTCCGAACCGCGTGATGCCAGCCGACCGCATCTTTTCGAACTGCTTGCTCACGCACCGTTAGGGGCGAAGTAACACACTTGGAGGAAAGCGCTAGCCGCTCCTTCCGCGTGCGCGAGCTCACAGACGCCCCTGAATGGCTGTAGAGCCGTGATTAATGTGGGAGTGCGAGTACCTCTCATCCCTCCCCCCTGAGAGAGCTCGGCCAATCAGCTCTCTCTTAGGCCTCCGGCTGTGAGAGGTAACAGCATCATCCGGGATTCGAACCGGCGATCTCCTGATGATAGGGCGAGCACTTTACCACTGCGCCACTCGGAGGCCCCTTGCTCTCTATACTTCTGGCTACTGATGGCTGTAGCATTACCCAGGAATCAAACTTGTGATCTCCATGAATGATAAGGTGAATGCCTTTCCGTTACGCCTTGTCACTTTACTAAACTACCGTACTAAATGTACTACTGCACTGATACTGGTAGGTGGCATGACCCACATGATAGAGCTTGTCAATATATCAACCACAGACAAAAAGGAATATGAGTGAAGCAGTCAATAATCAGCTCGTGTTCATGTTATATTTTCGTGCAAGTTTATCGGAAACTGATGCTATGATGTGATCATACAGGCACAGTTGGGTCTGGTTCTTCTTGGCCTTGCTTGTAGAACTGATTTCACACACATACATATACACACATCCATGCCAGCAGCCACAGATGTGGGATGTGATTGTATAATTGCTTAAGCCCTTCTGAGTGAGCGACACAGTCACTCGTTATTAAAGATGCTCTGCACACTACATGTTGGTACGTGTGAGTGAGTGTCCTCAAAAAACAACACCAGTGAAATCCTTAACCTGTCTAAAGGAATAGCGCAAGTGATGGTACACCAACACAAACATTCATACACTAGAATTTAATCACCGACCCAAAGCAGAACCGTGTGCCTTGTGTTGTGTGAGATTATGTGCAAGGGAAGGCATTTGAGAAGGGTTTAGAGTGCCACATTCAGCCATCTGGGTTCTCACAGGTGTGTGTATGTGTGTGTTTGATTACCCCTGCCACGTTGCTGAGCCCTGTGTCTGGTTCAGAGGCACGGATTTGCAGGTGGTGGAGGTGAGGTCCGCTCTCATAGTCCACAGCGTGGGTCAGACTCAGAGCGCCGCTCTCTTGGTTTATACTGAACAGGTTGCCTGAGTTCACCGTCAGCATGTAGGACAGAAACTTCTTCTGGAAAGAGACAGCCTGAACCACAGCCACCCTGCACAACACACACACATACAGTACACAAAAATAAAATCACTTAGGATAGAATAGGACATCAAAGGGGCAATTCAGCATTTGGCTCATGCAGTATGAATTAAGCAGAATATGGAAATACTGCTAAAAGGGGAACACAAACAAGTGCAGAACAGAAAAGGTGTCATTTCACTATTAGAGGCTATTCTGATTCATTTTGTTCACACTATGCATGTGTGTGTGTGTGTGCGTGTGCATGTTGTGCTTAGCCGTCCTCTCCTCCTCCTCACAGATTAATATGCTCTGTTGTGTGCCAGTGCCCAGAGGGGGCATACACACTGCTCTTCATGTTTATCCAAAACTTTCTTTTAATAAATATTTGAATTTGCATGTTCAAACTCACACTCTTTCAAATTCAGAGCCTGGGGACAAAAAACGCTGCATCTGCGTCCTGCGCTACCCTCTACTCCCACTTCCTGCTTCTTATTATTCCTAGATTTTCTGCCTCCATCACTTTATCTGTGTATTTTGTCTTCCTCTCTTTCTCTCTTTCCTTAAGCTCAGGCTTCAGCGCTCCACAGGGCGGCAATGACACATAATGCTTTATTCATCCTCTAATGAGCACAAAACACTGAAGGACTCCTAATGCACACGTGCATAATTACTGTATATCTGCATACACGCACATTCACACATACACACATGTATGTGTGAATGTGTGTATAAAAGAATAAAGAATACTCACGCATGGCCCACTCCGGTGCTCTCTGGGATGTAGATGGAGTAGGAGATGTTGGAGAACTGAGGGGGTCGCAGGCCTACCAGTATGGCCACTGAGGCATGAGGACCCGTCCTGCCCTGAGTATCCACAGCCTGCACGGTCAGAGTGTACTCTTTACCAGGGCTCAGAGGTCGTCCCGTGGTCCTTACGTCTCCTGAGCTCCTGTCCACTTCAAAACAATCCTCACCTCCTGCAGCAAACACACGTTTATAGAACACTCTTTACAATCACGGTGATCAGAAAAGCATTTCAGAGTAAAAGAACGAAAAATGAGAGGTTGAAATTTTTGAATTTCGAACCATTCTCTCAGCTGTGTGTGTGTGTGTGTGTGTGTGTGGCCCCAAATCCCCCTCAGGATAACAGAAAGACAAGAGTCTGTTTTAAGCATTGAAGCCTGAAGCACAATGCAGTGAACAAGGATGAAGGGAAAAGGATGAAGCACAGCTGTTGTAGTGGAGCAGAAGTCACAGCTGCAGACACACTGGCCTTCGGTTAGCTGCTTTCTCCTAAACACCAGGGAATAAATTCCTTTAATGTGTCTTTTTCATTCTAGGTCTAAGAATTTCAGCGTGTATGTACTGTTGGCAGGTTTAAGCTGAACAGACGTACAGTACCTGCTAATAGTTTTAACTGTCACTGAAAATATTACTCTTTCTACAACCATGGATGAAATGCCACGTGGGAGGCTGTAAGAATTAGTAGAAATCGCTGTAGCAACTTTCCTTGTCATACTTTCACAACCATGTCAACATCTTGCTGTGAAAATGTTAAAAAGTGTTATTGCATAATTATTACAGACATGAAGACATTTTCTCTATGAAAAAACACGGACCCACAATTTTCTCTGAAGTCAAAATTTCTTATTGCATATTTAATAATAATAATAATAATAATAATAATAATAATAACATTGCGTTTGACTTGTGCTTCAACAATATTTTGTTACACAACCATTATAATCAATCATTGCAAACAAGTGAATTCTGTATCTCTCAGTGAGACTACTCCACTGAGACTCCACCCCAGCAGTCCTAGGTTTGAAGAGTGCCTTCTATGAAGGGTTTCAGCTCTTCCCCATAGAAGCTTGATGAGATTCAGATTAAGGCTTTTACAGGTGAAACTTGAAAAAATTTGAATATCCTGCAAGTTCATTTATTTCAGTAATGCAACTTAAAAGGTGAAACTAATATATGAGATAGACTCATTACATGCAAAGCAAGA